>JASVER010000018.1:0-168737 GCA_030449065.1 Oceanodroma leucorhoa | reverse complement strand
TGTCATAACAGTCCTTCAGGGCAGGAGAGGTGGTGTGTGGTGTTAGATTGTTGCATGCTGAAGCCAGTTCTGGTTCCATTAGCACTGCACTTTGCTCGGTTTCATCAAAGTTCATTCTTCATTAATCTGGGTGATTCTTACTGTAATACCATTGATATGGCATATAGCAACCATAGAAGTGACGACATACAGTATTATATAGCAGTTAACATCATACATTTCAGTTCATTGGCTATTTTCACCCAAAATCAAATYCCCTTGAGGTACACATCGGACTTYCCCATCCTGCCACATCACCCACCAAGTGCATCCAGATCCTTGAGCAAAAGCAATCCCACAAATGGGTTTACCTTTGCCTGAGGCAGGAATAACCCAGACTGTCTTCCCCAGCCTATTTTTTATGTGCACTACAGGGACTTTATTCCCTTCTACAGTACGTAAAAATTTTGATTGGGCAGGGCCAGCTAAATTGGCAGATCCCCTAGTGTTGATTAACCAGGTGGCCTTTGTTAAATGTGTGTCCCAATGTTTGAATGTCCCACCCCCCATTGCTCTCAGTGTAGTCTTTAACAGTCCATTGTATCATTCAATTTTCCCAGAGGCTGATGCATGATAAGGGATGTGATACACCCAATCAATGCCATGCTCTTTGGCCCAGGTGTCTATAAGGTTGTTTCGGAAATGAGTCCCATTGTCTGACCCAATTCTTTCTGGGGTGCCATGTCGCCATAGGACTTGCTTTTCAAGGCCCAGGATCGTGTTCCGGGCAGTGGCATGGGGCATGGGATATGTTTCCAGCCATCCAGTGGTTGCTTCCACCATGGTGAGCACATAACACTTGCCTTGGCAAGTTTCTGGGAGCGTGATATAATCGATCTGCCAGGCCTGCCCATATTTATATTTCAGCCATCGTCCTCCATACCAGAGAGGCTTTAACCACTTGGCTTGCTTGATGGCAGCGCATGTTTCACATTCATGGATAACCTGTGCTATAGTGTCCATGGTCAAGTCCACCCCTCAATCACGAGTCCATCTATATGTTGCATCTCTTCCTTGATGGTCTTTATAGCCCACCGAGCTATAAACAATTCACCTTTATATTGCCAGTCTAGATCCAGCTGAGGCACTTCAATCTTAGCAGCCTGATCAACCTCCTGGTTGTTTTGATGTTCTTCAGTGGCCCGACTCTTTTGGGTACGTGAGCATCTATGTGACGTACTTTTACAACCAGGTTCTCTAACCCAGGCAGCGATATCTTGCCATAATGCAGCATTYCAGATGGGTTTACCTCTGCGCTGCCAGTTGTTCTGCTTCCATTGCTACAACCACCCCCACAGGGCATTTGCCACCATCCATGAGTCAGGATAAAGACAAAGTACTGGCCATTTTTCTTGCTCAGCAATATCCAAAGCCAGCTGGATGGCTTTCACCTCTGCAAACTGACTCGATTCACCTTCTCCTTCAGCAGCTTCTGCAACTTGTYGTGTAGGACTCCATACAGCAGCCTTCCACCTCCAGTGCTTTCCCACAAGACGACAGGACCCATCAGTGAACAGGGCATATTGCTTCTCATTTTCTGGTAGTTTATTATACAGTGGGGCCTCTTCAGCACACACCACCTCCTCCTCTGGGGACATTCTAAAGTCTTTGCCTTCTGGCCAGTTCATGATCACTTCCAAGATTCCTGGGTGACTGGGGTTTCCTAYYCRGGCYCGCTGTGTGATCAGTGTGACCCACTTACTCCACGTAGCGTCGGTTGCATGATGTGTAGAGGGGACCCTCCCTTTGAACACCCAGCCCAGCACCRGCAGTCGGGGTGCCAGGAAGAGCTGCTTCAGAAGTGGTTGGTACYGAAGCACAGCTCGAAYCCCTTCATATGCTGCCAATATCTCTTTCTTGGTTGGAGTATAGTGGGCCTCAGATCCTCTGTATCCCTGACTCCAAAACCCTAAGGGTCGACCTCGAGTCTCCCCTGGTGCTTTCTGCCAGAGGCTCCAGGTAGGGCCATTCTCCCCGGCTGCCATGTAGAGCACATCATTCTTTAYRTCTTGTCCTGCCCGGACTGGCCCAAGGGCTACTGCATGAACTATCTCCCATTTAATTTGTTCAAAGGCTTGTCATTGCTCAGGGCCCCATTTGAAATCATTCTTCTTCCGGGTCACTTGATAGAGAGGGCTTACAATCAGGCTGTAATTTGGGATATGCATTCTCCAAAAGCCCACAATGCCTAAGAAAGCTTGTGTTTCCTTCTTGCTAGTTGGTGGGGACATGGCTGTTATTTTGTTGATCACATCCATTGGGATCTGATGACGTCCATCTTGCCATTTTATTCCTAAAAACTGGATCTCCTGTGCAGGTCCCTTGACCCTACTTTGTTTTATGGCAAAGCCAGCCTTCAGAAGGATTTGGACTATTCTCTTCCCTTTTTCAAAAACTTCTGCTGTGTTGCCCCTCACGATGATGTCATCAATGTATTGCAAGTGTTCCAGAGCCTCACCCTGTTCCAGTGCAGTCTGCATCAGTCCATGGCAAATGGTGGGGCTGTGTTTCCAGCCCTGGGGCAGTTCATTCCCAGTGTACTGGACACCCCTTTACAGCTTGATGGCATTAGGGTACACTGTGCACCCGTGTCTACTAGAGCCTTACACTCCTGTCGGTCTGATGTGCCAGGYCATCGAATCCACACAGTCCAGTTAACCCAGTTGTCCCTTTCCTTCACCTGGCTGGAGGCAGAGCCCCTCTAGTTCTGGTCATAGTATTTGYTACTCACTTCTTCTAGAGGCGAATCAAAAGTCCCTTTATTAAGATCAGAAGTAAAATTAGCCCTTCTACTCTGTTGGGGGAACTGCTCCCTGGAAACTGGAACAGCAATTTTCCTGTAAGAACCCCCTTTTGTGATTGTTTTTCCTTGCAACTCACGTACCTGTGCCTCTAGGGTCTAGGTAGATTTTCCACCCCACTTCCTTGTGTCCTCTCCGTGGTCATGTAGGTAAAACCATAGGGTGGCCTGTGGTGTGTACCCGCTGTATCCTCTCTTGATCAGAGGGACACTTACTCCTAATAGCTGAAATACTGGTCTGTACAGGTGCGGAATAGGACATATCCTCTTTGAGTTGCTGGAACTCCTGGGAGAGTTTCTCAGCTAGCATGTCCGTCAGTTTCTCCACAGCCGAGACACAGGCCCATAGGGAGGAAGAGAGACTTTCTTCATATTGCCGGAGTTGGCCAGCCAATTCATCCACTGTTTGTCCCTCTCTGTCTTTCCAGGTCATTACTGCCAATGTGTTTGCATACGATGATGGTRCGCTCCATACCARCTTCCACCACATGGGTTGCATGAACTTGACTTCRTCTGGATCTTTGAGTAACTGCTCATTGTTCAAGTCATCATAAATCAACTCCAGCACGGCTAACTCCCTCAGGTACTGGATACCTCTCTCCATAGTGGTCCACTTGTCTGGGTGACATATAACATATTCCTTGAAGAGATACCTTTCCTTCATGCCTGACAGGAGTCGCCTTCAGACGCTGAGGGCTTGTGCCCCTTTTCCAATCACTTTGTCAATGCCCCCTTCCCTAGAAAGGAATCCCAGCTGCTTGGCTTCCCTCCCCTCTAATTCCAGGCTACTGGTCKCATTATCCCAGCATCAGAGCAGCCAGGTGACAATGTGCTCACATGGACAACAGCTGAAATCTTTTCGCATATCTTGCGGCTCATTCAGGGATAGAGATTGAGTGGTTACCGTCTCATTTACGAGTTCTTCCTCTCCCTCTGAGGAAGAGGAGGAACCCTCCTGCTGAGTTCTTCCTYGGGGGGAAGCGGGGAATTTTTCCTCTTCCTCCTCCTGTTTTCATGATGGCCCTGCTTTAGTCTGCCTCCCCGCTGGCGGTACAGTATGCTTCTTCCTCCTGCCCCCTCTTAGGAGAAGCTTCTTCATCCCTTACTAAACAAGTTGACTTTCGCTTCCAAGATTTCTTCTTGTGTATGGGGGCCACTGATAGCGGCACAGGTTGGTTCTCTGGTTCAGCTGTAGTGCCTGTCACCAAGGTTAGAGTCGCCACAGTATTCTTTAATAGTTGTTTAACCCTAAGCAAGACCCGACACACATTCACGAGACATAGCAATAGGAACATGCTGGTTTGAACATCCCAAGCATATTCAAAATTCTCAAGACCTATTGTAATTAGCCTGGAGGAGAAGGGGAAGATGGAGGAAGGTGTCTCCCCCATAAGTTGGCTCTCCAAAGAGAAGTAAAAAGTGTAATTATTAATAATTTCCAATAGATGGCTCCCAAAGTACAGAGGTGACAGCAATGCTGAGTACAAATACCAGATTGAGCTCACGACCAATAATTTTTACATAAGCCAGTGTTACATAGTACAGCAAAGCAATAACCTTAATCCACCTCCCAGAGGTGATAAACAGCACGTAAATACTGATAAACAGTATATACAGCAGAGAAGGTGTTACATAACAACTCTGAGAACAAATACAACAACTTTGAGAGCAAATAAACCAACATTGTGACCAGCGACTACTAAATTAATATAATGAATGCTTATAACAAATTTGGTTTAACACACTCTGGTCAGATCTGTCATTATCTCAACCCTTTGCGCCCCATGTTGGGCGCCMAAAAGGACTGTTGTGGTTTAACCCCAGTCAGCAACTAAGTACCACACAGCCACTCGCTTACCCTCCCTGCCCCACCCTGCTGGTGGGATGGGGGAGAGAATCAGGGAAAAAAAMCAAACCAAAACAAAAAACAACACGTGGGTTGAGATGAAGACAGTTTAATAGGACAGCAAGAAGAAAAAATAATAATAATGATAAAAGAATATACAAAACAAGTGATGCACAATGCAATTGTTCACCAACTGCTGACTGATGCCCCACCAGTCCCCGAGCAGTGATCACAGTCCCCCRGCCAACTMCCCCCAGTTTATATACTGAGCATRACRTYATATGGTATGGAATATCCCTTTGGCCAGTTTGGGTCAGCTGTCCTGGCTATGCTCCCTCCCAGCTTCTTGTGCACCTGGCAGAGCATCGGAAGCTGAAAAGTCCTTGACTTCGTGTAAACACTGCTTAGCAACAAYCAAAACATCATTGTGTTATCAACATTATTCTCATCCTAAATCCAAAACACAGTACTATACCAGCTACTAGGAAGAAAATTAACTCTATCCCAGCCAAAACCAGGGCAGTATCTCTGGGACAAACATTCTATAGCTGCTCTGAGCAATGTGTTCCAGTGTTTGACATCTTTGTGGTCAAGAATTTTGTTGCAGCTTACGACAATTGTCCCTTGTCCATTTGCTATGCACTCCTCAGAAGAGCCTGACTGTACGTCTATCCTCCCATTAGGTAGTTGAAGACAATAAGATTTTCCCTTAGCCTATTTTCTTACAGAGAGGCATTAAAATGCAAGAGTTACCACAGTAAATTTCCTGATAAATTTATTAAGCTTTATTAAGTCTAAGGCAGCTGATTATATTCCATTTTTTTTTAATTATTTTGAAGTCTTCCTTTTTACATTTCCTGCTTTGATAAGACAGTAGTAAAAAATAAATTATATTTGAAAGAAAGCAATGATCTTTGAGAAAATTAATTTACTTGAGAACTAAAACCTATCAATATTGAACCTAAAGCTTGGTCCAACAGATAAGCCTGATTTCATCTTAAATCTCTTCCAAGTATAAAAATAAAAAGTTGCAGTTTCTGGAAACAAGGCAGAGGAGAACAACAGAGAAGATACTTTTGCTTCTGATATATGTAGAAAAGTTCTCCCATTTGGTTTTTTTGTTTGGTTGGTTGGTTTTGCTTGTTTGTTTTTTGTAAAGTATTAGCAATTATCCAGTATGTGTATCATAAGTTCAAGAATAACAGACCTTGCAGCCAAAGTCGCTCATCTGCAGAGATTAAATCTACTTCAGCCTCAGCTTGAACTTAATCAAAAGATTACTCAAGCTGCACG
Source organism: Oceanodroma leucorhoa (assembly GCA_030449065.1). Classification (NCBI taxonomy): domain Eukaryota; kingdom Metazoa; phylum Chordata; class Aves; order Procellariiformes; genus Oceanodroma; species Oceanodroma leucorhoa. The sequence goes on along the minus strand of JASVER010000018.1, from coordinate 162,759 downwards.
AATCTCTTAATGGAAGCTACAGAGACAATGGGCCTCACCAAAGACACTGAAAAGCAGAAAGAAACCTGAAGGCAGGCTCCTCATTTCTGAGAGTCAACAAGTTAACGCATTCAACATTTTCTTTGATTGTCTGAAAGAATAAGTAAAGAACAATAGCTTGTTTCAATCTTGTTCTGGTAGAGCCATTTCATCCAAAAAATTTGTTGCTCTTGCTTTCAGAGTAGAAAGAGAAAGTATACCCTCCTTCAGGTTTACCCCTGCCCCCACTTCTTTTATGCTGTTTCTGGAAAGAGGAGGAAGAGAGGCAGGAAACAAAATAAAGAACTACCTCACAGTGAAATTGAATTATAATGTTTTGGGGAAAAAATCCACCCAAGAAAGATGAAGCTTTACCCTAGGGAAGGCAGAACACTTTACTTACCCTTTGATATAAAGTTCAATGAAGATAAAGATTAGTTCAAACTTATTCAGCTACATGCCAAGTAGGGTGAGAATACAGCATATCAAGTAATATATGATGAACTTGGAAGTTTTGGTAAGTGGTAACAACACTTGAAACAATTTATGAAAGATCTTCTGATAAAAAAAGAAAGACATTTGTATGTTACTACATGTGAAAACATGGTCATCTATATGGAAATCTACTTTTTAAAGTTTTTTACATTTTAAAGTTCCTACATCAACACAATTCCTCTTCAGGTAACGTATTTGGCAGTCAATAACTGGACAGTTCCCTGTCTGATAGCATCTCTAAGAAATAGCTTCCTACCTAAAAGTGATACTTGCTGAGGAAACCATAGTCCAGTGGGGATTTGCATGTCAATAAGCAAACTTTTTTATATTTCATGAATAGGAATGGATAGCTTAAGACTTTAACAGACACATTTAGGAACATCATATGCATAACTCAGCAGAATGAAGAGTTGTGCCACAATTTATATCATCATTCATCCTTGTTGCACACAAATAAAGTTATTTTCTTAAGCAGAAAGGGAACTTCTTCCCAGAAAGGAAGGAAAACAAATTATTCCATACAGCTTCACATCTCCCCAACTATCCAGCCAAATCTACTCCTTCACAGCCCACAAAACAATTAATTTACTGCTAGGTTTTATTCAGAAGTGTTGAATCAAGCGACTTGAACTTCATTTCATTCCTTGTCTCTCGTACAACTTGACACCAAGGCAAAGCCCTATATCCAGAGCTCTTCTAAGCATGCTCAGAAATCACACTTTTGTTTAGCGCAAGGACGAATGCCTGTACTTTGGCTGCAGAGTGGATTACCATTTCATTCACATGTTCCTGCAAGCACGGTCTCTAAAGGTTACATATGCCATAAAGCAGCATCTAACGGTTCAGAGCAGTTTTAACTCTAAGCCTAACACCACCACAGCCTACAACCAGAGAAGTTCTTGCATCCTAGGCAGCGATTCGCTAAGAAGAGAGAGAATTAATAACAATTAAAAGAAACCCACAATTTCACAGACGCTTAGAGGGCTACAGGATTCACTCGGGGGTCCTGAATCCCAAAGACACGTACCGAGTGAGGGGACACGAAGGCAAAGAAGGGGAAAGGGACGTTTGGCAGAACCGGGGGGGGGGGGGGGGGGGGCAGAAAGCCTCCCACACGCGCCCCCCTCCATACCCGCCGGAACACTCCCCCATTCCTCAGCCGGGAAGGCGACCTGGCAATCCCGCCACTTTCCTGTCGCCTCAGATGCCGGCACCTCGCCCGCCTCCCGACCGTATCCGTTAGCGGCGCGTGCCCCTTTGAAGCACCGGCCGGTGGCGGCGCCGCGCCGCGCCCCTCCCGCGCGCTGATTGGCTGGCGGCTCCGGCGCTCTGCGGCGCCGTGATTCCGAGGCGCTGTGGCAGCCCGGCTGTCGGGAGCGGGGGGGCCGAGCCGCCCCCGCCGTGGGGACCSCGGCGCCTCCTCACCCGACCTGCCGCCTGCCTCGGGGCGCTCCTCCCGCGCGGACCGGGCGGCGGGAGGAGGAGCGGGGAAAATACGGGGCCCTCCTCCTCTGCGTGTGGTGGCGGCGGGCACAGCATCCCCGAGACCGGGAAGTGGGGAACAAAGGCTCCGCGCTAGCCCCGGCGGCTCCACCTGCCCCCAGCGGAGATGGCGTCCCTCGGCTTAGGGGGGCTCAACGTCTCCGCCCGCAGGAAGAGCGTCCCGTCTCGCAACGCCGCGGTGGAGAGGCGGAATTTGATCACGGTCTGCAGGTGAGCCCCCGGGCCCTGCCCTGCCCTGCCCTGCCCTGCCTGAGGGAACCGTTCCTCTCGCCCTCCCGCCGCTTCGGCCGCTGGCAGCCCTGCCTGAGGGGACCGTTCCGCCCGCCCCACGCAGGTGACTCGCGGCCCCTGCTCGTGGCGGCCGCTCGGGGGCGGGAGCGCGGGCGGCAGCCCCGCCGCAGCCGGCGGCCGCCCTGTCAGGGGGGGAGGCCGTGGGGGTGCCGGCCTCCGGGGACACGCAGCGGCGGGAGAGGGCAGCCTCCAGCCTGACTCAGCTCCTTCGGGAGCGTTTGCGTGAGGGGCGTTATGTGGCGGCCGAGGGGCAGGGACGCACCTGGCAGGGCCGCCGGGCGCACCGGTGTATCGGGGCGTTGAATGGTTTTTCAGGGGAGAGAGGTTTGTTTTCGGCGCCTTGTGTTCCTGGACGAAAGGCGTGTGCCGGAACAAGGCAGGGCAGACTAAACTCTCAGCAATGTTGAACTAAGGTTTTCATCTTCGTGAAAATAGAATTGGTGTAGCGTCGATTTCTCTTGAATTGATGCGGTACGGCCGCTTTTAAAATTTCGACTTAATATATATTGGACGTGAAGTGGAACCTAAAACAGTTCTTCCAAGCTGCTGTAGAAGTGGCTAACCGTGTGTTCCTGCTAACGCACCGGAGCCACAAGAGCAGTCCCGAGGAGGCTGCGTTCAGGGGATATTTTTATCTCCAAAATCTAGATCAGGAAATCTGCAGTATAGGCTAGATCTAGTGTATTCAAAAATTTTTTTATCAACTTAATGCTGAGCTTATGCAAGCTTAATAATACTTCCTATGGCTTTCTGTGTAAGCGTTTCCACTGCTGTCATTGTTGAATTCATGCAGCATTTCCAAGTGTGCACTACTGACCCATTACATCATGGCAAACTTTTAAATACATGAATAGGCTGGTACCAATGACTCTGTTAGTTTGTCTGTTTCAATTGCTAAACTTATAAAACTAATTTGAATATTATCTGGAGGTCTTCAACAGACTCATATGAGCTATGATATAATTTTAATTCTCACAAATTTTAATAATGTACCAGGACAACTGTTAGATAATTTTGTACCCTCACCGCTTAATGCTGCAGCAGTATTTTTAAAATCCGTTTAGGACCCCATATTCTTCCTTTTTGCTTTTATGGTACATTGTTAATGGGTTTTACAAAGTGTAACTGTATCATTTGGCTACTGAAAGGAATTTGCTTCAATATTCCTTCAAGTCCTAGTATCTGGGTTTCAGAGTAGCATCGATACCATTTTGTCTTTTCCCAGGCTTTCATGCTCTACTATTACCTGTGAAAAAGATATGCAACAAAAACAGAAAAAGAAGATTTTTATCAAACTTGCTGAAACAGATCAAATAAAAGAAACAGAAGTTCTCAGTTTCACTATTATACAGAGATACAGATATTGCCCATCTGCAGGCTTGGGAAAACAGTTTTATCAAGTAATAACATAATTGTACGGGATATAAACAGATCTTTTTAAAGGAGTATGTTGTATTCTACAGAGCTTGCTGTTTTTTTCTGCGTCCTCATTTGAGAGGAACTCTTCTATACTCTGTGCTGTTACATTTTATTTTTCAGTTTATTTCATGTCCTTGTCCTGCAGTTGAAATGATGTTTAGAAATCAGAGGAAATTCAAACACATATGAAACAAAGAACTACTACAGAAACTACTTGAAATTGGCATATTTGAATTATTTTCAGTAAAACAATTTAATTTTGCTATAGCTTCACAAAACCTGAAGTTGCTAGTTTGTGAATACTCCTTAACATTTGGAAAGGATGATGAGGAAAAAGGATTTGCGTTATTATGATACATACATTTATTTATATTTTTATTCTTCTGCCAGTGTAAGAGTAAATGTTTAAAATATTTCTGTGCTTTACTGTAGTTATTACACATTTTCTAATATTGAGAAGTGTTATTTGTTAGGAATAGCCAGATTAGTATCAAAACCAGTAAGATGATAGTCTTTTCCAATCAAAATCCTATGAGAATGTGAAATATTTCTGGTAAAAATAGCTCCAATGAATTGATTCAGTTAAATTTGGTTGATATGGCTTGCTACCCAGTGAAGGTGAGAGATTGGAGGAAGATATTCTTCTGAATTACCACCTATTAACAGTCTCTGATAATTTAATGAACTATTTTTGTCAAATCCTCAATTTAGCAGATTTTTACTTAATAGTTAAACCAGGCTTTGGGTTTTTAGTCTTTTCTTACAGTGATGATATATAACTCCTCATGCAGATGTGGATAGTTTCTTATATTTACAGCTTTGGAAGGAACAGTTTGTTTCTACTGAAATGTTAAGTGGCAATGTAGCCATGGGACGTAACGTAGTTACTTAAGTTCCATAAACCAATTGCATGTGAAAATAGATGGTTATGTTTGTGTGACTGCACAACGGTGATTTGAATTGCAATAATTTTTAGCATTTTTCTGTTTGAATGGTAATACATGTTCTAAACTCTGTCTCTCTCTCTCTACCTTTTTCCCCTAAAATTTGATGCCTTCCATTTTCCAATAAGTGGTGCTGGGATTTTGAGGTTGTTCTTTGTTTTGTTTTGTTTTAATCTAGTCTTCCCTAAGATTCATAGATCAAAGATCTGTATAGGTACAGAACCAAAAAAATAGACAACCGAAAAAAATAGACAGGCCTTGGAAGTGAGGGTCATAGCTTAAACACAGAATGTTAACACAGGATTGAACAACTGTCAGGAAATGTATTTTTAAAATAGTGATTTTGCTAATATGCGTAAGAGCTGTTGCAATGACCCTTAGCTGAACTGTCTGGTTTCATGTCCAAGCCATGTTCTCCAGCATAAAGGATATTAGTTTGTAATCTTGGGGATTATTCTATTTAAATAGTTTAGGTACTTTAAAATTCCCAAATTGCAAGCTAAATAAATTTCACAGGATCCTTCCATTCATTTGAAAACTGAGGGGTGCAGAATCTGACAATGAAAAGTGACAAATTCATACARCAGTCAGATTTTCTGCCTATTTGGGTTTTGATTAGAGGCTTGTTGCTGTTCTGGAAATAAGCCTATAGACCTGGGATATATCCACAAAAGGTTTGGCTTTGGTTTGGAGTTGTTCAAGAATTTTAGGAGACCATCTTGTGCATCTTGCAAAACAGTGGGGGAACCTACCCCAAAAAGATTGCTATAAATCTTTCTTATTCAAGAATGTTTCCCTCTTACATAATTCAGAAGGTCTTTTTGAGGTTGGAGAAAGTTACTGTTTCTACATCTTTTTTTGGCTCAAGCAAGACTAGATTTGTAACAGAGAAGAATATGTAAGAATCTGAAAACATCGGAGTTCACAAGGGTCATTTAGGAACACTGATATTGGAATCTCTCCAATGGCAGTTACCGTATGAAAAAAAAAAAAACAACCCCACAACAAAACAACCCTATTGTTGCAGTGACACAATGGGAAATGATTGGATAAAAGACTTTTTTTTTTAAGAGTCTTGAAGCAACACGTATTGGAGCTATATTACTCCTCTGCTCCTGCAGTCCACCAAAAAATTCATCTTAGAAAATTTTAAGTTTGTTTTCAAGCCACTTTACTTTCTCATGCCCTTTGTTACAATTTCTCTGTTAACCTCTAAAGTGTAGGTAGACTGTTGCTCTAGAGTGCAGTGCTGCTGTAGTAGCCCAGTGGAGAGAAGATGAAGTTGGGAACAACAAAGGGAAACAAGAAAGTTGCTCTAACTCTACCTACTTGGACATTTTTTCTTCATAGCTCTTGTGTATTTTAGACCTGACCTTTTCTTTCTTCACTTTCAGTCCCCAAGTAGTTCCACATAACTGTGCAAGAGCATGGGCTTTCTTTGCTGGGGCACTGTACACTGGAAACAATATACAAGGCATCTTTCATGACTGAGTAAAACTGCTTGCCCAATGATTACAGTGTAACCATTTTTCAAAGGCATCACTTCTACATACCTTAAATCCTTTTTCCAATCTGTGTGGTAAGCATGGCGAAGTGTGAATATAATGCAAAATATGTTTGTGACTTTTAACTTACACTTAGAGATATGTTTGCCTCTCTGTAGTATTGGAGAAAAAAGAAAAAAAAAACCCAACAAATATCCCAAAAAATATTTCTGGTCAATCAAATTTTGCCTGGTAGCACTGTTATCGTCCTGGTCTATGGGAATAATGGTGAAAGCATAAAGTAGAGAGATGAAATTAATATTTCTATAAAGAGCATGGTGGCAGTAATACGAGCACTTAAAAAGACCACCATTAATGATGATGAGCTCTTAAACTCTTTTCTAATCAGACCCTAGGTATTTAAAAATTATTGTGTCCTTAAAAACTAGATATAATTTTTTCTTCARTTGAATTGCAGAATGCTTTAAAATTAAAAAAAGAAATTACTTATCTGTGATTTTTAGAAGTGTATGTGGATTGCTCTTAAGTGTTTTTTCTTGAATATATCTCCATTTCTGAATATGTATCCCATACAATATTAACCAGTGAACTTTTAAGGAAAAATAGGCATGGCTACATATTATACACTACTTTGTTTTGCAGTTTACGGATGATCGTGTCTCGTGAGTTCTAAGATTATATTCCTGTATATAGTCCAGTACATTACACTGCCAACTCACTGTCCCTCTTGTGTATGTACCCGTGAGTGAGTGATATGCTGCACCTTCTCTTTTTCAGACCTGCATGGTGTGGGAGGAGTCTTCTTGTTACAGTTAATACCGACTTGGTCATGGCATTGCTGTATGCATTTGTTTTTCAAAATTAAGTTTTTTTATAGATAATTTCACAGCTCTTGTATAGCTTTGAAGAAACAATCATTACTGCCATTAGAGTAGTCAATAGCAATGATACTGACTAGGTAGAAATTTACTGGTGGGCATGCATGTCTCTCACTTACTCAAAATTGGTTAAAAATGTGGAGGAGTTCAAAACTGAGTCATAACTTGGCACTGCAAAAGAAGCTTCCTCCCCCACCCTTCTCACTCCTAATTCGTGTCCTGCCAAAAACACGACAACAATAGAAGCCTGCAGGAAAGGTGGGATGGGGAGTCTTTATTCAGAAGTTTACTTAGTAAAACATAATTGAGTTGAAACTCTTGAAATATATATCTCAGTTCAGTTTGAGCATAATTAGTTTCATTTAGTAAATGAGCATCAGGAGGCTATGCTGACTCCACTCAGGATGCAGTTAAGTTACTTTTACAGTACAGAGCATTTGAAAATAGTACTGCTGGTTTAAGGAATCTCATTTCTGCCCATGCCTATGTAGTATGCTGCTTCTGCAGTTGTGCCATAGAACTGTGTTGAGATGCTGTGAAGCATATTTATTATGAATGTATCCATATTTAAGAGTCACTCCACCCCTTCTTCTCTCAAGTACTAAAAATCTAGATCAGTCATAGTGAGCCCCATAGAAAGTAGAACTGGCACAACTGAGGAAGCAGTGTGCTCACATATAGGGTCTGGGGTGAGCAGGCAAAGTGAGAACTTCCTAAGCTGGTACTATTGAAGTTTGGGTGTTGTGAAAACTRTCACCTCAGGCTCTAGTATGGCTCCATTAATACAAATAAGGGCTGTTGCAAAAAAGACAATAAATGCCTCAAAATAAATATTATTTTCAAAGTTGAGGACATATGAAACTTGCCTTGAGACTGAAAACTGAAGAACAAGGAGCAGAAAGGAAAAAAAAATGGATTATGATTAAAATGGAGAAGGCAAGAGAAAAATCTTTTTTTGTCATGTTTCTTGAGGTTCATTCTTCTGAATAAGAATGAAATTGTGTAAGTGCAGGTGTAACTAAACACAGCTAACATTGGCTAATTGACTAGTTACATCTTGTCTGCTTTTTACAGTGGCTTGATTCAGCCTTCCCAATTTCAAATGTTAGATCGTTTAAATAGATAGCTTTTCTGGTGTAATAATGAAATAATATGATGCTGAATAGGGATTACCCCCATTCACAGGGAAATCAGCCTGTCCAAGTTAATGCACAGAGTTAACAGTGCATAAAAATTCATTGTTTTATAATAAGTTTGGATTATTCTTGCATTAGAATGAAATTACAGTGTTCTCATAATAGGATAAAGTTTATACTTCTGATTCTTGGGCATGGATTTTGAGAATAAAAGGAGCATTGAGCTAAACGTCAAGCAAAAATCATGATGTTTAGGATTACAAAGAGAAATTGATGTTGGATGCTTTTGAGTGCTTGTTTTTCTACAGCTTTATTAAAATGATTTAGACAAGAGGAAAATAATAAGAAAATAATTAGCTCACTCCTATATAGAAAGTGTGGGGATTTTTTTTTTTTCTTTTTTTTTTTAAGGCTTTATGCCTAAGACCAACAATGATGATTGTATTTCCAGGCTATTTGTAGATGTGGTATGTGTTTGTGTTGCTCTGACTGAACTTGAAATCATCAGGGTGGTTTTCTGGTTCTTTGCTTGTTTGGTTTATACAAACTACTGTCCCGCTATAGAGGACCAATAGCTATCCATATAATTCATATAATTTATGATTGTCCTGTACTTTTGCTCTAGGTTTTCAGTCAAGACTCTGATAGACCGTTTCTGTTTTGAGACTATAGATGATACTTCTCCTGAATTTAATAACTTTGCAGCTATTCTGGAACAAATTCTAAGTCATCGACTGAAAGGTATGTTAATTAACTTCCTTACTGGTGATGTTTTTGCCATGAGAATTTGTTTATATGAAACCAATGTACATCTGTAGAAACTCCTTGATGCTGAATGAAAGTGTTGGCTTTCTTTGTGTGTCTGTCCCTTTGCTGTTGGCTTCCTGATTGTTTGCATTACTGTGGAAAAGTCAAGGAAACATGTTTTGTGAAACATGTTTCGTGTTTCCCATGTTCTTGTTGGAAGCCTTCTCGGCTGGTAATTAAGCAAGTGGATGTTGCCATGGTGCTAAGCCCTGTCTGCTTTTCTGCTTTATGATAAGGCTGTGCCCTAAGAGTCTGAGTCTGAAAGACAATTGTAGTGTTTTCTGCTTTAACAGAAGCTATTGAGAGCAGATCTGTGGTGCTGCTCCCTTTTCTTTCTACCTTCCCTGCTTTTGTTGCCTTCTTTTCCAGATACTGTGTTTAGGTCCTTTCATTCCTGTCCCCCTACCCTCATAGTGAAGCTGGTTTTTGCTGCTGGAGTGTAATGGATATGGATTAAATTGCTTTTGGGAAAGGTCAGTTGTTGATTCTGCTCTTGTATCGGAGTCAGATGTTGTTCTAATTCAAGAAAATGTCTGTTTGTGTTTTCTGATTGTTCTAGAGGAAGCTGCTTTGCTAAAAGAACAGTGTGCCTTAGCAGTAACAGTCGCTAGAAAAGGACTTTGGAAGCTTCTTCTCATTTCTCAGTTCTGGGCAAATTTTCTGAAATTATTTGGGTATTATGAAGGACATCATAATCATCTAAATATAGATGTGTAATATGACAATCTACTTCTTTTCATACTTTTGCTTTTTAATATTCATAACTAAGCTTTGTGAACAATATTGTGTGTAGGCTGACATTYGAGTAGCACAATTACTACCTGCTGTCATTCTGTCAGAGAAGGAAAAAAAAAAAAAGTCACACAGTGGGGTAGGAACATAGTGTTTGTCACATTGTGACAAAGATTATTGGAGTGATTATGGGTACTTAGCAACTTAACACTGCAGGGAAATCGCTGTTTTCTCCTTCTCCCCCAGCTTCAGTGATGTTTGAGCAAAAATTATTATGATTTTTTTTTTCCCCCAACATTCTTTTGCTTCACAATCTATTATTCGGGACAGGCAGTACAGAGAAGCCTTGACAGGCTGGCAAATGTGTTACAGCAAATGGAATTTGCAAGTAAAAAATTATTTCAAATAAGAAATAGAGAAAATCAATAAGCTAAATTGTTGTTTCAGTCTTCCCCTTGTAATTACCAGTATGATTTTCTAAGTTTGCAGAGTTAAATAAAAATATGGAAAAAGGCAGCAACTTGTGCATCGTATTGCAAATGGGGGAATGTTTTGGTAATAAGCTARATCACTTCTAGTAATTATTTTATTCTTTAAAAACTTGAAAGGGAAATTGAGATAATAAATGTACCATGACAATTCAAATTTTAAGAGGGTATATATTATACAACACAGGGCTTGAAAGAAATTTCATTTTATTGATGGAAACGACTAACATATTCTGAATGCATACTGACAGACACATAGTAGGAGCACACTAAAAGCAGACTGGTCATTGCACTGGGTTGTATAAAATGTTTTAAAGCAGGCAGAACATACATGATCTGTTCATCTGTGGCAAGATAAATGGCTTCATTGTATCAAAGTCGCCAGGATAATCTCATGGCAGGGTAGTTAAACAGATGATCTAGATTTGAGTGTTTGAGTACATAGACCTTTACTTTCTTAAGGCCATGGCAAACAACAATTCCTAATCTTTAACTTCCTTTGGAAGTGCTGGGTGAGGAAGGAAGCATTTTAAAAAAACAAAACCAAAAAACAARCATTGAATTTGCATTGTAAAGGACGAAGTTTAATTTTATTAGAATACTTTACTGGCAACTGTCTTTTCTGACATTAAATATAACATATTTTTAAGGAGCAAAGCATAGTCTTGATGGAATGTAGTGACTGTTGCTGCTTACTGGTGTTGTGTTCAGATAGGGTCCAGACAAAACAAAATGGGAGGAAAAAGGATAGCTATTTTAAGGGGAAAAAATGTTCAACAACAGGGATTAGAATTTTTGTTTTTCCTGAAACCATTGCAATTAAGAATTCTGAAATAATAGCTGTTCTGCTAAAAATGCCAGTTATAGCAATATAAGCACCACTTTTAAATTGATTTTTTTGATAGGTAGCTGATCTGATGTTGCCAGCTCCGAATAGCAAAAAGGTCATGAAACAACACTCATAGTGGTTTGGGTGGTTTTGTTGGTTTGTTTTTTCTTTTCAGAATCATTGAAGAATTTAGTTTGGAAAGTACCTTAGAAATTCATCCAGTCCAACCTCTTGCTCAAAGCAGGGCTGTCTCAGATTGCTGACAGCATTTTCCAGTTAAGTGTTAAAAATCTCCATGACATTTCTTAAACTTGATGCAATTTGCTACAGAATTCTGCCCTCCCCCCCCCCACACACACTTTGTGCTTACCTTTCTGTGATATTGGCCATGGTCCTCACCGAATCCTGTGGTGAGCCAGGCAGAAAACTGTTGACTTTCCCCATGGATGCACTTCTTTAACCTAACTGCTCTATTTCTTAAGAGTGGTTTAGATGTGGGTGTTTGCTTAGTAACAAAATGAGATCGGCATAAATATGTCAGCTCACACAACAGATCTGTGAACACTGCTTGAATGCAGGTATCTGTCCATGTGATACAGAAGACTTAGCACATATGGCACCAAAATAGTTCCAAAAAAGGTGGCCTTTTGGCCATGGCATATTATGTTACATCTGTACTACCTTACAGTTACATGTACACCAATGCCAATAAGTAGCAGTCAGGAATAGGCCACCATTGTTAGAAAAAGCAGTCTGGCTCACAGCCTATTTTTGAATTGCCCTAAGGAAGAGAGAGAGAGATTAAGCTGTATTAACTGTCTTTTCAGGCATGCAAGCCATTGACTGCCTTCTCCTCTAGAAAGTGAAGAGATACTTATCCCTGTACTGTGTAATTCTGTATGTGTAGTATACCTGGTACTCCCTAGAAGTGCTGGATTTATTGTGAATGCAGAGTAGATCAAATATCTTAATGAGGAGGGTATAAAGCATGTGTTCTTCCTGTCATTAAAATAAGCTGTGTAGCATGCCTGCTGGCAAGATGTGATACTACTGGACAGGACAACTGAAGATCTTGTAAAGGTAGGAGAGAAGGAGTAACAGAAAAAAGATGAGTCACTAATTACTCTTTTATTCCTTCTCAGGGATAAGAATTTGCACGGTTTTATGATACAGCAGAGAGTRATTATGAGTGGATACAGAGACAATGTGTTTGAAGGTCTCTGGACCAAATAAGACCTATAGTCCTGAAAGCAATTTTACAAATTTGTATATAAATGTATGTATGTTCGATAATCTTTAAATCCTGGGTAATTTCAGGAGCCATTTTTTTTCCCAGATAGTTGTTTGGAATTTGTTCCTTTCTTAACTGTTCTGTACTGTGGAGATTAAGCTGTATCTTGCAGTTGTCTTGGTGGTTTCTTCTTTTCACCGCTGGCTACAGATTTTTCGGGTATATTTCCTGTAAGTGTCCTTTTTATCAGATGAGCTAAGTAAATTTAGTTAGTGCAGAAATGGTAGGGGCATCAAAAAGTATTCAGCAACAGTACTTGGGATTTGATCACAGGTATATCCTAGCGGATTTAAAACCTGAAGTCAATTCGAAGTGATGTATATATTGTCTTTACTATATCACAATGTTGTATGGTTTTCTGCCTTTTTCTATCACTTTAAATTAGTTTTAACTGAGTTAGTACTGAAGAACATTAATAACTAGTATAAATTTTTATGGCCATCATCTCAAATATATTTCTGAAAACTATTGTCACGTGTATGTATTTGTTGACTTACTATGTTTTCATTGTAATATCCTTTACAGCAAAATGTGTTTATATCCAAACTGTTTATATCCATATATCCAGTATGCATGCTTAGAAATAGTTTTGCTGTGTAAACTGAGTTGTGTCACTGACAATGTATATAGTGCATCTTGCTTGTGACTTCTGTAATTTTTGCATGTCATGGTTGCTGTGAGTGTACTTGTCATCTATACACTTATTTGCATTTACCGCCATAATGACACAAAACAGTATGCTGTACTGTGCTATTTTGACACTTTCACAACATTGTGTGCCTTTTTTCCTGTACATACATTTAGAAGGTATTACAAACACATCAAAAGCTTCTGCTAGAGTTGCCCATAGAAGCTGCTTGTCTCTATCTGATCTATGTTATTCCTAGTTTTTAGTGACTGTGGAGTTCATTTGCTTGCTTTTTTTTTTCTTTTAGAAAACTTACTATGCATAGTAAGCTTCTAGAGTCATCAGTGCTGCTTGAGTGGAAAGATAAATGTAGTAATTCTCTTCCTTTCCTCATTTGATAAAATGTTCTAGTTTCATGCATCATCAATAGTCTGGTGGTAGTAATGGTAAATAGCTGTACTAGTGATGTCACTGGTAAATGTTCAGATTTTGCACTTCTTCATAGTAAGATGAATTATTAAATAGTTAATTTCTGAAGCAGTGAAAGACTTCTTATATCTGCAGTGCACAATTTATCCCTTCCCATATGGTTTTTATTTTACTTACTTATTTTTAGGAGGGGAAAAAAACCACTTACTGTTACCTGCTATTTCATGGAGTCTCTTTTTAAGCAATGAATTTTGATATAATTTTTATTAATCAAAATTCCCTGAATTCTGATAATTCAGGCATAAACAGTGGTTACAGAGGGAAAGGGTGTGAATTGTGTCTGCAGGTGAGGAAGCAGGGTTCTTTGAGTGAGTACGATGCAGCTTGTAATGCTGCTCATCTCGAGAGAAACAAGTCCACTGGATAAAATAGTTAAGGCAATGGAGATATAACGGGGATGAAAAAGATAAGTTAAGGAAATAAGAGCCGAAGGCACTACTGTCATGAAAAAGACAAAGTCTAAGCATATAGCTGCGGTGGCCCTTTTTTTGGTGCAATAATGCTATTCGCAGATTAGCTTTTCTTACTAGATTTAATATTTATACACACAGAGTGACCCTATTACTGTTTTTGGCTAAAAAGAAATAGTAGGGCCCTTGTGTAATTTGTGGTTTAGCTCATTGTCCTTTCTCTTGTATGGAGAAAAATCTTAAATGAATTTATAATTGTCTTGGAGGACTGGGTTTATGAACTACTGTAAATTTAATGACCCATTCTGTAGACCCAAAATAAAAGAGTAGGTATCACAGAAATTCCTCAAAGGAATAGCATGCCAGTTTATTACCAACAAGTTGTATTAAAACTTATTTTTTGCGGGATAGAAAAATTTCCTGCAAACTAAGTAATGCAGRGAAGTCTGGAGAAAACCTGCCTGTAACTTAGAGCATCCTAGTCATTACTGCTTTGCAACTGTGGAACTTTGTAGATATTAAATTGGACTGTGATTGAGTAGGAATCAAACTGTTTCATGTCTTATTTGTGAAGAATTTCTTGGGTGTGAAAAAAGATCTGCAACAACTAGTGTTGCAGATGTTTGTATCTAGTTGTCAGACTGGAGCAGAAATGGGTTGGTACAAATAGGTGTGTAGCAGTATTCAAAAATGCGGTGAAATAAAAAAAAATGCAATATTGTTTCTATTTGTTTTGCAGTTCTGTAGACAAGAATTTAATTAATTTGAACAATGTTTAATATTAAACATCCAGCTTCCATGCTAACCTAACAATTTTGTTTGGCTGACAAAACCAATAATATCGTTCCTGTTGGAATAGCTATCAGCTTCTGTGTCTTCTGATGACATATAAACTTCATGGCAAAGACCACATACTGTTTGTCCTTTGGACCTCCCAGGAAACTTACTCTTTCCTTAAGAAGTACTTTGACAGAATATGAGTTGTATGCTAAAATTACCTTTCAAGTTCATTAGGACCCTTTAAAATYTAGATATGATTTTAGAATCATAGAAGAGCCCAGGTTGGAAGGTACCTTGAAAGATCATCTGGTCCAACCATTTGTGGGAAAGGAGCCTAGATGAGATTATCTAACACCCTGTCGAATCACATCTTGAAAACCTCCAATGGTGGGGACTCTACCACATCCCTGGGGAGGTTGTTCCAGTGAATGATTGTACTTACTGTAAAAAAAACTCTTTCTTATGTTGAGATGAAACCTCTCCCATTGCAACTTGTACCAATTGCCCTTTGTCTTCTCCATGTGGCTCCTTGTAATGAGAAAGCCTCCATCCTCTTTGTAGCTGCCCTTTAAGTACTGGAATACTATAATGAGTTCCGCTCTGAGCCTTCTTTTCCCTAGGGAGAAAAGACCTAATGCCTTCAGTATTTCCTCATTGGGCAGGTTCTCCAGCGCTTTGAACATCTTTGTGGCCGTCCTTTGGACCCTCTCCAATCTGTCCATGTCCTCCTTGAATTGCGGGGACTGGAACTGGACACAGGAATCCAGGCACAGCCTGGCAAGTGCTGAGTAGTGGGAGCTATTTCATTCCTCATTCTTCAGAGCTCTCGTGGCTGCATACATTGAGTGCATTGAGGGCCAAATAGAATTTTATATGCAGAAAGCTTTTAAAATTGTAGGGAATATACAGCTTAAAATCTTATTTAGTATTTCTTAAAAAAACATTCTCACTATTCTCATACAGTCTTTTCCAACATTTTTCTGTGTATAGAATGGTTAAGGAAGCTTTTCTTCAGATGGTGTTAATTACTAGAGTGTGGACAAGGTTTAAAGTTGCAGGGAGAAAATAGTGAAATACAGAATTCCTTGGTTCATAAAAGGTCCTGAGCCGGCTGCGAGTTTCAAGTGAAGATAATTCCTACTGAAGACTGAAACCCATCATACCCTCTTGCAGAGCTGGCTGTGAGATGAGAGCCCACTGTTATGTCAGAGTATATGGTAATTATGGCCAGCTCACTTTGTTGATCAGTGTAAGCCAAATAAGTGCTGTGTGCTGGTATGTATTTCTGTTACAAAGGTATTTTTGTTTTTAAATGACATGTGTTTTTTCGGGTGTTCATTGGTGAAAAGAATTGCTTTAAATTAGTGACTTCAGAAAACTATGGAGTGAAACTGTCTGTTTTTTKCAGAATATATTCTGTCCTTAAGATAGTTTGAAAAAGTCATGAAAGTTATTGTATGATATACTTGCCTTTATTAGTTAGCACTGGAATTGGTGACACAAAGTCATCTTCACACTTAAGTTGCATTTAATTTTGCAGGTATAAGCCCCAGGGCAGAAATGTTTCTGATACAGTAAAGAATATGAAAAATATCTGTAGCTTTTCATGTTGTTAAAATGCCATTGAACTCTTGTTGCTGTCCGCTATACTTGGCATTTCAACAAAAACTGTAAGTTCGTAAGAGCGCTTACCTCATGGAAATTCTTTTATTTTAGTCCTTAGAGCTGAGAAGATCTGAATCTACAGTAACTGAAGCACCWTGGGATTTTGTTTTTCCTTTGGCATATTGAGTAGTATATATTAATTCTTCCTGCTTTTTTTTTAATAAGTCTTTTATCAAGCTTTGAATTTAATAAATAATCCATGTGGTGAAGTAAGCAGATGGGCTACAAAGTCAAGTTACATGCACCCTCTAGGGAAAAAACCCCACCACTTGAATTTCTTAAAATCATAGGGGACAGATCCTTGACACTACTCTGGCTATGCGTAGAGCTAAGTCAAGTCATGCGAGATAAAAATATCCTTGTCATCATATTTTTGCATTTTATTTTCAGTATGTATGATTTGCAGTTTCAGTCTAATATTTTCTTCCTTGAAATCTGAGCTTTCTAACAGCAAAAGAATTAGAAGTCTCTCTGATAAATTAATAAAGCTTCACAAGTACAAATCAAGACTTGAAATAAAATTAAATTAGTTTAACAATAAGATCTCATTTTACATGGAGAAAAGGTTTTGCACATACATAATAATGGCAGTCACCAGAGGGCAATGTTCATCTTACTTTTTACACACCTGTTCGGAATTGTATGCTGTTCAGCCTGAAAAATGGGGCTGAACTGTTGCGTCTGTGATGAAATTTTATTTTGTGTGAAGTGGTTGCAAGTAATATGTAATTTTGCCTTTCGTTTTCTAACTGCAATACATTCCAAGCTGGAAAAAAATATGAAGAAYTTTGATAAAAGCTCCAGAAGAGATATTTATTTGCTGAATTCATTTTGATCAGCTTCCCAAGGAAGGTTCTGTGTGTACTCAAAATAAATTGTGACTGCAAAATTTTTTTGATCGTGCATCAATTTCTCCTTCACTGAAAGCACATTTTGAAACATTCCAAYCTGCTCCTAAAATAAAGCTAACAGTACCACAGCAAACAGTGGTCTTTTATATAGATATATAATTTATTTWTTTAAAGTACAAAAAGCTCTCTTTAATTTACTGTATTAGTGAAACATGTGGTACTACCTATAACAAATAAGAGAAATACTTCTTGCATCATATTTTTAAGTCACAACAGTGTGTGCTCTACTGTGATTTGAGTGTCCCGTGAAGAACGCTTGAGTATTACTATAGCATACTAACAAGGAAAAAAACAACAAAATACACATATGTGCAAAAAAGCCCCCTACTTCTCTTTGTGCATTGGTTTCAAACTAGGGTGAGCTGCATAATGCAAGTTTTTTTACACCTGTGAGCCAGTTCTCAKCAGGAATTTATGGACTTGCTAGTATAAAATCCTGTCAGTGCAGTTAACCTATAGGGAAGTATTTTAATTGTGTTTATCTCCAATAAGCAGAGAGAGAGGTTCATAAATCTTTACATATCTTGTATTTTGATTTAAGGTCAGATCACCTGGTTCGGCTATGAAAGTCCTCGTAGTTTCTGGGACTACATTCGAGTAGCTTGCCGAAAAGTCTCTCACAATTGCATCTGCAGTATTGAGAACATGGAGAATGTCGGTTCTTCTAGAGCTAAGGTAGGGAAGAGAAAGGTCAAATTGACTTTTTTATTACATTGTTCTGTGTAAAATATAGCTGACATTTCTGTCCCCAGAAGAAAGGCATATTACTAAGCTTGCCCCACAAAATTTTTCATTGTTTGAAATAATTATTTTTTATAGGTACCTAGTAAATATTTACTTTTAAAAAAAACACTTTTAAATCTGAATGTGTTTCCTTTTAAATTTATGTTATTCAGTAGAATAAATCTCAAATTCTCTATTCATTGAGCTTGTTGTGTTATAAAATGATTGCCTTCACATTTTCGAACTTACATAATTTTTTGAAAATGCAGTATGTTGAGGGAAAATAATTTCATGTGGGCATGCCTAACACATATTATTTTGAAATTGTAGAAATTTGATATCTTTTCCCCTAACCTAAGTGCCATTTTATTTTGTATATAATTTATGCACTAATAGAAAAGATGTGATCAACTCTTGAGTTTGTTGGTGTGATTGTGCAGGAAGCCTTAATAGATTTAGTTGCTAATAAAGATCCATCATTTTAAAGATCTATATAGAAATGACATCACAATTCCTGATTGTAGGTACAATGGAAACATTAAGGAAGTAACAATTTAATGTGTTTATATGCATATGAACTGAATAAGAATAAGCTTTAAACTGAACTATCATTAAATCTTAATGTCAGACAATATAGACCAATACCTTAAAAAAAAAATACTGTTGGACAGAGATTACAAGTTCTTTTTACTAGATCAGAATGCTTTTCAATAGCTTGTTTTTCTGTGTAAAGCAGCCTTGACTGATAATTGAGAACCTTCTGACTTGAAAGTATAAGTAGTATAAAAGGATGCACAAATTAATGTTCTTAATTCTTTTTATTCCCAAATGAACTGGAATCAGTTGTTTTAACAAGTATCCAAACTGTGTTCCATGGCTGTTTTAAAAATCCTGTAGTTCCAGATTTTTATTATACTCTGGATTATTCACAGTTGGTGTCATTGGTGAGGTGAAAATATTTAGCTTGTTACATGCAAAAACTTTGTAGGCTTTTTTCAGGGGYGTGACTGTGGTTAATACAATTTAAATTACAGGTATTTACACAACCACAATTTTCTTCAATAAAAGATGATGCTTAGATCAAGCAGCACCATGAATCTAGTAGGTCTTTGAGCAGCCATTTTGATGATCCATAGTATTGCAGAACAGCTTATTTGCTCTGTCTACTGCTGCTCCTTTTTTCTTTCGTATACACTCAGTTTTAAATTTTATATAGTAAACATCTGTAATTTGCGTGAAAGATTTGAAACACCTGAGAGACTATGGCAAAAAGCTATTGACTGGTTTTCCTGTCCAGAATATTACATGCTCTTCCGAGTACTTAATGTACTGGAGTAGTAGACTGATTTAAGTCATGCAGCTTTTCTTCTTGCTTATGTTGAGATCTGGAAATTCAGATAACTTGGATAACTTATTTCCAAATACTTTCTGGAGAGACTCGTGTTCTAGAATCTGATGATTGTATTGCTTATTTCCGAGATTCATTTTAACGATATTTCTGAATTCCAAGGTTTTAATAGATATGAATATTTAAATTCAGTAGATAATAAGATGCAAAGCTATTTTCTGAAATACTCTTATAAATAAATTAAAATTTTCTTCTACTCTGTGGAAAACTCCATGCCAAATCGTAAATAAAGAAGCTAATTTGTGCAGCAAGTGTGGAGAGCGGTGTTGAATTTTTAAAGGTGTGGGGGGTGTATTTTGGATGTCTGTATCTGAAAAGGTTGGAGGCACGTCCACACGAATACCAGTGGTATGCATCAGTTTTACTGGTGGGCCAGATGGGTTTCTGCTTCAGTCTGGAAGCTGTTAGGAAGGGTTTGCTGTGATAGTTAGCCCTGCTTTCACTGAAGCTGCATAGGCTTTAGTCGTTAGCTAAGCAGCATCGTCAGGGTTTGACTGTTTCACTCATGTTCTAAATAACTGCAACATAAAGGCAGCAATCCGGATAAACATCCTTTTAATTTCAGTGCACTCTATGTTAAAGTTTTTGCTGTGGTGTTGGTATTTATGACAGTGAATTTTTTTGTTATTTAGAACTGCCTATCTTATTACAATCTGTAGTAACTGTAAGTTCATAAGAGCGCTTACCTCATGGAAATTCTTTTATTTTAGTCCTTAGAGCTGAGAAGATCTGAATCTACAGTAACTGAAGCACCATGGGATTTTGTTTTTCCTTTGGCATATTGAGTAGTATATATTAATTCTTCCTGCTTTTTTTTTAATAAGTCTTTTATCAAGCTTTGAATTTAATAAATAATCCATGTGGTGAAGTAAGCAGATGGGCTACAAAGTCAAGTTACATGCACCCTCTAGGGAAAAAACCCCACCACTTGAATTTCTTAAAATCATAGGGGACAGATCCTTGACACTACTCTGGCTATGCGTAGAGCTAAGTCAAGTCATGCGAGATAAAAATATCCTTGTCATCATATTTTTGCATTTTATTTTCAGTATGTATGATTTGCAGTTTCAGTCTAATATTTTCTTCCTTGAAATCTGAGCTTTCTAACAGCAAAAGAATTAGAAGCCTTTACTTATTATAAGTTTAGTTTCATCTAGGTCTATATAAATTAAAAGTAGGATAATATCTACCACAGGTGGTTTTGGTAGAACATCTATAGTGATATTCAGCTAGATGTCAATAATCACCAAATATATTAAGCAGAAAGATATCTTACTACTTATATAACTATTTGTAAGTTTATATGGCTTACAAGAGATGTTCCTGGTGTTCTTAAAATGACAATCATAACTATGGCAGCCATTTGAAATGTCTCTTTCCTGTAAACTACAATCCTGTGCACTAGGCCTGTAAACATAATGTAACATACATTCCTAAAGGTTATTTTTGAAGCTATTGCTCTTGTTTATAGAACCGTTTGAATGAAGTTTTGCTTTTGGACTACAAGTTTTAGGCTCTTAGATTTGATTTCATTCCTGTATATTATGTGCACCTTCTATAATGATGTCCTTACTGAGGAGAAAAAATAATTTATGCAAATTACACAATAAAAATATGTCACTGAGTTATAATTCTTTTTTTTTTCTTGAGCCCACAAATATTTGAATGAACACAGAGAATTAGTTCTTACTTAAATCACCTTGAGGGTAGGTTACTGCTGCTTTAAAGTGGAACTGATTGGATGCTTCCAGTACCATTGTCTTTCTGCCCTGATCTGCTACCGTTTATGCACATGAGATTTTCAAAACGATGGATTATATAATTAAAGTAAAATCCTTTTTTTTTTTTTATACCCCTTCAAATTTTAGAGAACTTTATTTCCCAATAAAGTTTATTTGTAAGAATGCATTTTCTATTTTCATTGTTACTATAATGAAGTACGTTTTAGCAACAATTTATGTTTAGCGGTAATTTTGTTAATCAGTTCATTTCACCCAGGTAAATCAACTGTATTCATTTTCAGATGTAAAATTAAGTGTTTCATTCTATAAYACTTAAATATTTGATATGTGTTTCTTATTGCAGGGTCGAGCCTGGATCAGAGTAGCACTTATGGAAAAGCATTTGTCTGAGTATATTTCCACAGCTCTGAGAGACTTCAAAACAACCAGGTCTCTAAGACTTTTATTTTTGCAGTATTTTAGCAAATGTTGCTTAAGTGAGGGACTTAGGTTTGAAAGTTGCTGGGGTTAAACCACAACAAAAGTGAATGTTCCACTTGATTTGTATAGGAAAGGATGTCACTAGTAAAAGAGCTATAAGCTAGTAAAAGATATCTGGAGTTGGTATCAATTCGTTGGATTTTAGCATGACTAAAACTGCAAAATTGAAAATCCCTTTGTGATTTTAAAAATGTAGAAATAAGTCTGGAATTCTTGAATGGTCAAAAGAGAAGAAAACCTCTCTAAAGAAGGAACTAATTCTGAAATTATAGTGTGATAAAGATAGAAGATATAATGTTCCTTTCAAAATTAGGTATGGTTGACAGAAAGCCCTAGAATCTCAGTAAAAAATAATTTTTATAGGAACTTTTCTTGAAGAAGAAAGGAAGAGAATTTTAGGAAACTTTTAAGAAATCATAGAATCATTAAGGTTGGAAAGGACCTCTAAGATCATCAAGTCCAACCGTCGACCCAACACCACCATGCACACTAAACAGTGTCCCGAAGTGCCACATCTACACGTTTTTTGAACGCCTCTAGTGATGGTGACTCCACCACTTCCCTGGGCAGCCTGTTCCAGTGCTTGACAACCCTGAAGAAATTTTTCCTAATGTCCAATCTAAACCTACCCTGGCRCAACTTGAGGCCATTTCCTTTTGTCCTATTGCTAGTTACTTGGGAGAAGAGACCAACACCCACCTCGCTACAACCTCCTTTCAGGTAATTGTAGAGAGTGATAAGGTCTCCCCTCAGCCTCCTTTTGTCCAGGCTAAACAACCCCAGCTCCCTCAGCCGCTCCTCATAAGACTTGTGCTCCAGACCCTTCACCAGCCTCCTTGTCCTTCTCTGGACACGCTCCAGCACCTCAATGTCTTTCTTGTAGTGAGGGRCCCAAAMCTGAACACAGTATTCGAGGTGCGGCCTCACCAGTGCYGAGTACAGRGGCACGATCACCTCCCTACTCCTGCTGGCCCCACTGTTTCTGATACAAGCCAGGATGCTGTTGKCCTTTTTGGCCACCTGGGCACACTGCCGGCTCATGTTCAGCCGGCTGTCGACCAGCACCCCCAGGTCCYTTTCCGCCGGGCAGCTTTCCAGCCACTCTTCCCCMAGCCTGTAGCGTTGCCTGGGGTTGTTGTGACCCAAGTGCAGGACCCGGCACTTGGTCTTGTTGAACCTCATGCAATTGGCCTCGGCCCATCAATCCAGCCTGTCCAGATCCCTCTGCAGAGCCTTCCTACCCTCAGGCAGATCAACACTGCTGCCCAAGCTGGGCGGGAGAAATATAGAAGAATAGAATTAGTGATCAGGCATAGTTAGGGTTCTTGATGTAATATGAAAAATGTGTAACAGATTTTTGTTGTACCTTCTAATGGTAAAAGCTGTTATGGACAAGAATATGCTTTGTGCTAGAAAATACTCTGGCAGTTTTGGACTGTTTCTACATAATGTGATTATTATATGATGCTTTATCCTGTAACAAGTGTGTCTTGTAGATTTATAATGAAGTCATCTAAATATGAATGAGTCCGTAACATGGTGTGGTACCTTATGTTGAACTCTTATGTTTAAAGTTTTAGACATACTGAATGGACTATGTAAATAATAAGAATTTTCTCTATTAGAACTTCTGTTCATTTAGAATATTATTTCTGTTTGTAATACTATTTGTCCACAAAGGTCCATATATTTTGCCAATAWTAAGGTGATTTTGAAAGGTAACGAGGTAAACATCCTGTTTTATTTAAGTTTCCAGACCTGTCGTCTTTATTTTACCCAGATTTGCTTGCATTTACAGTAGACAAGAAGCTCGTAAAACAAAGATTTCTGGAAAAGATTTTTTCATGTTGCCTCAAACTGAAAAGTCACTTGGGTTTTTGAGGGGGAGATGAGGAGGAAGAGGAGGGTCACAAACTATGTAGTTAAGTAGTACATTCTTTGTCACTGTTTGGTAGTGCGGTTTGTTTGCTAGTGGATAACAGTGGTATTATTTTATTAGCAGTTGCAAATTCATTTATTTGAACATGTTTATGTTTCATATATTTGAATGTTCTTTCAGTGGTATAGCTTTTGGAAACAACCTCTCTTGCATTCCAAACATAATAAGTGCAAAGTTTGTTTTGAAGTAATATTTTAAATACATCTAATGGAAATAAAAGTTATAAAAGTTTCAGTTATAGATCTTGGTAGCATGGATTTCAAATCCACTAGCAATAATGGACACACTCTTTTCCCGTGTGGGATTTCGGATACCTAATAAGTGGCCTGATTTTTTTGGTGATGCTTTGCACCATTTATTTAGCATTTTAAATTATATATTGTGCTATATGTATATTTAATGATTATTTTTATAAACTATGAATATCATATGTTACACGTGTGTATGTAGAATATGAGATTCATCTATCATACTGCTAGCTCTTTTTAAACCTCGCTGTTGTGTTTAGGTGCCTGATCTTAAGGCTAGTCCTTTAATGAAGCAGCACATTTATTAGTGCTGCATCTGCATATTACACTTGGAAGGGGATTGGATTAAGCATGGGCACACAATTATTTTTCTAACAAATTGGTCAGCACAGACTCTTAAGTTAAAGTAGACTGTTCTGTTGTGAGATGTCAACTGCGTAACACTGAAAGAAGGCTTGTGAGTTTTCCAAGGGGTCTGTTTTGGCTGGATTACTGTAACTGGTTTAAGAAACATTGCCACTGTCAGACTAACATCTGTGTCTCACGGTTACAAGTATGCCCTGTCTTTTTTATGTGATTACTTCCTAGGCACCATTTTACAAGATAAACTGAACACAGTACAGATCGGTACCTGGCAGTGATTTTACAAATGCCAGTTTGTAATCAGCTTGTACTAGGAGCATTGCTGTTAATTCACAAGTAAGAGTGACTGTACTGAATCAGACTGTAAAGTCCATCTAGCTCAGTATTCTGTCTCAACCAGTGGCCGGTCTAGCCTCCTGGTGCCCTTCCTGAAGTCAGAGGGTAGAGAGCTGCGTCTGTACATCATAGCCTCAGTGTCAGGACTATAATCTCTGTCTTCCCAGAGGACGTCTTCCAGATTCCTTGCTTCCACTAAGAACATCCAAGGTCTTGGACAACTCGTTTCCTTACAGCAAATGGATGTCTGTTATGAAACTGCAAAAGTAGGACTCTGACAGTGTGCATTGTAACACAGTTCAATCTTTGGAGCTGTGCCCCAAAATTTGTCTATTCTGGATGTTTGCCATGCAGCCAACTCGAGCTCTCACTGAGCCGTCCCAATGCTTTCATGCAGTTCTTAAAACAGATGGAGCTTTTGGTAAGGCAGTGTTGCTGGTATTTGTCTGAAAGACAGGTTGCATTCAATAATCTGGCACCTTCTTGCAATCATACATTGCTAGAATGTATAGGTGGACTGTGCATCTCTGTTTCTGGTAAGTGACCTTTCAACCTTGCCTTCGGTACTGAACAGCTCTTGGTTTCCCTCTTTCCACATGTAACGCTCAGGTGAATTCTAGTGACCTTTCTGCTTCTSCTGCTGCCGCCAAGACTCCTTTAACGCAGAAATTAAAGTTGTGTGCTATTTTGCTAGACAGACCGAATGCCTTTTTTGCAAGGCCATGCATGGCAATGGTGGGTCCTATTCGCCTGCCCTGTGCATGGAACGTTTCTGTCTGGAAGTAGCTTCTGTGGTAGCTGGGAGGAGAAAATTAGAATAAATGGGAGAGAATGGGGAGGCGGTGAAGGAATACAGATTTTAAAATTGTTGCTTTATTGGTCACTGTTCTCAAGCATCCTTCACAAGTCTGCATATACCAGGGTATGTGAAATGTATTTTGAGATCAAGCTGTGGAGTTTTAAAATTTTGGCCAGTAGGTGTTTTACAATAAAAAATGGTGCTAAGAAAACACTCCTTCTTCAAATAATGAAAATTTTAAATCTCAGAATAACTGGATGCAGCATGCATCTTCCCAGCATGTAGTATTTTTAGAAACAGTATGCTACCTGGAAAATAGGTGATTTGTGAAAATATTTTTTTAAAAATAATCAACTACTAAGAATGAAGAGTGAATGTTGAACTTCAAAGAGCCTGCAAGTGCAATTGTGAGAGAGAACTTTTTTTCTTATACGATGGAATGTTTTTTTTTTTTAATGTACGTGACACAATTTCTTCCTTTCAGCAGTAAAGTATAAGATATCTTCATCATTTTCTTTGCATTTTGTCCATTCTGTTCTACTATTTCCTAGGGCTAATATTGTAAATTATTTTTGCTTCTGTCTAAATTTTTATGTGCTCTAAGATTGTAGTGTTTTATGCTGTGCAGTCTATTGGTTTGCTTTATTTGAAATGAAACATGATTGCCCCTGGGGTTCACATGGGTTGTTGTTATTTAAACTTGATTTCTTCATTTTTCTGTTAACTATGAAAAACGTTATTATTATTTGAGAGAAAACGGTATTAACTGAATTAATTTATTTTTTATTGAAGGAGATTTTATGAGGATGGAGCAATTGTTCTTGGTGAAGAAGCAAATATGCTTGCTGGTATGCTGTTGGGACTCAATGCAATTGATTTTAGGTATTATATTTGCATGCTTCATAACAAAATGCTCAGGGAAAGTACTTATAAATCGATGCATTATGGAAAACATTGTTAGATTCCCTTGATTGAGAGACAAAACTTAGGTGGGGGGGAAGGAGGAGGAGGGAGAGAGATCTTGAATGGCTCTTCTAGATAAGAATAAAGTTATGCCATAGTTTTATATAGCTGCATGATTACACGGTCTTTCTTTCAGGTATCAAAATCCTGAAAGCATTCAAAATTGCAGAAGGTATATCAAACCTTCAGACAACTGAGTCTTTTAAAGTTATTTTTAAACTGTAAGGAAAACTGTGTGATTAAGTACATGGTTATGCCCTGGTAGTCAATGACAGCATTGTAATTGCATATGTAGAAGGTGTAGCTATCTTTAACTTTAGCACTTCTAGATTTTAAAAGCTTAACCTACTAATGACTGTTTAATATTAATTTGTGTTATAATTAACTGCAGATGAACTGCGAAGTATTGTCAGATTACACGAATTTACCTTTGCAATCTCTAGCTAGACTTTCGTGTGCTTTGTTATACGATTAATTCTGTGTTTTGGAGTAATGAAGGTGCAAGCACATCCTAGATAATATAAAAAMCATCTTGGTGTATAAATAAATAAATATATAAAAAAACATCAGCAAGGAGTAAAGACTAGAGTGCCTATGAAAAGATCAAACCTGGCTGGTGCAAGGCCCTGTTAATATGGCTGGTTGGGCTCATTTAGCCTCATACAGAGCCACTGGGGAAGGGTTTCGTAATACAGCACAGAGAAAAGGAGAGTGATAATGCTTTTCTCCAGTCTCCTGGCAGTACACTGTTAATATTTACCCTGCAGCAGCATTAATGCTTGTCATAAACCAGTTTAGGAGATAAACTGGTAGAAAACAGCACATAGTCTCACTGGATGCACTGAGTGATTGACTGTTACCAAAAGGCCTTTGGAGATTTACTCCTGCTTATGTACCCTTATACCAGTTTTGAGGCTTGTTGGACCCTTCTGTGAGCCAGCTTAACTTGTTAAAGAGTAAAAAAACATACGCAGTAAGAAGACAGGATAGTTCTTTTGTTGTTAGCTAGTTTGATTCRTGGAAGCATCCTATTAGTGGCAGAGATGATGGGACCTTAAGGCTTAGAGAAGAGAAGGAATAAAAAGGATTGAGTAATATTTTCCCTTTCTGGTGGCAGTGAGCATTTAGTTCAGCTGYCTGTGGAACTGCAACTGGATGCTAAAGGGGAAAAAAACCTAAAAATTCAGGTCTTGATGGCTGAACTAGCTCGTCATGGAGTCAGATAAGTGCCAATACCATTGTAAGGAGGGGAAAGGGAACGTCTGGTCGGGGTTTAAAAAAAAATAAGAACAAGAAAAAACAGGGAGAGGTTGAAAATGCAGGATAGCTTCTTTTGCCTGCATTTAGTCATTAGATTGGCTTAACTGTATCCTCAACATATGTTCTGGGGGAATGGAAGTGTGCTGCAGGATGATAAGAGGGCTCGCCTTGTGTACAGCAAATTCAAATCTTACCAGATTTTATTACTTTAAGCTTTATACTATGTGAAATTAAACTGCTTCTGTATTAGCACTATACTTGGAAGGACTATAGCTATACATGAATAAGAAGCATAGCAAGAGTAGGTGTGCAGTATGTAAATCCTTCCATAAATAATTGTCAATTGACTATGTTTGTGTCGCATAAGCCTCAGTGATACATGCTACTGGTATGAGAGCTTAGTTGTATGAGTGTGCTTGTTCTTCCTTTGTCCTCTGATTTCTAATATAAGCATATTTATAGGTATCTGTTAATAGTATTCAGAGTAATGATTGGTTCTCATTGGAGACATTTAAGTTTTTGTCAATGCAGCTTTTAAGAGCCTAGAAATTTTCTGGGCAGAATAGGAACAGAGTACTACAGGAGCATTTTTGTTGTGCCACATATAATTCATAGTATTGTGGTTTGAATGGCTGAGAAGCTGTAGCCATTCTTTGCATGTTATATCTGAGATTTTTTTTTTTCAGTTCAAACAGTCTCTTATAAATGTTGACTGTCTTATCTATGCGGAACTAAATAAGACTTTGGGGTGGAGAGGGGGAACACAGGTGAGAACACAATCTAAATACTTTTTCTCCCCCCTCACAGCAATGTGGAATTATGTATCTACTTAAAATAATTGTGGTTTTGCAGGGGTGTTTTTTGTTGTTTTCTTCGCTTTTCTTTTCTTAGGGAAAAAAAACCCTTCAGATGTACTTCCCAAATACCACTTAAGTGACTGTATTGTCAAAAATGACACTTTGCAATCAAGTTAGCAAAAGCTGTGTCGTACTAGAATCTGTTTTTTGATGACAGAGATAGGAGGAATGAGGAATATGAGCCTTGTGGAAACATAATTAATTTTGTCATTTCTGTGATAATTAAACATGATTCAAATACAGTCTTTTATATCCAGTACAAAAAGAATACAGTGTAGAKGAGAGCTTTATAAAGCTACAGCCATTTAAGAACATTTTCTGAAAGTTAGTTTCATTAGTGCTCCTCATCTTCCTGCAGCCCCACACCAGAAAGTATCTGAAAGGAGAAAGACTGAAATATTTTTGAGAACTGATTTTTGACTTAAAGTTAGTAGGATGATTACATAAGCACTCTCAAACAGTTTAAATGAGCTTTAAATACTGAAGATTCCAAGCTCATCCATAGCTCTTCTGTTTCTCTTGCTTCAGCTAACTTTTCTTTTCCTATTATTCCCTTGCAATCCTTTTGTATTTTCAGAATAAAAGCGAATATTTAAAATTCAGGGTTTATACCACTTGCCCTGATCTGTTCCCCGATTATTTGGAATTTCTGTTTGTTGGTGTTTTCATTATCCTATAATATGCTCAGTGACTCTCATTTAATATTTAACAGTCTAGCTCAGCTGAGTAGGATTTCAGTGTTAAATACTCTAGGCCTTTCTTATTACCAAAAAATTAAGAAAAATCAAATTTCACATTGGTAAGATTCAACTGTCACTGTCATTTAATTTTCTTGTAATAATCTTATCATTGTTTCTCTCTTTTATCAGTTTTTGTCTGAAAGGTGAGGGATTGGATGGCAGCTTTCCAGCTGTCATAGATTATACACGGTACCTGAAGTTCACCCAAAGGTACTTTTTATCTTTACAGTGCTTTTTAAATTTTATTTCATTGGCAAAWTTTTACTTCATACTGGGCCATTTACTTTTCATTTCACGTTCAAAATAATATCCATATCTAAATACAAACCTGTGCACTCAGCTACCTTGCTCTTTCAGAGTGGTGGAATTATTACATGACTCATCAGAGTGAGTCATGCTAACTTTAATTACTGGATTAGAATCACAGTTCAGCAGGAAACAAATTTTTTATTTCCTTTGAAAATCACCAGACCAAGTTGTCCTTTCTCTTGGGCCTTTTCTGTGTAGCCATAAACTTAGAAGTAGTTATTTTGTAAATAATAATTATATATGCCCTGGTGAATTGTAAGATATGACAGATAAGCAGTTAGCACATAATAGAAAATCATGACCAGTTGCATATATAATCTGACCTTCCAGCTACATTTTGCTTCTCTGATMAGCCATATGATTAATAATAAAAAGAATGATCACTATCTAACACATCAGATAGCAATTTGGTATCTCCAAAAAGCATGGAAGTTAATGGGATGTGTTATATTGTTAGGCTTGCCAAAATGAAGAAAGCAGTTGGGAGTTAGGAGTAGTCATGRAGATGTGCAACTGAACATGAGACATGCTAGTTATTCTCTCGAAGTTCTTATTAGCTTACATGTTAATGACAAATTGCATGGTTGAGTTAAAGCAGAATTTCCATCGCAGCAGGATCATGGGGTTTCAGGAATCACTACTTAAAAAACTAGTAGATGCTGTTAATGTAGTGGAAAGCATGGTTGTAAGGGAAGATTTCAAATGGGTATTGGGATAAATTAAAATTCTTGTCTTTGAGACAGATGTCTGAATTCTCTGGCATACCTGGATGTTATGGAGATAGTTTAACAATGAATCTGCATACTATGTAGGGAGATACTTAGGTTCTGTGAAATAACAGGCACATGGTCTTCGCTATAACCATAACTATACATTCTCATTTAAATTTATCATGATTTAACATAACGACAATCACTTATTTATTTTCCTGCATTTTTAGAAACAAATACAATTTCTTTTCAGATACTACTCTTTGCCCTGAATTTGTRAAGGAAAGATTAAATCCCACTTCCTTAGATAGCATATTGTAATGCATTGGCCCTTTGTATTCCAGGACAGTATCCCACATACAGTTGTCTGACWTGCCTAAGACAACTTGACTAAGATCACAAGCAAATCTTTGCCCATTCTTTTGGTGGCTATACAAATAAAAGCTTGAAATATAAGTTGTATTTGGTGATCTATCCTATCCCACCATTTTGAATTTTTTTGGTTTAAAGAGCTTTAGATATATTTAAGAAYTGTGGTGCTTTAATTTCAAGGGGAATTTGCATTTTAACAAACACAGCTTTTCACTTGGCTAATAAATATGATTCTTCAGTTCTGACAGCATCAGCAGTGATGAAGAAGAGCTAAGGACACTGGGCAGTAGTAGCAGTGAAGGCAGCACTCCAGAGAACACTCGTCCTCTTTTCATCGCAGATGAAAACAGTTGGTACAACAAATGCAAAAGAGTAGAACAGAAGTACCGGCTTGCATTGGAACAGAAGGTAAACGATTAGTTTTGTGTCGGGGTGATGGAGCCAAAGCTCGTCACCAGCCAACTGGTGATATATCCATTTAAGTAAAGGCAGAAAAATATATTAAATGTTATTTAGCTTTATGTAAATGGTCTTAAATTTTATGATCCTCAGAGTATCTAAGTATCTTTGCTCATTAATTTGAGGGAAAAGAGGTTTGGGGAGAGGGGGAAGAGAATAATAATAATTCGGAGATCAGATTTCACAATCTAATGTAGAAGCTTTGGCTCCTTTTTCCAATCTCAGAGTTAAAGGCACCGTATCTCTGAAGCTGTTAGGTTGCGAGCTTGAAGTGAACACGACTATCCACATGATTTTCCTCTTCCTTAGAGGCCATAGAATTTTATTGATGTAGGTAGACTGCCAGTTGAAGGCTTTTATAATGATAGTGATATTAAACTTTAACATTTAGTCTTACAGTAAACAAAAATGATCAGCAAAGTGGTCCATCTAGGAATGAAAAGCAGAACTAACTTCTCAGTGAAACTGAGATGGATTTTTAGAAAATATATAGTTTTAAGACCCGTTTCAAGCTAGAATGGGAAAGGGGAAAAAAAAAAAAGAGTGTGTTTGTATATGATTTTAATAATTCAGGTGGCATAGTGAATGTTATTATAGAAACCAAAGGTAGGTTCTCCCTCTACCACCCAAAATACTGTAAGTTAAAGGTGAAGTGAAGTATATGTCCAAACTTTTTAGTATTTTAGTATTTTTAAAAGCAAAGTGCTTGTCAGTTTTTCATAACAGCATATTACAACTACAGAGACAACAACGCGTATTAGCTAGTGGCAGAGAGAAGGGGGAAGACTGTTCACAGACACTGAAGAAATAGTGCACAGAAAAAGAAAGGAGGGGTCAGGAAAAATGAAAGGAAGGAAAAATGAAAGACAAATGTTAATGTTTTTATTAGTATTTTTAGTATTCTTTTTTCCTAATGTCAGAATTTGATTTTGGTGAAACTCTGAACACAGTAAACCATATGAAAGGCTGGAACTACCTGAGGGTGCTTGGAGGTRTAATTACTTCCCTTATTTAGGGCATTAGAATCACAGGATTATCTCTCTGCCTTTCTAGTTTTTATTGTACTGAGAAGAAAAAAAGATTTAAAAAAAAAAAAAAAAAGAGAGGGTCAGATGGGATCTAGAATGGATCTTCTGCCAGTTGGGACTCAGTACATTAACTATGGCCCAGGTCCTGGTACCCTCAGTCACATACATGTTTAAATTCTAAGAATGATTGTTGGCATGGTTTTGKCCTGGGACAACTAGCACTCTCCCCGATTATTTCAGGTCACGGTTTGTGAATTAGTGTTTGTCAGTGATCATTCCAAATAACGAGTATGACTTCAGACATGGTCCTTTGGAACTTGAGTTTTAGTATAGATATAGCCAGACTGAGAAAATATACCTGAGAAGGAGTCCTGGCTATGTTCAATTCATTAGGGTAAATGTAGCTATGGATTGCTAAATGCCAGTCTTAATATGGAATGGGTAGAATCAAAGTTGGTTTACTTTAATGCATGCGAGAGAACCTGGTTAAAGTTTTTCTAAGTAACAGTGAAAAAGTCAGACTTACTGTGGGATGATAGATGCGAGAGGTATTTTTTAAAAAATTTGCATACAATTATTTCTTCTCTATTTTTGGTCCCTTAGACTTCTCATTTTTGAAATATGACCTTAAATGTTGGCATCCAGGTTGCTGGTATGATCATCTCAGCCAGTGTGGTATCACTTTCCATATGGAAAGAACTTGTGTTCCTTGGGGCTCTCTCTGGTACAGAGGACATTTTCCCTGCTTTTGTAAACCAAAATGTGCCATTCAAAAGGAATCTCTTCAAATACCTGAACAAAATGAAAACTTTTCCCTCCCCACCCCAACAGTCCTTGAAGCACAGGAATGTATTCAAGACAGCATTTCATCCTTGTGTCCAGACAAAAACATAGGATCAGTTTGAACTCTGCTTTTCCCCCCTCCCCTGCCCTGAAGATTGTAAAATATTTTGGGTTTAATGAAGAAAGTGTCATCATCTCTGGAGAAGCATTGAAGAGAACAAAATAGGTGGATGTTTATTTTTCTTGGTACATCTAGGTGGTTCATTTCCAAGGATACCCCGTGAAGGATACCCCGTCAAAGTTATGAGAGACATCTATAGAAACAATACTGAAACATGGTGTCCAAATCCACTAGCCAGAATCACTAGGTAGCTTTACGTCTACAAAAGCACAAAGATCTTCAGTGGCTGTAGCAGCAAATGGAGGTTTTCGTTTATTCACGAGTCTAAGATCCAGAAACATTTCTATTCCATGGGAAGTTATTCGCTGATCTGATACTGAGTATTTCAAATTTTTGAGCACTACTATTTTAGTGAGTCACATTATTCCTTGTGGCATTCTCATAATGAACTGCCAACTTCTATAGTCAACTAATGTAGGGGTGAATTCAAGTCAGTTTTATGATAACTCTTTGAAAACTTTGGTGCATTTAACACAATTTTCAAAATGATAGCTACTCCGACAGCCGTTGACACTTTCCTAATTGTCCACTTTTAGGAYGCCTACTTGACAATCGCAGTAGCAAAATAACCTTTTTAGTCCCACAGACAGAAAATTTTCCATTGTCTAATTTTAATTTGGGATGTGCCTGCCAAATTTTTATTTAATTCACTTCAACTATACTACATCTGTTCTATTATAACTTGAACAAATGACCATTTAGAGGTTAGATGGACTATGGAATAGAACTTCTTTCCTGAGTGTTTCTCTCCTTCCCTTTTTGGGACCTTTTTCATGGCAGTAAGTTGCAGCAACAATCAAGTTGCACACAGTGCAGTAGGTACCAGTTAATCAGAGACAGAGTGTTTTCTTTCAAACAAAGGGGCTTTCTGACATTCTGTGTGTTGGAAAAATGGATGTTTGTGACAAGAAGACCAAGTTGAAAATAATGTATTTTTAGTAACTGATACAGTGAGTCTGATAGATCCCTCTTTTGCTCTATTGTCATTCACTTTGCACAAACAACGATAAGTTTCTTTTGTGCCTCCTAAGTAAGTATGTGCAGTCATTAATAGCACAGATGAATGAAGTTTACCAGGGTCACAATATGACAAGCAATWGGATTTCAGCTAGGATGAAGTATCTGTATCTTCTGAGTTGTTTGAATGGTAGGATAGGGTCAGGTATTATTTTAGCAATGTAAATCCTAGTGTTGCGTTATTGCATCAACAAAGCTATGCTGGTTTAGACCAAGAATCCTTGGTTATCCTACTATCCTATCTTGGATACTTGCCCAGAGTAGATGTGGAGGGTAGAATAAAAACAAAGCAAATGTATGTGCACTGTTTTTCCTCTAATATTTTAATGGCCAACGCATATCAGCTCAAGGACTTCCTGAAGCTGGTAAAGTTTGTCTCTTTAGTAACCCGTGATGGATCTCGCTTCCAAATACTTGTCAAATATCCCCTTGACCCCATGTAAATTTTTAGCATCTAAATAATCTTTTTGGCAAAGCATTCTGCGTATCTACCATCTGTTGTGTGAAAAGCCACCTCCTTTTCTGTCTTTTGAATCTGGCTCCTGCTAGCTTCGTTTCATGGTGCCTAGCTCTTGTATTTTAAAAAATGTTGAACAGCCACTTCCTTCCTGCCCTCTCCAGGCCACTCTGGAAATATGATGAGTTTRTCTTTTCCAAGTTGTGTCTTCTCCAGATTAATGAGTCATACTTTACACATTTGTTACTTATGTGGAAGTTATCCCTTCCCTATTTTGGAATGGTGTAAACTGTTCACTTTTGTGTAGTAAACTCCTAAATTCTTTGTGTACTGTTTATACTGGAGTTTTATATGCTTTTCACTGGTGGGTTGATGCATCTCCATGTTATTATAAGTAGAGCTATTTACTGTTTATAGTATTCTGTTTCTGATACTGATGCTTCATATCTAAAATCTTTTTATAAAATGTTTGCTTGACATTTCTGGCAGGCAGGAAATTTGTGTATGTCCTAATGCATCATTTAGCGCTTTCAAAGCACTACTTAGAGCTCCAAGGAGTACCTTAACAGTCAAGATGAGGGTAACATTTGATGGGGCAGAACTAGGCATACTGAAAAGCTCTCAAGATTCCTTGGAACTTGTACTGAGACTAAAATAAATTCCTATCCAATACAARTATATCCAGTGGATAGAACTGTATGTAACTATAGAATCACAGAATAGTTGTGGTCGGATGGCATCTCTGGAGATTGTCTAGTCCAGCTCCCCTGCTCAAAAACGGTAGACTAGAGCAGGTTGCTCAGGGCCTTGTTCAGTCGGGCTGTGAATCTCTCAAGGATGCAGACTCCCCCGCCTGTCTGGACAACCCATTCCAGTGTTCATTTAAAAATAAATTAAGAAAAAAAAAAAAAAGCTTTTTCCTACATTTAAACAGCTTCCTGTATTTCAGTTTGTGCCCGTTGCCTCTTTTCACTTGATACCACTGGAAAGAGTCTGACTCCATTCCCTTTACGACCTCCCGTTAAATATTGATACACATTGATATGATTCTCTTCCTCCCCCTCTTCCCTCCCCTCCCAACCCTGGACTGAGCAGTCCCAGCTCTTTCTGCCTCCGCGCTTATGAGAGATGTTCCAAACCCTTAATCGTCTTTGTGGTGATGAATTATATTAGTAACATTTTACTGACCAGCTAATGTGAAAACTGTTTTCTTACTCAAGATGACTATGCCTGTTCTGTGTCTATGAAAACTACCTTTTTAATTTTTTTTTTTTTTAATGTGGGTACCTGTGAAAGAGTTACACATTTTTTCCACAGGCTTCAAGGAATGTGCAAAATTTTATGCAGTATAGACTTATTGTATCCAGCTTTAACTAAGAATTGGTAAGAAGTTACTAACATCTGACATGCTGGGACTCTGCTTGAAGAAGAGAAAGAAATAGCTCCTTAGTATTGTAACCAGATGTGTAATTTGTGAACATACTTTGTGACCAACATGCCATCGCAGCTGCTGTTAAATACTCACATTGTGGATTTTTGTAAACGACTAAGTAGTTGGAGTGTGATTAGGACTGCCCCATATCTTTTATAGTATCAGCTGGAAAAAAGATGACATAAATGCACATGCACATTCCAGCCGTACATGTCCAGTGATACTAAAAGGAGTGACCTTCACCAGTTGTCCTACCTTATGCTTTACTGTAGATGAATATTTACATCAATAACTTTCTTCCTTGTCATTTTAATGTGTGATGTGGTATTGCAGTTTTCAAAAAAACTGTAAAATTATGTTGGATTTTTTTAATAATATTCTGGATCCCTTTCATTAACTATACAGATCCATATAGATACATTCTACTCTTGTCCTTCTTATGCAATATCCAACATCCTGCATCTGTTAAGTTGTAGAGTTCTGATCTTTTTCTTGCACTAGTGACTGTTCTATGTTGTTTTCGAAAAATGAAAGTGTGTTTCGTGCTGGTGGCATTCCTGTCTCATTGTTTCATCCATTATTCTATTCCTCTGCAGGAATATAAATAGGTACATGACTTTCTTGGTACCTTTCAGGAAACATCATACTAATTTTAAGTCAATTTACTAGTCTGTTTAAAATTAAAAAAATAAAAAACCTACAACAAAACCAAAGTAGAACTGTATATATCTTAAACCAGAAAAATGTGAACATACATAATGAAAAGTTTTTTT
This sequence comes from Oceanodroma leucorhoa, assembly GCA_030449065.1. NCBI lineage: Eukaryota > Metazoa > Chordata > Aves > Procellariiformes > Oceanodroma > Oceanodroma leucorhoa. The sequence continues at coordinate 126,161 of JASVER010000018.1, read as the reverse complement.
GATAGTGTGTTCTTTAAGGCTTTCTAACACTTATATTTCCAGGGTTACCTTGAAGAATTGGTACGACTCAGAGAAAACCAGCTATCTGAATCTATCTCACAGAATAAACTGCTGTTACAAAGAATTGAAGATATTAATCTAGCCCATAAAATGGAGAAGGAACAGCTGGAATATATCATTGTGGAACTGCAAGACCAGTTGTAAGTTAGTATAATGGAGAAACATTGTTAGAGTAGTATTACTTAATTTATTTAACTTATTTAACTATATGATACGAAGAACTTCCAGTCCTGTGGAAATGAGTCAAACTTCTTAAAGAAATTGATGTGTTTTAGCTTTTTTTTTTTTCCCCTGACAAGTCTTATATTCAGAAATGGCTCCCCTGAAAACTGCAGTAGTGTAAGACAGAATAATTCTGAGATTAAATTTTTTTTTTTTTTTTTAGATCTGAAATAGCTTACAGTAAACTTGCTTAAACTTTAAACACATTTTTATAAAATGTTCTTTATATTTTATTACTTCCAGCTTTAAGGCTACCCTTAAAAAAATACTGGAAGCAGCTTCCTTTTGAACACTGTTTTTAAAATGTTAGGCAAGAGAGGATAAAGAAATATTTATTTTCTTTGCATAGATTTTGTTTAATTTGCATTGGGCTCAGACACAGTAGAATTTCATCTGGTAGCCCTAAAAATATTCAACCCGATGAAATAGTTTGCTACTCACCCTTTCTTCAATGCAAGGCAAAATGCTAAAACAGCAAGAAAAGGCTTAATTTTTTAGTACATATGTGACTCCTAATATGATAAATATTCAAGTATGGTACTCAGGTAGTTTATCCTCCCAGCCCTGTCTGTTGGATAGAGAAATACTGTCCTTTTGCAGAGACACTCCCTGGTAATGTTTAAAGACCCAGACAGATGGAAGACTCGCTGTGTGGTGATAAACTGCCACGAGACTGCTATAGTATGCATCTGAAGTAATTGTATGTTCTGTTCTGTTCATAACAAATACAAGATAAATTATTTTACCTTATATCTGGAGTAACCAGTATGTGTCTGAACCCTGAAGTAAAATGGAAGTCACCTGTGGCCTTTGAAACAATCCAGGAGAAGAGAACATAAAGATGGCTTTGGGGTACTTCGGTTCCCTCTGCCTAAGGTCTCACAGAGACGCCACCTGGAAGGGTCTTTTCTATGCAGTAAAAAGTACTTCTATCTTGTAAACAAAGCTTTTTGCCCCCCACCCCCCCCCGCCCCCCCCCGCCCCTTCCCCTCTCTGTCTTGTTGTAGATCATTTTATTGCCAGTGCTTGAAATGGATTTTATTAAAATCCTCAGGAATACAGCATTTGCATTTTATTTATGCCAGTTTCAGAGTTGAGGAAGAAAAAAGATGTTTTTCTGCATCTGTCTTTTTTTTTTTTCTTTTTCTGATTGCTTGTAAGCTTTTGAGAGATACCTGTTCTTGAGTTCTTTTCTGAACTTACTGATATAGCTAATGATTCATGTTATACTTCTTTGTTATTTGTTATTATTTGGGGGGCAAGGGGGGAGGTGTGAGCTCATTTAAACCCACTSTGATAGTTGGAAATTTTGAACGTTCAAACCTGCTGTTAATTTTTAGGTGGGCTATATGGAATCAGACTGTTCTAAAGATCTCAGTCTTTGGGGTTTGTTTGCTGGCCTTCTTATGTAAAGGCTCAAATTATGGAGCAGTTTCTGTTGTMTCTTGACAGTGTGTTCTTGTATAGCTGTTTATGAGATACTGCAGTCAGGAGCCTGGGCTACACTAGATATTTGGAGAGAGAGGTATAATTTTGCATTGTTATTGCTGTGAATGTAGTGTGCCTCTCAGATGAACTCTTCTTAAAGTGTGTTAGGAACTCATAGTTCCGTGTTGGGGAGAGGGAAGGGAAGAAATATTCCTAGCAGGTTTCTGATGGCGAACACCAGTCATGATGAACATCTTGTTAATCATTCTTTCATACTTGTTTTTTCCTTCCTTTTTTTGTGTGTGGGTTTTTTTTGTTGTTGTTTTTGTTTTTTTTTTTTTTTTTTTTTTTTTTTTTTTTTTTTTTTTTTTTTTTTTTTTTTTTTTTTTTTTTTTTTTTTTAATTCTGACCAAGGGTGAACTGGCAGCAGAATATGTTGTATCACTAACGTGTCTGTAATGAGGCATGAGTTTTGGCCAATTGCTTTTTATGGTTCCAGCCATTTTAGAATGGTGTTCATGTAATTCCAAATCTTAGTATTTTGCTCTCCTACCATTAGTAGCATTTTGAATTAGTGATTGTATGCTGTAATCTCTTTGAATTCTTTACCAGCAGCTAAAAGCAAGTTTGGGATTGTAATACTGCCCGAGGCATATTACATTACTATTTGTAAAACACTTTGAGATCTAATTTAGGATCATTTGCTGTGTAACGGACACTATTATAAATAAACATTCTATATTTTCTTTTTAATGATGCTTTTCTTCTATTCCACTGGCTGTTGTTGTTAAGGTAGCAAGTTCTACTGCTTCAACTTTCTGTTGAGTAAGTATTTGCTGATATTTCCAAAATGGTATTTCACAGGCATGCAAGTCAAAATGTTTTACGTATATTCTCAATGGATTTGGGCAGAATCTGAGTCTATGTCTAGGTCTGCCTCCCCCCCCCCCCCAAAAAAAAAAAAAAAAAAAAAGGTGGGAATGGGTAATAGAGATCTGAATTCCTTGGCAGTGTAGGTTGTTATTGTTGCTGACTTGGAAACCAGATAACACTAGTGATCAACAAGGCCTTCAGGTTATAAATTAGATTACCTACAGAGAAGCTTTTCCATATTCACATTTAATAAGGCAGTTTGCTGTAAAGCATGAAATAAATATGGAGATAGGAGATTGGAGAAACTTGGAAGTAATTTTTGTTTTACAGCCGCCATGCAAAACTTAATGTTCTACAATTTTCGGTATTCTTAACTTTGTCTCACATGCTTGAATATCCAAACTACAATGAACACCACAGTTTTCAATGTAGTTAAAAGCCATTACAGCTCACACACTTGAGTATCCAAACTACAATGAACACCACAGTTTTCAATGTAGTTAAAAGCCATTACAGCTCACAGGAGGACAGCCAAGAGAAGCCTGTGATCCATGACATATCTAACTGAAGAAAACAGTTTGAATTCCGTAACATTCAAAATGTGATGGGAGAGGGATCCCAAATCATCAAAGAACTGCATCCTGGAGTATTCAAAACTCACAGAGGCAGCTATTTCTTCCTCCTCTAAGATCTTGCAGAGAAGTGTTGAATGCCTTTTGGAGCAGAGACACATTTGATTGCGCACCCCATCAGTAAAAAATTCTAAGCACACCCCCCTAATGTAGGTGTATTTATTTATTTATAAATTATATACATGTACTACTGTACTAACATATTATGTACATTATAAAACATGCACAAAAATCAAAATTAAAAAGGATGAGATAAAGATTAAATAAACACTATTTTAATTTATTTATTTATTTATTAACAGTACAAAAAGTATTTTCTTCCTGTACCACAAAGGATTGTTTTACGCACCTCACTTTGGAGACCACTGCCTTGAAGGACTAGTTAGCTCAGTGAAAGAAGTGACTGGGCAAAATCTGGAACTGTTTGCCCACAATATCCTTGCATTAAAATTCTTTATCTCAGCTTAAACAGGCTTTTTTCCCCCCTTAGGGTGATTCTTAGTCTTTCTTTTGGCTTACACAGTACTTGCATCTAAGGCAAACTCTGCTGATCTTTGTCACTTTAAAGTTCAGATTCTGCATCTGAAATTGATATTTATCTATGTTAAATATTGATGTATGATTACAAGAGAGATTCCATCAATTTCCTGAGTAGTKACTCATCTCCTGCATAGTAACTCACTGATGTTATAAAAGCTGATCACTGTAACAAAAAAATCTTTTTAAATAAAGTGGTAAGGAAAAAGGAAAAYAAACCTTCAAAATGCTTTAAATTTTTTTTCTTCTGCTGTGATTTTTGTTGAAATGACAATAGTGATTTACATGTTTACTGACATGGGTTTCTTCCTAAGGTATTCTTCATGTTTTCAGGCTGGTGTACCTGGTGTAAGATGGTACAGCCTCTTTGTCCCAACTGGTGCAATATTTTAATTTATTCATTTATTTATTTATTACATGTATTGAAAATTTATTTCTTAGATTCAGTGGCTATGCTATATTTTATACCGCTCTGGTTTTTATCTCCCTCTGCTGTTTCTTCCTATATCCCTGTCGTCTTCTGGTGTTTTATGGAGGGCCATGAGGAGGGAAGGAAATTCAAGAAAACTCTTCTGTGTTTGGAATTCTGTCTTTAGTTATGGCACAAATAAGACTCAAATTAAATTGTAGGGACACTGGCAACTTCCATTGTATTAAGCTTGTCTGTATAATTAAGAATTTTTTGGTTTAGCAAATCTTACGACAGATTTGTTTAATTTGTCTAGGTGTTGCTTCAGAATTGGTCAGTCTTTTTAAGGCCCAAACAGTTCTTGTACTCCATTCGTAATATTTTAATATAGCTGTCTGATAGATCCAGCAATACTGCAGTTCCTGTCTGGATAATACAAATGTCTTTGTAAAGACAGGAAATGACAGTTTAGTTGCAACCCTGAGAGACTGTTTGCATCAGTGACACTCTTTAATTATGGTAAATGTTCTGTGTATATTTCCACTTCTGAGTTGCATGCAGCCTGTCACTTATGCTTCACTATTTTCCAGGTGTTGACTGTTGGAGTACTCTGTCCACATACCTATTTTTCCCTATGTTAGCACTGCATTGAGCTCAGGCTAATGCATCCTGCCTTTCAGAGAAGTCCATCAGCTCATTCTCAGCACCTGAACATAGCCAAAATAGTTCTGCGAGAGCAGCATGCCAGAGTAAATTCATACATGTTTAAGTCCAGGCAAAATGAGCTTCTCTGTTTGAAGTACACCACGTTCTATCAGTTCTATTATGGAGTACTTAAAGGAAGATTTACTATATTCTTTGTAGCAAAGATGATTCCTTTCCAAAAATTGATCATGCCCCATTGGGTTAAAAAACTTGCTTATGAAAATAGTACCTGTGCTTTTCCTCGCTTTGTCAAGATTCTGTTTGTAAATGCTCTAGAGCCTTCAGAGTGCTGCCACAAATATTCTGCCCAAGAGCAGCCAGGGGAGGGTCACAGATGAAGGCACAAAGTTGTAGAAGATGTGCTGTCAGGGACAAAGCAGAGAAAAAAGCTTGTCCAAAGAAAGAGAAGCAGAAAGGCCTAAGCAAAAGCTTTGAAATTTAGCCTGTGTTTTGTGTCTTCTTGTGAGTAAAACTTTAAATGTGGGTTGCCTGGCTTTGTAATCCTTGCTCAAAAATTAAATCATCTGGAGAAATAGGAAAGCTGGATCACTTTTTTAGCACTCTTACCTTCATTTTCAGATAGTCCTCTTGTAAGACTTTTCTTTTTTTTTTTTTAAGAAACTGAATTCCTCAACTGCATAAGTACAGAAAATCCAATTTGTTGTAGCTGCTTTATTTTCTCACTGAAAGGAAGTGGGAGGTTAAAATTTAATGTTTGATCTTCTTGGCGTATTTCTCTCCTAGAATGTCAAAAGTGAGAATGCTAATCCTTCTTTCCTTTTAAAGCTTTCATGGATCCTTGCCATCAAACCATAATTCACATTACCCATGCTTTTATTCGTGATGCTTCCTGTATGTCCTCTGTCTCCCTCAAGTTTGCAGCAGCAGTTTCAAATCCTTAGTATTGCAGTCTGCTCTGTTTTCAGCTCCTTCTTTTCTCAACTTGTCTGTACTTTTTTTTATATTGCATATTTTAACAGATGTTAAAACTGTTTTGTTTAGGCAGTGTTTTGGATTTTGTTTTTCTGGAATTCTTTCTTTTGAAGTTTGCTGCAATATTGTACGCCTCTTCTGTTTTAGAGAGCTGTGGATAGACAGCAAGAAGGAAAGTTCTGTTTTCAGTGAGGTGGCAACCTGTGAAGACATGGGAGTTTCSTTTTTGCTTAAAAGTATAACTAGGAAAAGTTCCGCTGGGCGTAGTACATGGACAGACTGACTTCTGCAATTCAGAGTGGAGCATACAGAGTGAAGCACAGCAAAGAAATATGCAGAATTAAACAAAATTYCAGCCAAGCCTCTGACATGACGGAGGACACACTATTCTTAGAATCCAGAGGGATTGCATGGGTTTATTGCGCCGCAGAAAGCCAAAAGTTTCTGGATTCATAGCAGCCTGAAGAAAAGGACTTTGCAAGATGCAGTAGACAGGGAGGGATTTATTTTTAAACTCATATTTCAATATCTCATTCTGAACTTTTAAAAAGGGGGTTTAAAAGGTTTATATTAAAATAAACCTTAAATTTTAAAAAAGTTAAAAGCTTTTGAAGTTATTGGTGTCTTCAAGGACAAGATGTGTTGGTATATTTACAGCAAAATGCTGGCTGACTCCAAAATGAAAAATACTCATTTTTGTAAGGAGTCTCTCCTCTCTGCTCTCTTTTTCTTTTGTCGTCGACTTTTGTCATCGACTTTTTTTCTCTTTTGTCTTTTTTTCCATTTTTTCCCTTCCCCCCCCACCCCCCCAGTGGTTTAGCGAATCATAGGGACTTTCCTTTGACCGTTTTGCATACTTAATGACATTAGCATATCAATGTGTCCCCTTCTCTGAGTCTCTAATGTGTAATACTAAAATCTGGTTTTATAGTGGCATACTTTCTCTTTTCTCCCATAACTACACTTCTATGGATAAAGGCATTGCATAAAAGTAGCAAGCAAGAAAGCTTTAAGTTACTTGGACATTAGCACTTCATGCATTCSAAATTCCAGAATTTTTATCCAATGTAGAATTATGAGGTTGGGAGCAGGGGGAAGTAAGGCCTTTCAAAATAATAATGAGAGGTATTGAACCTTTGAGGGCCTCAATGCAATGCAGTTGCAAATGATGCACATTCCCAGTAGGAGAGCATGTTGTATGGATCATTTCTTCCTCTGTTAATATTACCTGAACTTACCTGAACTGTGGCAGAAAAAGAATACTTGCTTTGGCATAGTAATGCTAAAGAACCTATACAACAAACATCAATGTCTTCCTCTTTTAATTCCACAAAGAGAATTATCTCATGTCTAGAACAGGTGAACCTGAGGCTTTGATTTCATAAAAGGGTTTGAATAACTTGATACTCACTGCAAATGGAGGGGATAGAGAACATCAGCTAAAAAATAGGGTAGGTCAATCATGGTACATAATCATTAACTCCTGGAGTACAATCACAGAGACTGAATTTGATCTCTTTGTGCTTTATCCATTTAGCTAAATGAACTTGCATTACCATTTGCTTCTGAGAGTCCCAATTTTTCTTGCTTCACTTCTTAACCCTCATATTAATTTACTGTAGATTTGCTTCTATATGCTGGAAGATACTGATGGGAAAAGATAGTATTTGATAGTGCTTATACATAAATGAGAAGAGTTGAACAAAAGTTATTTTTACATTCTTCTAATATATTTAATGCACGTTACATGAAGTTCAATACCAAAGTAAATGGACTATAAATGACAAATAGTAAAAATATAACCAATTTTTGTAAGGGTGGAAGAATAGTTAGAATGGTGAGGAGAGGCTAGTTGTGTATTTGCAGAGATATTACTTTATCGTTGATATACTGAAGCAATCTCTCTAAGATTCATTAGACAAAAGAAATTGATATTTAAATTATCCTAATTTTCAGTTTTATTTGGCTATATTTATTGGTTTAAATAAATCAGATCAAGAATTAAGTTTCATCTGGTAAAAAGGAGTAGAAAAATCCATTTTATACTTTCAAAACAAAGTTAAAAGTTTCTCTAAAATAGAAATAGTTTGACCAAAAGAAAGGTGAGTTACAGGTCAGTGYGCATACACACACAGTCACAGAAAAGTTTGGGGTTTTTTTTAATTATGGATGTTGTTTGTAAATTTAGGTTACAACTTGTTTTTCTTTATTCAAAATCCAGTTTTAAGACTAGAACCTTGTGTCTTGGCTTTTTTCAATGTTTTGTTAAAATAAAACACAGTTTAAATGATTTCTGGAAAGGCTTAAAATAAAAAAAGTGAAATGTCTGAGGTTATAACCAAGAAAATACAGTGTAGTGTGTTACCTGATTTCTTGAACAAGAAGCTTTTATTAGCTGCCTTTCTATTTGGATAGCAAGTGGTTGAGATTTAGATTGGTGCTTTTTCTGTTTGTCATTGAGATACTCTTATGCAACCACTTAACATAATAAAATTTTCAGTATTTTGTTCTCCAAATTATAACTCAAATTRCACTTGGCAAAGATTTTTATTTGTCACCTGTTTTCCCTTCCCATTTCTCCATTTCTGCTGTTCTTTTCTCTGTGTGTGTGGTTTTTTGTTTGGGTTTCCCCTCCTCCCCCTCCCTTCCTTGGATGAGGTTTTCATCCTGCATTTTTTTCATTCTGCAATTGCCTTGGACTTTGAAGTTCTGTCTTACTGTTTGCATAGTTTGGTAGTTGTATTAATTAACATTCAGCTACCAGGAAGAACTTACATTAGTCATGGCTTGCTGCCTTTTTTTGTTTTTTCCTTTTGCCTTTTTTTTTTTWAAAACCAACATGGTCTTCCATCCTTCAAAATAAGTCAACATTCCCATATTCACTTTTTTTAGAATTATGGTAATTAGAAACATGGTATTCTGAAGGAGCTTGTATGCTGGTTTTGGCAAATAMTTGTCTGTGTGGAAGATCCATCTTACAGTTATAATGTTGGATACCTCTGCTGAAACTCTTGCTGGCTTAGTATGTGAGTGGAAGTTTAAAAAAGTGGTTGTTCTGTCAACCCAAGGTTTACCCAACCATTTTGTGGTTGATACTGCTGTTTTTACTGAATCTAAGGGAAGCATGTTAAAATCGCAAAAAAAATTATTGAGAAGACCATTGTTTTTGGTGAAGTTTTCTTGATCTGTTCTGAAAGATGCTCTTTACTTTTTTTTCCCTGCCCTCCACCCCCATAGAAATGTTCTTTTGAAAGGAGTTCAGCTATAGACAGATAATTTGTATTTACATGACTGACATGGGAAAAAAAATTCCTCAAATGACAACGTCTGTTTGAGAGGATTTTTACTAAATGCAAATTTGATAATCTGTCAAAAAAAGCTGTTTGCTAAGAGTCCTCCATTTTCCAGCAGAAAGGATCTGAAGAACTGAAATAAAAGCTGCTCTTTACTTTTTTAATAGTTTTGTTGCTAGTCCAGCTCAGTATTTTTCTTGGTTTCAGTCAAGACCTACTCTCTGGGGAAACTTGATTGTGCCTGTTATCCTCATCCAAACAAATCAGGCCTGGTTATTTGTCCAAGGACATGAAGAGTGTCAGTCATGCTCTGCAGTAGTATTTTAATGAGCACACGCAAAGTTAACATATTGTGGTGTGTTTTGATCCATTCTGGATGTCTGTATTCCAAAMCAAAATCTCCACTGTAATTAGACTAGAACTCAAGAGTCAAACTGCYGGTATTTCTGCCAATATAAGCTTATCCAAGTTACTCCAAATGTCAAGGAGATCAAAGGCTGTACAAAATTGATGACAGTAATTTTATTACTGGAGGATATATTTCAAGATCTCTAGGAGATAATGAAGGAGGACTAAATGCTGAAGAAGCTTCAAGGGGATCTGTTCTATGGCACAACTAGTACTGTTGCTGTGACACACGAAGATCTGTTGGCCAGTCAGAAAGAGTAAGAACATGTGGTGCAGTAGGACATACCTGCTTTTTTTCACTGCAGCGGCTGCCGTTAGAAAGTCTGCTGGGATCTAACTGCTCTGGCATCTAATTTAGGGAATACTGTGTCTGTGCACAGTGCATAAACCTGAGAAAGGTGATATATTGCAGCATCAAAATCTACTGGTAAGTAACTCATTTTCATACCTGCTGATCTAATTTCTCAAAGTCCAATGACATACCAGTCCAGACAGCTCACTGTCTTGCTACAGTACTGGCAATTTGAGAGTTCCCTTTTGTTTTAGAGTTGCCCTTACAGATTTTAGTTATATTCATGTACGCTATTAATTTTAGTTTGCATTCCATATTTCCTGTCCTAAATAAAGGTTTTTAAAGCTTGTTCTTTCTTATTCAAATGTTTTTATTTTTTTTTTTTAAAGCTTTTATTTTCACTTTTACTTTTCACTACTCAGGTAGTTCTTGAACTGGAGCACTCATCTGATATAATTCCCTTTCTTAGGGAATTAGTCTGTTTGGTTTATTTCCTGTCTTCATCTGCTGGTAGGAGGGCAAATTGCCAACTGGACTGGCATTTTCTGGATTTGGAGAAATTAAACTTGCAGGTAAGAAATTACTGGTTTTTCATAGGTATAATTGGAAACAGAACTGACTTTTTGTTTATTAAACAAAAAATTTGTGTAAATGAGTCTTTCGGAATAGGCTTCCAATGGCATGAATCTGGATTTGATCGAGGGGAAATTGGAAATCCAATCTAGCTGAAATGAGACCAGAAATTTTATGTGGTTACCAAGATAAGGCTTTTCTGTATTAGCTTGGACTAAACTTGAGATTAATTTTTATTTACGTATTTATTTTTAAATTCCCAGGGGTAATATAGTTACAGTATAATAAGTGACCAAAGATAATCAYCTTTTTATATTATTTCTGTTTTGCATGCAGGAACCCCACGTACAGGTTGTCTTTTGTCCCCATCCCCCACTCTGAATGAGCAAATCAAGTCAGGTCACACTTTCAAGATGCAGAAGTCTTAGATGTGTTAATTCAAAGGAGTAATTTCTTATCCTTTTGGAAGGTAGCTGAGCTGCCAAAAGCGATGCTAGTGTAAACAGAACTGTTTGTGGGGCTACCTTATGAATTAAATAGAAAAAAAAAAAAATCTTAAAAGAAAAAAATTAAAAATTGACCATTTCGATGATCCATTTTCAGAGTGGCTCCTATGTGATTGTACCAGAACAACTGAAAGGGCAACATACTGTGGAGCAGGGATTGAAATGAGCAGTATTTTGTCAATTGCATTTTATTATTATATGTGTACCATACATAATGATATTCTGCTTGTGCTTAATAAATAATCYCAAAATAATAAAACATGAGATAAACATCTCAAAATAATAAAAGTTGAGGAAATTGGCAAGTAAATATTCTGTAGAGCACCTGACAAAGACAGGGCTAGTGAACACTAGTGGAGAAGGATGCTTATTGGAAGACTTCACTAATCTCACTTTTCCCTACTTCTTAAATACACAATTAAAGGATTGAAAGTCAAAAACACGCAGAGACGTTTCTGGGAATAGCTGTATAAACCTGATGTTAATACTCTGGCTGTTGCTGTTTTTACTTACTTTTATTCAAGAATTTTACAGGCCTGGAGGGAGGGAGCRTATGTATCTGCACTTCAAGCAGACACTTATTCCGAACTTGGGAGTATGTTAGTGTTGATTAGTTAAAGAATCATCAGTATTCTTTTGTAATAAGCAGGAATTCATTAGCAGGATGTTTTTACTGAATACTTTTCTTTGTTTTCTAAGAGGAGCTTAATTTAAATARTGGTTCCTGATGTAGAGAACAAAAAATATAAATGTAAGCCAAATAGTTGTTAGTTTTTAATTATGTATTCTAGTATTAAGATGATGTTCTCATCTCTTGGCCAGCACTAGTTACAATGTCTGCATTCTGGGGAACAAGAGTCCTACTGTAGAAATTCAATCTGCCTTGGGTAAAATAAATTGTTGTCTTCTGAGAGCTCTTATCTTCTAGAAAGAGCTCCTCTTGCCTGATCAAGAGTAGGACAGTACACAATAACCTTGTGCAGCGTTTTTTCACATTGAGTGTTTTGAAATTTGTGTGCTTTTTTCGTTAAAACTTGATCATATTTCCTTACTTTTTAATTCCTTTCTATAGTAAACGCTTTTGTCTCCGTTTCTTTTCCTCTTCCTGTTTTTGAATATTTGTAGCAGGATCATTTTTGCCTCACGGTGATTAAGAGTTTGAGGATGACGTATGCTGTATAGACGTGGCACTTAGGGACATGGTTTAGTGGTGGACTTGGCAGTGTTATGTTTACAGTTGGACTCGATGATCTTAAGGGTCTTTTCCAACCTAAATGATTCTGTGATTGTATGATTCTGTGCAGTTTAAAATAAGTCTGGTTAATATGCATAAATTGATTACTGCCTTTTTTGTCTTGAGAGAATTGCTGTTTGCAAGCAGTGCCTTTTAATAAATCTTTACTGCAGTGGAATCTCATGATACTTTAAAAATGGCTGCAAGACAGTAAACAGCTAAATAATCTACAAGGATGAAAAAATCGGTGGTAACTACCAGCACCTGCTGTGAATATTTTGTCTAAATTCCTGTTGTCTATACTACTATTTCATATATACTGAATACTGTGTTTGGACTGATTTTATATATTCAAAGTTGTCTTTACATATTTTTAAAGATTCAAAATAAAAGCATGAAAGTTTTAAGAGGGGAATAGTTACTTTTGTATCCTACCTGATGCCTGTTTTTCTTCCTGACCATGGGGTGTGGTATAAGTAGTGATCTACTAGAACTGTCTTTAAATATTGTTATGCTAAAATCCCTGGAGCAGTTTGGCTAGGCTTTGTTTCAGAATTTCTTTGTCCACACAAAGGGTGAAATTTCAGGTTACTATAGCATAAAGATTTGTGGGAAAAGCCTCAATATTGAAACCTATGTAAAATGCCAAAATTCCACTATTAGCAACTGGTCTGTAGATGTGTGGTTTTGTCGTCTTTGCTCAGCATGTTTATTTAATAATAACTTAACACTGCTGCTGAGTTGTGTGGTGATAACATACAGGAGTTGTCCAAATGGGAATTTACATGTACATGTTATATGTGTATGAATTTGCATTTAGTTACTGTGTGCATAGTTGCTAATACAAACTRTGTCCTGTTACAAAACTTCTATGAAAACATACAAGTCCTTCTGAATAAGGAGGTGATGTAGTGTAACTGGCTAACCTCACAAAAACTTGCTAGGTCAGTGTTTCAATTTCCTCAAATCAGCAAGCCTTTAACAGACCTGTTTAATGCTCGATATACCCCATGGGATTAGGGGAATTACATGGAGAAGTGAATACTGTACAAGATATTTGAAATTATTGAGAGCTTTGGGTTATCAGAGTAGTTATTCCTATAGACCCCTTAGAGAGGAGGGTGACGGGGGGGGATGTCAGGGTAGAAAAGTTGATTGYTTACTTGCATGAACGCTGAGGGAATTCGTCATCTCGAGAAAAGTTTCTTGAAAATAGTTTTGCTCACTGTGGTGCTTYACCACCTTCACTTGCAAAATTGCTGTGCATCTGTCTCCTCTCTCTAACTCGGCTACTAAAAATTCYTTACTGAACTCGCTATTGTCTTACCTTGTTTTGTGGCAAATTTTGGTTCTTTGGGTCGTGTTATGTGCCTTTATTGAGGTCCTTGTCTAAACAGTTCAGATACCACCAGAATAAAAACTGCATTGTAAAAATAGACCTCTTGACAATGTTATTTGTGAATTCACATAAATGTATGTGTACCATGAATAGTTATTTAATTTGGTATGCAGTTTGGCATTTCAGATAATAACATGGCATCTGGCTTTGAACTCCTGAGTACATTTGGTATCGAGATACATAACATTAGCTATTTTCTTCAGGCCACAGATAGTCAAACTTGTAAAGCAGCATTTTACTATTGCCTAGTATTTCGTGGATTGGAGGATTTATGGGTTAACAAGCAATATTAMTTTTGTTTCTAAAGTTATTCTACAGCAGTATAAGGGTAGGTTGGAGGTTGCCTTGTACTACTGGAAAAAGGCAGATCTTGTCTTGGAGCCTGAAGAACCATGTACTTTCCTTATTTCTGTATGACTTTTGGCAGATGATTTCCAATATTGGCATATTAGCTTCCTCATTTCCAGGATTTTAGAAAACTGGTCTGCTTCATGGGAATATGAGGCAAAACTAATTTGTAAGGTACTCAATTAACACATTTTCTGTAATTTAAAACCATAAATTATTAGAAACTGTAAGCTGGTAGAAAACAGAATAACTGTGTTATATTTTATCTGGAAGCATATAATGGAATTAACATGTCTGGTTTTTAGTTCATCCTGCAAAAGTATTGGAAGGTGAGGAGTGTGTGTGTGTTCAAAAAAAATTGGGGGGGAAAGACGTCACATTCCCATAATTGGTTTGCAAAATAGTTGGCCTGTTAATTACCATCATGCTGGCAGAAAGAAACTTTAGAATGCTGTTGTTTTTCATTGCTTTTGCAGAAAGATTCTAATTTGAACTTTTTTCTGTTCCTAAACACGTCTCAAATAGGTTTCTAAGTTGCTTACCCTAGGAAAAATGAACAGATTGAGATCTTAATGAAAATTGCAATCTGTTGGTCACTCGAAGTAGAACATCAACTTGCTCAGGACTATTTGTCCCATTTTTCTTTCTGTACCTTAAGGAATTGCATTTAATAGGCTGAGATTTACTGTTCTTTTGTATTCACAGGACTGTGCTAAAGAACAATGACTTGAGATCAAGACAAGAATTAACTACTCACCTCACCAATCAGTGGCCTTCCCCAGGAGCTTTGGATGTCAATGCTGTTGCCTTGGACACTCTACTCTATAGAAAGCACAATCAACAATGGGATGAGTAAGTTGAATATTTATTTTGATTCACCTTTAGAGGAACAGGGAAACTCAAAATGATACATTTCCCTTAGCATACTCTGAAATGTGTCCTAGTGGAATTACTTGTTGCAATGTACAAGGATCAGCTGGCAGAAAAAAAAATCAGTTTCTCTCGCTTACCATAAAAATTGCCTTCCTTTGGATTAATTAAAAAAAAATATATAAAAAAATAAAAGGAAATCATTGCTTTAGGAAAAAACAGTGTTTTAGGAAACAAAGAAACAAAAAATAGAGTGTTTAAGAGAAGAAAGATTAGCTGCCTAGTTTTATTTAGAAAACTTTTTGAGGCGAATTGAAGATACCTAGTTAGATCTTTAAACATGTTACTATTCAATATTACTTGCTTTCCAGGAAAAGTTTTCAAAGTCTGGATCAACTTTCAGCAGACATTAGTCTTTCTCAATCCTCTCTGGATCCGGGTCACTCACAGGATGGGAAGCAGGATGGAATGAACTTGTTAAATGAAGGTACAGAGCCAGTCTAATGGCTTCATTTTATTTTGTTCTTCATAGCTCTGATTTTTAGTACCTGTGAGATGAATTTTCTGTGTGAACAAAATATGCATTGAACAGCATATTTTTTCATTGTTACACAAATTGTTTCAGTTTCCCTAAGGACTATACTTCAAATAAGTTTGGATTTAAGAAGATGCCCATCCCACCCCCCAGTAATTATAAGACTTCATGCTGTATTAAAGCTAAGCTTCAAATACGTTCCATATCTTCCTTCTCCATCACAGAACCAGAGACAGCTCAGCTACAAGGAGGATCTTCTGTCATTTTTCTGCTATAACTAACTCAAATCTTTTGAGTTCTTTAAGTTTGCCTTTTTGTTTCTTAAAAGAAAGATTAAAGGCACTGGATTTTCAACTACCACTGTCATTCTTACATCTTACATTCAACATTTATCTGTGGAGATGCAGCCTGACAATGTTTCTGTTAAAATAGAGAAACATGATATGAACCATGCTAGTATATAAATGTAACATACACACATACACCCCCCTTCAAAATCTGTACGCTTATCAAGGTTTAGCTGCTCCATCTTGTGGGCGATTGTGAAAAGCAGAAAAATGCCAGAAGACTTCTGAAATAGTAGTATTTTGGGTGCAGAATGTAAATTGCTATAAAAAATCCTTTTTGTATCTCATCAAATGTTAACTTTATATAGACTTGACAATACAGAGCCTTAGTAGTTCATAACTGTAAAATTTCTTGTTTTTAAAATATCAAGGATGTAAAATTTAGAACTTTTTTTAAAACTGTAAACAGTCTTAAGATCTAAATTATTTCAAGTTAGCTTAGAAAAAGTGAAATAGAATCAGCATGGCTATTATGAAGAGAGTTCTTGTGCAGATCAACTTTCAACTGTTTTTTGCAATATTAATCGTTTGAAGTTACGCTTTGTTTTATCGTCTGTAAATTAAAGTGTGGCAAAACCACTGATAAGAGTAGCTTAGGTTTTGATTTCAAGACTCTGTCTTTAGAGGTAGCATAACATCTCACTTCTAAATTACTGAGGTTCATCAGTACCTAAGCTTTAATATAATTTTGTAAGACACGGCATGTGATCCTGCTGTTCAGATACCTCTGGTCTAACTCTCAGTACGGCAGTTTTAATTCAAAGGTTAGAAGTAGTAAACTTTCACATTACTGTTAAGCCCACTCATGTAGTCAGGTTTTTAGCTTCACACTTGTTGAAATCAAGGGTTGTGCCCAAACAGCATTACACTGCTCTTYGTGTATTTTATGTCCTCAACTTGAATGTAGTCTTTAAAGGGTAGTTTTTCTGGGAATAAAGATTTTTCTAAAAGTGAAGACTCTTTTAAAGAGCTAATCTAGTTCATTCTTTAGGGAAAGCTATTCAGTCACTTGAAAAAAGCTCAGTACAGGTGAGACCTAAAATCTACTGGAAACTGCTAATAAGAACCGTAAATGATGCAAGAGAACTACACCTCACTTTTTTTTTTTTTTCCCCCATAAGGAATTGTTGGGCAGGGCACAGTTTGGGTTGTGTGTTTTTTTTCTTTTCCTTACATCCTTCTCATGAGAATAAAACTCTTCTGTCAGGAACAGGAGACACAATTTTAAGAAATGCTACTTTACAGATGTGATTTAAAAAAATTCTGGTAGACTGGCTTATCAATAAAATCTTGTGCCTGTGACCTTTTTAAGTTGATTTTAATCTCTAGTTTAAGGTGATCTTTTCTATTCTGCAGGTGAGCCAGGAGGATGAGATAGGGAGATGCTGGTAGATTAAATTCTTTATAATGTAATTTATTAGTGGGGTTGGCACAAAATAAMTTGAACAGATATTCTGAGAAGGGAAGACATAAAATAAATTGAAAAATTGTCCAATGCAGTCTTATACCTATAGGTATGTTTCATGTTAACTGTCAAGTGTATTTGGGTGATGGGGCAGATACTTGCACTGCCACTCTTGCACTGTAGGGCTTTTTCTAGTGGTCAGAGCCTAATGTACTTCAAATTACCAAGGTTTAAAAAACAAAACATCTTTATTTTTAAAGATATATATCCTGATTCTAGTTAATTCTACTCCTTTCTGAGCGATTTAAAATTAGATCTCTGGTACTGACGTATTAGTAACGTCACTTCCGTTTATATATAATGTACTCGACTAAAACCGGTGCTTGAATTAGTAACTTCTGTTCTCTGTGTAGTCAGTGGAGCCTCTGAATCTCCCTCTGTAGGAGACTGACTACAGCCTAGCCTGTAATGCACAGGTAGGGATCTGTTTACCACCTTGACAGGGAAGGTATGGCATAAATTGCGTGTCTTCCTAATTGCATTTATGATGTATGCATGTGCTGAAGCAGTAATACGTAATTCATAGTAGTGTAGATGAAACAGTTTTTCTATTCCCTCATTTTTTTGTGGTCAAGCCATCTTGTGCTGTAAAAATGATTAGCTTAATTCTCGTTTTTCTTAACAGGGAAGGAAGACACTCCATCGTTGCTTGGTCTTTGTGGCTCTCTTACTTCAGTAGCAAGCTACAAATCTCTCACAAGTCTGAAATCAAGTGAATATCTTGCAAGTCCCACAACAGAGATGACAAGTCCAGGCTTAACACCATCTTGAGATACACACAAGAAGGAAGAGCTTTGTGTTGTATGCCTTTGGTTTATGTTCCATAAAATGACTTGCAATGAAGACTGCTAGTTCTAAGTTRAAAAATAAGCTGCTTTATTTTTTCTTTTCATGGTTACCTGCTTAAAAATTCATAAATTCTGTCAGTTTTCATTCAAACTTTTTTTCTCCCCAGAGGACTTTTCAGATTTTCTGTTTTGGTCTTGAATTATTTAAAGCCTTTGGTCAGGTACGGGTCATATAATCTGATGTTTATGACAGATTTTTAAAATGAAACAGTTGGAAATCAGTCCCCTACTTAACTGCCATGACCTTTGTTTCTCCTTGCAATGGCCTGGCCCTACTCTAGCCATGGTGCTTCTCTGCAGTGCTTTAAATATCTATCAATTCTTGCAGAACAGACAGGAATCCTTAACGCCAGTCTTTGTAGGCAAACAATATTTTACCTAAAATATTTTACCTAAAAATCCAGCTTTTCATCTGTGTATGTTGCATAGGATCTCAAATAGCATATTTAACCTATCAACAGCTCTTCGCAAGTTGACTCAATGTTAGATTTTGCATTCCTGTTAGTATCATGGCACTTAGGAGATGTCTGAATCACACTGAAGAATCTCACTGAAACACTCTTACTAATTCTTGAAGTTGCATGTGAATAACAAATGTAAGTTGACCATCTAAATCAAGCATACTTAGTGATTTGTAAATGTTGAGGAAACTCACTGAATGCTTTTGAGTGACCTGAGTTACAGATAATCAAACATTATACGAGAAATTTCTTGGTTTATTGGCCTTGCTGGAAAGATGGGGACTAAGGATGGTGGGGTTAGTACCTTGGGAAGCTTGGATTCTCTGTTTATTGGTAAGATCCCAAGGAGAGTGAAAAAGGGGAAACAAAGACAATGTAATGACAGTACTCCCATGTTAAAGATTTTTCTCATTCATGTAGTAGTGCAATAGGTATTTTTCTTAATTAGGTAATACAGCAGAACTTAAGTCAGTTTTCTCAAATTACTTGCCACTGATTTAAATTACTGACAGAAAAAAAAAAGAAGAGACTTTTTTTAAACGAATCTAACTTTCTGGATTACCCTACAGTTTCCAAGTTTGCAAATTAATTTTTGAATTGCAAACTATATTCTTAATTCTTTGTAAGATACAGTTTTGCTAATCAAGGTAATGCTTATCAGTATGATCAGTAACTTTTTAAACAGAACTTAAATGCATGTAAGTACATTGTATTTATAAGTGCTAGGGAAAATGCTTTTTTGTGCCAAAGAAGTTTCATAAATTGTTTACATGAGTAGCTGCAATACAAGACAGATTTTTAATTATTGCTTACTCTTAGGTGTTTACAGTACGTCACTACACTCTGTACAGTTTTAGTTTATTTGCCTCTTGTAATGGTACCTTGGCACTACTACTATAATCTGGTCATCTTAGGGTGGGCTTGAAAGAAAGAGGATTCATTCTTACCTTTACTAAAAACCGCAGGAAATGCGTAGCCTCATACTTACAAAGGCTAAACATCTCTGCAACTCAACGCACTGTTGGATTTAGGTGGGAGAGGTTCAAGATTCCTCAACACTCTAGTCCTGGAGGTTGCTGCATCCGTGGCAGGGTAAACAACTACTGAGGCCATTTTCATGCAGATTTTTAAAGCAGCTTAGCAAAATCCACTGGGCCTTGTCTTTCAAGCCCTCATGTACCCACCCAGTTAATTTCTCTGTAATAAACTCTGACCATTAAATCCTTTCATACCCTGTCAGAATGTCCATTACTTCATGTAACTGGTTTTTGTTGTTATCATGTTAAGCACCTGTTGTCTCATGTCAGTTGAGTAACATAATTAAATACTAATTTGTAAACTAGAGATGCATTTTTACTACAAAATGGGGAACCCAGATTCCACAAGTTAACATTCTACATCAAGGTACAGTGATTTAATTGGTCTTGTTTGCTGTTACAGACTTCCACATCCCACTACATCAGTATTTTGGAGGGGGCTATAATCATGGTCTTCAGTCATGTTTGCTGATGGCTCTTTTCTTGGAGCTACTGGTGTGAAATTCATGTGTCATTTAACTGAAGCCTTTTATGTAGTCTGACACCACTGTGAGTTTCTGGGTGTCATTTTGTGCATGAGAAATCAGTTCTGTGTGTCTTTCTCAGTTCTAAACATTAATCATTTTTCAAAAAAATTGAAAAAATGCCAAAACTGTATGTTTTGTTGCCTTGACGTTCCATAAATGTTGCATGTAAATTAAACATTTTGTATCATCGCTAATTACCAGTTTTTGTCTCTGTTTTAATCATACAGGATAAAGTAAGACCATTCGGCAAATTGCAGTATTACTGAGCTTATAGCAAATTCTTTTCTTGCAAAACAGGGAGACTTTGTTTTTGTTGCTGTATTTCATTCAATGTGGTCCAAAATCTGCTGTTACTACTTTCTTTCTCTTAGGCCTTATTTTGAGGTTGTAATGTAAAATTACTTGAAAATCACAATGGGGGAACAGTGTCAAATATCTCCATATGGCAGTACCTCTTGCCTGCGCCGTATGCTGTTAACTTTGTACCTAATGTCTTTACAGCTTTTCAGTGTGTGATGGATTTTCACCAAGGCCAAACACATGCTGGGATACCTTCTTCATAGTAGAAATAGGACTGAAGTCCATTTCTTGGGTAAAGCACACCCAGTGTCTTAATGACCTGACTACAGCGTTGCTTTTGTACCAGCACACCCCCTCATTAAAACACACAAAAAATGAAATTCAACCTCTTTATTGAAAATGCATGAACGAAGGGATATAGTGAGGGTAGTTAAAAAATAATTTAAAAAAAAAAAATCATAGAGGAAGCTCTGATTCAGTAAGCCAAGTGCCTATGGGCAAGGGAGGTGCTGCAAGTGTTCACACCACGTGCGTGCAGCACGCCGTAGCTGGTGTGACGATGGCTGCGTCTATAGTAATGCTCTTGCACTAAATAATGTGCTCTTGCCTTCAGACAGATATACGTCTGAGTCAAACTGGCATGGAACCACCTGTGCTTATGCCAGCAAAGTTGGCCTTCAAAACCAGGTGATGCCATACAAACTGTGTACGCAGAATGCTCGCTGGCAGGCAGCCTGGCCCTGCCTTGGAGCTTGTGACAGTGACAGCTTGCACCTCCCAAACACGTGCGAGGGAGCGTTCCTCCAGAACACCTGTACAGGCAGTCGTCCTCAGTGCCTGGGTGGGCTTTCATTTCTTAGAGTATTACCTTCAACTAAAAAGCCACTGCAGCAGCTATCCATGTATTCGCCGTGCTCTCTGGGTTTCTAATGAGCACAGGGTACTTTCTCCAGTTTGACCTAAAGCATTTTTCATTTTAAATAAACCTAAGAAGAAGCCAAAGACTTTTATTATATGCATTTACACAAAATATAGAGCTGAAAATAACAAACATGCACAGAATTAAACATGTATTAAGCAAGAATAAATGTTTATTGAATTCATTCTATATCAACCTCCTTATGGAGGAATAATCATATCATACAAGTGGAAGCCCAAAACATTTTCTAAACATCATTTTAAATATCCAACAAAAACCTTTAGTCAGACTGAAAATTAACACAGTGGCAGTGGTTATTCCTCATTGCTCTGTCCAGCCTCAATTTTTTTTCCCTTTTAATCATCATTGAAGAACAGTCAGAGCACCTCTCTCTTCCCCCCCCTCCTTCTTTCCTTTTTACTCTCTAGCTGCAAGAGAAGTCACAAAATCTTCAATGACAGTTTAAGGGTCATGTGTATTTTCTTAGTCTTAAGAAAAAAGAAAAAGTGCATTTATCCTTTGTATTTAGTTACCAAATGTAGTGGCAGAAATTCACTGGGAATTCTAGAAAATGCCTTGACAGATTCAAATTTGGCACAACATATTTCACCATATATTTTGACTTCACACAATTGGATGAAGGAGAATTAAGAACATTGGTTCATTTTTTCATTTAAATGAGAAAAGAAAGACTTTCCGTATTCATATGTGCTGATCATTATGGCACAAGCGGGAGCAACTTTAAACAGCCGTGGAACGATACCTGTCCAGAAGAGAAAGGAAAGCATTCACTATCATTTCTTTTCAGACTGAAGTGCTGTAGTACCATTTAGTGGTCACAATATATTGATACTATAGCATATCAGTATGGAACTGGGATTCTACCTGCCTACRTTCCTCTAAATACTGAAATTACTGGCTGTAGGTATTACCACTGTCACAACCTTATGTGCTCACCTGTGCCACCCTGTGTGGCCTGCCTGCATCAAGTCCATTGTGCCTCTGCCCCTTCTGTCTCTCCACGGAGGAGGAGCACCTTGAGCTGCAGGGCTACTCTGCTCCAGCACAGAAGAGGTGGCCCTGGGGGGCAGACTATGTGCCCTCCCCTAAGTGTCAGTGCACACTTACTGCTCATGTGGGACAAGCAGAAGCTTGTGACCTCTCAGGTGGGACAAGAAGAGGTTCAGGAAGCCCTGAATCCTGAAATGGATAAAGTTAGGGAGGAAAGGGCTCAAGTACCATGGTGGGCTGTACCCTCTGCCATAGGTATGTGTCTCAGCCCTTCAAACCAACTGCTAAGTAAAAAGTGTGATTCCCCTGCCACTATCTCCTAAAACCTACAGCACCTTTACTAAAATGGAAGGATCCTGGTCACATGTAAAAACGATGGAATTTAGGCGTTAAATGTCTCCCATTACAATCAACTTGATTGTGATCTTGTCAGTGGAGCYTAGAAAGTGATTCAGCTTACCTAGAGGTAGGAAAATAAGGCTGAATCCACTTGTCTACACACAGCCCCATCTACTTCCACTTGAAATGCAAAGATGTCTGCATGGAGCTGGTGCAGATGGCGCATGACCTACAGAAAACTTGTGTCCCTTTGGAACAGTAGCAGGAAGCCAGGCAGAATACCCCCAAGTCATCTCACCTACGTGTAGGCAACTGAACTGAGCTAGTGGCTGATCAAGAGAATGTCTCTACGCTCYGTTACTCATGTGTCAAGACCTAAATGTAGGTATCCTAATCTATGAACTACATTCCACCCAAAATATCTAACAATATTGATACTTCATAGTGTCATGCATCCTGCTGGCATCAGTGCTCTCAAACATGTAAATCCTGTCACCCAGCTACGCCATCACTGTACAGCAAGTAAAACAATTTAATCTCTTTCAGCGAACACAAGTCTCGCAAGTCTTCAACCAACAGTGTAGCCATTCACACAGGGAACCCCAATGAACCAATGCAGTGCTGTCAACGCTGGTAAGTATCTTGGGTTTGGAATGTCTCTTGCAGTTGTTCATTTAAGTATGAACTACTATAGGCTTTTATCGCAATATCATTTTAATCTCAGTATCTTGTCATTTCCTCCTTAGGCTGCCAGAGTCACACATGACAACACGTGTGCGTTACGAAGGACTTCTGTGCATGGCAACAAGAGAGTATTGCCCCAGCCATTCAACAGAACACGACAACGACAGCCTCACCCATCAGATAGACTTGCTGAAGACAGAAAGACATGGGAATCTCTTCCTCTACCACCTGGGGGAAGGGCATGGGGGGAAGCTGAATGACAAGTGCAGGGGAAGTAGGAAAGCTTAGGGAGGTGAGCATCCTGAGGTCGACACGCAGGAAATCAAGAGCACTTTGTGACTGTAAGCATTTTATATACATTCAAGGTTGACTTTTCAGTCTCCAGTTGCCATACGTAGAAAGGAGGATATTCAAAAGCAACACACTTTAAAAACAGTTTAGTTATGAAGTGATACTGGTTTAKTCTGGTGATACTTGGGCTAGTAAATTATTGATAGAACTACCTGAATGTAYGTATTCAACAAAGGCAAAGTTTCACCCCCAGGTAAAGATTTGCTTTTGTTTAATGAATGATAGTAGTTCTTCACAAAAAGATATGAACCAGTAATTAGAATTCTTGAGGATGTGTAATCAGCTTGAACATTCACACTGTGAATATCCATTTGCACTGTCATGTGAGGCTGGAAACTCTTCTTCTCTCAGTTCCTSCCACATGTGGTGGCAATCCCAAACTGCCTTTGTGCATACTCAGGTACGCAGAATGGGAGATGCCTAGTACCACCTGAGTTTCCTCTTAATTCCCACTCAGCTGCAATACAGAAAAGGGAGAGAAGGTAGATAACGAGTGCACTTGTGGATGGCAGGTCTCAAAGAACTCCATTAACTGATAATCACAGCACAGCATACATGTGCACTCCCAAAATGTAACAYAGTAACCTCCATATTCATATTTATTTGGATATGAATTGTGGATTGACCAGCGTGAGGCAAAAYTTATAAGCATTCACCATGAAATGCATTTCTTTGAATGGTGGAAGAATGTTTAGTTATAGGTAGGTTGGAGAAACTAAGAACCTCATACCAACCCATCATCCGGGAAAAAATACTCTATTTCATTTGATATGGACTGAAATGACTGCAGACATCTTGCTAAACACTTTGATGTTATCAAGACAAACTTGATAATGGTGATGAACCACAGTGAAGCACAAGTAAGATATACTTGGAAAGATACTTACTTTGGAAAGTAAGATATAAAATATGATTTTCTATAAGGTACAAAAATAAACACCTAGAAGAGCTAAAGGAACATACCAGCTTCTTTCTCAAATGGCTCTGTAGTCACCATACTATTGCTCTTGAACCCACGGATGAAAACTTTCAGCCTCCCCCATTCAAATTAGGCCCCAACACCCCCACTCCTCTATGAAATAACAAGGCATAGACAAATCTACTGTAAAAATGCCCTCCATTCAGAACACAAACACTTCCACTTGAAGTAGACTCAGAAARAGAAGAAATAATGTATTGAGAGATTGAAGAGGGACAAATGATATGATGTAGAGTTCTTTGTGTCTCAAGAACTTGAAATAGCAGCTGTGATGTTTAGGAAGTTGTAGGGATCTACTCTAACGTAAAAGAGAAAGAAATGAGAAGAGAAAGAGGGAATTGCAACCACCAGAAGAATAACAGGCACCTCCCAATGGCATCTTCAGGATTGCTGACAGCAGGTTCGTACCTCCATGGAAGAGATGTTAGCAGCTGTAGTCTGATACTGTTACTGCTCTAGAGACAGAAGTTTGAGAATGGTCTGGTCTAAGGCTCTGCTTTGCTACAGAGCTGCCATACTGTATTTCTCAAGGGACAGTAGATACAACACCAAATGATCTAAAAATTGTACAAAGATCTTTAAGAAGTGAAGACTTGCTAAATTTTGTATTTCAATAATGTTCTTACAGAAAGAAAAATTTTCTACTAAAACCTGAATTCCTCAGGCATGCTAGGCTTTACAGTCAAGAAAACCTTCCCATTAGGACGGCAATGCTTGTTCCAGCTCCATCTTGCAGGTTGTCCTAAAAACTAGTTGGGCCCACAGYAGTTCACCACAAAGTTCTCCCAGGGTACAGAGACATTCAGTTTAGTTATTGGAGAAGTTCCTGTGCATATGGGGTAAAAAGTATCATCTGGTAGTTGCAGAGAGAAAATTAGGGTGGGGAGAGCAGCATATAGCTAAACTATCAAAATACTTTTGGTTTTAGTTACCAGATTGGCAACTAGAAACACAAGTTGCCTTCTGTGGCTACTTAGGACATGATGGATGAGAATGCAATAACTCCAGTTTCTGGGAAGCCCTCTCTTTTCTTCCTGTTTTGCTTGACAGAGCATGCCAGGTAGAAACGACTGGCAGAAATCTAGCAGGATCCCTGATAGCTGCTGCGAAATATCTACAAATCTGTGAAAAAAATTCCATGTAGTTCTCCAAGAGAATATTCTGGGATCTGGCTAAACCCACCATGAATTACTGGAAGGACTGGTGATATCTCAGAAGGCAGTCAATCCTTTTTTGTAATTATAGAAGTAGAACATTCTCTGAAAGATCTTAAGAATTAAAAGAAATCTTCAGTTTCACGATGAGGTAACAGTGGGGAACTTTTGTTCCAATGCTGGAATGTCGTTCTTGTCTCTTATGTCACATTTGCCAGCTCACGTAAGTCCCTGTTCTGGCCAGGGCAGTTTGGTTATGCAGTGGAAAAGACACTCTTAAGTCTCATGAGGTCTCAAGAGCCTCTACGATCACTCCTTGATGCCAGAAAGTCCTCCTACAATTGAGCCATAATGATGAAAATAAGGAGGAATAATATTTCCTGCTGAACCTCCCAGGAAAATGGCCAGCTTCGTTGCTGGAGGCTTTGAGTTAGTACCAAGAATTAGGTCGTATGATTAGGTAGGGCTCAATGGTTTCAGAGAGTTGCCAGGATTTGGAAAAGACACCAGAAGGTATTCGTGGGGGTTTCTTTTCTGTTCTATAAATATGCAGGGTTTAAATGGCCACGATATCTTATGATGCCCAGGGATACATCTGTGCTGGTCAGCAGTAGAAATAACTACTGCACATAGTTCAGGGCTGAAAAGTGATCTTTACCAAAGCTATCAAAAAGATTAAAAGACAGTCTTCAAGACAGTCCATGCAAGAAGAAGAATAAAATACATCAAGGAATTACACAGCTAAGTGGGGTCTTAACAGTGACATTCTGYCTTATGGAGTGGCTCAGCAGAACTGAAACAGCACCAGCTACATACTAACCTATGTACTGATGCGCTGAACACTGGACACAGCTGGGCAGCAATGGTCCCTCGATAGGTTCAGTGAGGGTAAGGAAGTCATGTAAGATGTGTACACTTGTGTGAGTATACACGAGATAATGTACAAGTAAAATTTAAAAACTCTTTGACTCATTCAGAACTCATTAAATTGTCAAGATTGCGTTTCTCCATCAGTTTAAACATAAAAAATCAACAAATATTTTAAATAATGTTTCTAGTTTGATAGAAAATTTAAAGGAAAAAATTATTGGGGAATAGTTGTTGCATGACCTTGAATGTCCCAGATATTATAGTGTATTTGACATAATTACTCTCATCTAGCAAACAAATACTAATATAATTGCTATATCTTCCAGTCCTCTGTAAAAAACTGCATTGAAGTCCAACTTAAAATGACTGCATCATAGGATAGATGGGACCTGTCCTGGGCCTAGTATTCCACAGGCCAATAACACTATTTTATTATGTGAATTCTACTTCAAAATATCTATTCCATACTCAGACTTCTTGGTTTCTCAATAAAGCATCTTCTTCAAAGACTAAGAAGGGAGACAGAAAAATACCACTGAAGCTTAATCTCTGTTTCTGAGACAGAAAGAACCAAAAAAGTTGAGTAAAGAAACTAGTATGAGATGAAGAACAAAAATTATGATGGCTATTCCTAAATATAGGTGCTGCAACAGTACTGACGGTTTGGAAATTTTTAGCACTGGACTAAAAACTCCATCTAAGAAACTTTCTCAGCCTAGAAACACCTCCATACTGTAGCTTCCAAGCCTACAATCCATTACATTTCCTTTGTACCAATTCTTTCTGAAAAACTCAAGCATTACAGTTTAAGAAATCAACAAATTATTTAAATATTAAAAAAACTATTTCCTGAACTGAACCTTTTCCCACTGTTTTTAACTGCCAATACAGCCATRTTTGTCAAGCCCAGTCCCTCTATTTTTTTAAATAAATCATGTCCATCTTGGACACCTTTAGCTTAGTAATTTGTGAAGAGATTACCAAAATTCTCTCTGTATGTATGCATGTCTGTTGCTTTATATATACAAACTATAACAGAGAGAGTGTTCACAAAGATGGAAATATTATATAATTTATGCATGTTAACATATAATAATATTATAATTATTTATAATCAGTTGTTACCATTAAAAAACTTTCTCTCTAGTCTGAGTTTTTTTAGAAAGATATCAGAAGATTTACCAGAAAATAATCCAGTAATCCCATTTTTAGCGACAATTTTCCTCATAAKTATCCAGGTTGATGTACAGTCCCCCTGTGGAACTCAATATAGTACGAGAAAACAGTGAATTAAGCAATATATACAACGCCACAGAAAAATAGTTTTAGAAATCAGAGACAGTCACTTCAGATGTAATTATTAGGTTTAATTAATTTATGTTAATTTTATCCATGCTATTTATATAGGACGTTAAATTCATACAGTATGCAAATTCATACAATACTCAAGTTAAAACAGCATGACATGGAAAAACCTGTAGTAACGCCTGGAGTAAGATATATGAACACAGACAATATTCCTCACTAGAGTAACTGATACAGTTGAAAAAAGTCATCTAGCTTTCAAATGAGCCAGTCCGTCTCCATGTCACTTTATACATGCAGCTAAAGGGTCACCCCGATTCAGATTTTTAAACAAGAACTTGCCTTTATGGTAAATTGAATCTAAAGATAAGTTTTGAGAATTTATATCATAAGAATGAATCATAAGAATGAATATAATAATTAAGTTAGGACACTATACCTTACGTTTAAGTTTACAAAAATCAAATCCCCCCTAAATTTATAAGTTAATTTAAGAAAGTATAGGTCTAGGAGATGTGGATCGCAGTCMCTTGTGGAGCTAAATCACATACCATAAGCAGCCTAACTGCAGCAGCATCAAGAAGCAATCTGCATTGCAGACATATGCAGCTGTTTTAAACAAAGGATTTTTTTTTGTGCTATTTCACCCTGCACATGCTGTTTTCATTGATCCGTAATATGAAGGTGGCTAAGAAATTTTTTTCTAGATGAAAGTTAAAACAGTTTCATAGAATACATTCAGCAGGAACATCCCACAGCATCTGGAAGCTGCAAAATATTTTTGCAGCCACAGAGAGACAATATGTAGATGCATAGTCAGTGTCCAACTCTAACAGCAACTGGATTTGGAAGGAATTAAACTAGTACAAATTACAGAGAATCATAATGAAATTTTAAATACATATTAATCTAGTTAATATCAGCTTAATAAATATATGGCAGCTACGTGTGATTCAAAGGGGTGTTAGCAATGAATTCTTACATTCATCAGCACAAGGGAAGAATTGAAACACTATTTATATTTAAAGCATTTTTGATCTTTTTCTGTTCTGCAATGAAACATAAATACGGTTTTTCAAGAATTATACCAGAAACACATAATTTACCTGAGAGAATGAACCCTCATGCCAAAAAGTGAGCACCAAGTTTTCATTACATGTTTCTGAACTAGGGCCTTCAAATTAGTTTCTAAGCAGAAACTGTTTGGGTATTCAGCCTTTTTACTGGTCTGTAATCTTAAAGCCATGATCTAACATTTATTTAAGTTAATGAAAGTCCCTCACTGGTCCAGGCCCCAAGCAATAATAAAAAAGTTTTTAGATATAACTTGAATTTGTATAAAACACAGTGGTGCTGAACACAGAACAAAAAAGAAGCTTCCTTCCTCTCTCATCCTTTAAAGCTGTTAGGATATTCACTAATATGCCCTCAAAAATAATTTCTTTGAAATCACACAAAAATGAGGTAAAAAATACACAATCTGAGCACAGTGCTTTCTCTCTCTAGCCTAATATTTAACAAAAGAAGAATATCGTTATGAAGGAGCAAGTGGTAGCGAATGTGCAAACACTTTATCATGTTATTTTTATCAACTCAAACCTTTTTCACTAGATCACTGTTCACTTGAATGTTTTATAAGAAATTAAATTTTTGCCTATTTAAATATAACTTACTTAAATGTATACAAATTTGCAATTGGTCTGCCTAAATGTAATAGCTCTGGGTTTTTTTGTTTATATTTTATACCATCTTATTAACCTAAATAGTACTGAGCTCACACCTTTTCCCTCCTCCATGCCATTAATGAAATATTGTATTTATCCTAGGAGATAAAAATATCCTACAAGATGTTACAATCTGGAGAAGAAAAAAGGCTTTAGTGGTAGAATTTTTAGATAAATGTTAGAAGAGACAAGTATTTAAAATTCCTACCAAAAGTCTATATACTTAAACACTAGGTTTTATTTTTCCAAACATTATGAGTTTTTTTTTTCTCCTTACCAGCAACTTACTTTTTAAGGTCTCACTCTCCCAAAGTTCAGTCTGCCTATGTGTTTTCACTACATCAAATGGCAGAGTTACAACAGCTGCAATCTATCAGGAAAATAAATCAGCTTTAATGTTAGAGCACAAACAATTAAAATTTAATTAAAATTTTTAAATTAAAGTGCACACAATTTAGAACTAGATTTGATATTCCAAGTGCCTGATATTATTAAAAGTCTTGTATTTCAGAACACTGTCATTTATTCAGATATGCCTAGTCAGCTTGTATGCCAGGCCATGTGTATTTAAAGTAATGCACCCCAAAGATGCATTTAAAGTACTAAATATCTTGTATTTCAGAACACTAATTTATTCAGATATACCTAATCAGCTTGAATGCCAGGCCAAGTGCATTTAAAGATGCACCCCAAAACATACACCATTTCTGAGAGAATTATATAAAATCATACCTCTTTTAAATAGTTCATTAGTGATAATAATAACCAATAGTACTAGAAACAAAAATATATGCTTACAGAGCCAGATGCTGCTCCTGAAGTAAAAGCAATAAAGAACGTTGGTTCATGTGCACCAACTTCCTTGCACATCATCTTCTTGAAACGTTCGTAATTATACCAGTACATTGCTACGGTTATAAAAAAATAAACTTGCATTACAACACATTTGTATGTCAAATACAGAAATTCTTTTATCAAGTACAGACGTAAGAATTCTACTGTGGCAACAGGAGCAAAAAGAAACAAGAGCTGAAAGCAAAATAAAAGTGTTCTCTGTAATGATCCATGGACAGACTGCCTTATAGAATCATAGAATCATTAAGGTTGGAAAGGACCTCTAAGATCATCAAGTCCAACCGTCGACCCAACACCACCATGCACACTAAACCATGTCCTGAAGCACCACATCTACATGTCTTTTAAATACCTCCAGTGATGGTGACGCCACCACTTCCCTGGGCAGCCTGTTCCAATGCTTGATAACCCTTTTGGTGAAGAAATTTTTCCTAATGTCCAATCTAAACCTCCCCTGGTGCAACTTGAGGCCATTTCCTCTTGTCCTATTGCTTGTTTTTTGGGAGAAGAGACCAACACCCACCTCGCTACAAYCTCCTTTCAGGTAGCTGTAGAGAGCGATAAGATCTCCCCTCAGCCTCCTTTTGTCCAGGCTAAACAACCCCAGCTCCCTCAGCCGCTCTTTGTAAGACTTGTTCTCCAGACCCTTCACCAGCTTTGTTGCCCTTCTCTGGACACGCTCCAGCACCTCAATGTCCTTCTTGTAGTGAGGGGCCCAAACCTGAACACAGTATTCGAGGTGCRGCCTCACCAGTGCCGAGTACAGAGGCACGATCACCTCCCTGCTCCTGCTGGCCCCACTGTTTCTGACACAGGCCAGGATGCCATTGGCCCTTCTTGGCCACCTGGGCACACTGCCGGCTCATGTTCAGCTGGCTGTCAACCAGCACCCCCAGGYCCTTTTCCRCCGGGCAGCTTTCCAGCCACTCTTCCCCAAGCCTGTAGTGTTGTCTGGGGTTGTTGTGACCGAAGTGCAGGACCCAGCACTTGGTCTTGTTGAACCTCATACATGCCTTGTTCCCTTTATCTCCATATTCCAAATTTCTTCATATGATACAAATTAACCTAATCATTTTGTCATTCCCATAAAGTAACCCCTACCTTAATACAATCTAACCGAAGCACTACAAAACTCACATAACTGATTTTTTTAAAATTCAATTTAACATAAACCAAAATGTAGGCTTCCAATTATTTGCCATGGCATATTTCACACATTTCATAGATCTCACTAATTCTACAAAAACGTGTTTCATACAAAATGAACGGTTGCTCAGGACTGCCTCATACTCTTCTGGGGGACAGACTATAAAATTTAATTCTGAGAGAACCAAGAAATAGAATTTTGCTCTCTGGAATTACTAAGGGAGGAATACCTCTGTTAGGACTGTCAAAGGCAAGTCTGATGAACAACTTTTAGGAATAACATCTGTTTCTGTCTTCGTCTGCTGAACTAAACTGCACTCTTTCTGCATTCTAACTAAAACTCTAAGCTACTGGGCTGAATTATAGAGTGATTTCTTGTGGCAGTTGGTCAAATAAATACTGCAAATGACAGCTGCATATCCTGAAAGATAACTATGCCTCATTCAGCACTGAGTTCTGGAGGTTGTGCCAGCAGAGAAATATCAAAGTATCTTCTTGCCATGAAGACTGCTAGCACATACGCCTGGTCTCCAACATTTTGCAAAAGTAAATGTAGGCAGTATCTCAGAAGGTATTCTCAGGGCTTGAGGAAAACCTACTATTGAAAAGTACAAAACCCTAATTTAATATAAATTATCCAAATCTAAAACTTTGCTTAAGCACCTGCAGGACTCCTTTCCCTGTACACCTTTCACATTTATATTCTCTGCAACACTGCTTAAAGAATGACTCAAGTATCATTGTTAACCCAGTTTTCATGCTTCATAAACATTCACAGCTGAAGTTTTATTCAGTCTAGCTAGCCTCCCAAGGAACATGCATGAAGCATATGATTCACACTCGGGCTAGTAACACAGTGGGATTCTAATCACCCTATGCTGCTTGAGTCATGCTGTGMTGCTTGGCTGTTTCCACAGAGGAGCTGCTTTCTCAATACAAATTGTTACACTGATTTTAATTCCTCTTGAAAGACGCTAACTTGAGCTAACTGCAGCAAAGACGTAGGCTGTGCTGTAAGAATACCAGAAACCATGATGCTGTTGGGGCATCATTCAAACAGAAGAGCTATCATTGAAGGCATTAAAGGAGCATATCTTAACTGCCTAGAGAGTATTTATAAGGAAAAAATAATCAGAAAACACATTTTGAAAGGGCATTAAGCAGCATTAAACACCCTTAGCTTTATATCATCAGAGTTTTGTGGCATTTAATTTTGGTTTGTTTGGTTGTTTTTTGTTTTTTTTTTAAATACATTTTCCTTCACTCATGCATCTAATTGCCTGCTCACTTCTGGCTCTTTAATAACAATCCTTAACCTATTAAGGCGGTAGCTGCATGGTAACCTATGCCTCTGCCTATCCAGCACCCCATGATGCCTATGAAGTACTGGGCACAGAAAAGTCCCTGACAGCTGTGAAGGGAATGCCAGAGCAGTGTGGACACTCACTTAAAATCAACAAGGATGTTTTGGATTGGTGGCGGAACAGCAGGCATGGCCGCAAGAATCTGAAAAGGGCTGAGAAGAACACACACACATGACCTTAGTGCACTCCTCCTTGTGCACTCCCTCACAGTCCACTGATCTTCCCACTCTGTTAAAAGCAGCATTGCTGCCACATTGCTACAGACAAAAATCAGTAAGAGAACAAGAGTTTCTACTTGAAATCAGACAACACCTGGACACTCACAAGTCTATGGGGCCAGATGGGATCCACCCGAGAGTACTGAGGGAGCTGGCGGAGGAGCTTGCCAAGCCRCTCTCCATCATTTACCAGCGGTCCTGGTTAACCGGGGAGGTCCTGGACGACTGGAGGCTTGCCAATGTGACACCCATCTCCAAGAAGGGCCAGAGGGAGGATCCGGGGAACTACAGGCCTGTCAGCCTGACCTCGGTGCCGGGGAAGATCATGGAGCGGTTCATCTTGAGGGCGCTCACAAGGCAGGTGCAGGACAACCACGGGATCGGGCCCAGCCAGCATGGGTTCATGAAGGGCAGGTCCTGCTTGACCAACCTGATCTCCTTCTACGACCGGGTGACCTGCTAGTGGATGAGGGGAAGGCTGTGGATGTGGTCTACCTGGACTT
This sequence comes from Oceanodroma leucorhoa, assembly GCA_030449065.1. Classification (NCBI taxonomy): domain Eukaryota; kingdom Metazoa; phylum Chordata; class Aves; order Procellariiformes; genus Oceanodroma; species Oceanodroma leucorhoa. The sequence goes on along the minus strand of JASVER010000018.1, from coordinate 92,497 downwards.
TAGTAAAGCCTTTGACACTGTCTCCCACAGTATCCTCCTAGAGAAACTGGCTGCTCATGGCTTAGACGGGTGTACTCTTCGCTGGGTAAAAAACTGGCTGGACGGCCGAGCCCAGAGACTTGTGGTGAATGGAGTTAAATCTGGCTGGCAGCTGGTCACGAGCGGTGTTCCCCAGGGCTCAGTTTTGGGGCCAGTCTTGTTTAATATCTTTATCAATGATCTGGACGAGGGGATCGAGTGCTCCCTCAGTAAGTTTGCAGATGACACCAAGTTGGGCGGGAGTGTTGATCTGCCTGAAGGTAGGAAGGCTCTGCAGAGGGATCTGGACAGGCTGGATCGATGGGCYGAGGCCAAYTGCATGAGGTTCAACAAGRCCAAGTGCCGGGTCCTGCACTTGGGTCACAACAASCCCAGGCAACGCTACAGGCTTGGGGAAGAGTGGCTGGAAAGCTGCCCGGCGGAAAAGGACCTGGGGGTGCTGGTCGACAGCCGGCTGAACATGAGCCGGCAGTGTGCCCAGGTGGCCAAGAAGGCCAATGGCATCCTGGCCTGTATCAGGAATAGTGTGGCCAGCAGGAGTAGGGAGGTGATCGTGCCCCTGTACTCGGCACTGGTGAGGCCGCACCTCGAATAYTGTGTTCAGTTTTGGGTCCCTCGCTACAAGAAGGACATTGAGGTGCTGGAGCGTGTCCAGAGAACGGCAATGAAGCTGATGAAGGGTCTTATGAGGAGCGGCTGAGGGAGCTGGGGTTGTTTAGTCTGGAGAGGAGGAGGATGAAAGGAGGCTGTAATGAGGTGGGTGTTGGTCTCTTCTCCCAAGTAACTAGCGATAGGACAAGAGGAAATGGTCTCAAGTTGCACCAAGGGAGGTTTAGATTCAATATTAGGAAAAAATTCTTTACTGAAAGAGTGGTCAAGCATTGGAATGGGCTGCCCAGGGAAGTGGTGGAGTCACCGTCACTAGAGGCGTTCAAAAAAGGTGTAGACGTGGCACTTCAGGACATGATTTAGTGGGCACGGTGGTGTTGGGTTGACAGTTGGACTTGATGATCTTAGAGGTCTTTTCCAACCTTAATGATTCTATGATTCTATGATTCTGGAACAGGAATTAGATAAAGAATTCTAAAGTTCCCTTACAAAGCTTAGCAGAACAGCCTAAGAGAAAGATGCATTTGGCAGAGAGAAAAATGAGTAAATTAAAAAACAAATATTAAACAGGAAGCACTTCAGGCAAAAGGTTCAGATGAATTCTAACAATTATCTTTAGCCTTAGAGAAAGCATGTTGCCATAGGTTCAGAAGCCTTCCCTATCACAGAAGGCTAAATGAAGTCCTATCAAGGACTTAAGCAGGAAATATAGTCCAACCACATTCTTCAAACACCTACTAGTAGCAAAGTGAAAGAAAACAGAGTATTTTTCATTCTCAGAAGAAAATGGCTGAAATAAGTGAGATAACAGAATTAAGTTAACTGCTAAATGCAATTTTTAACTACATATCTTCATCACCCCCACTTACCATGCATTGGTTTGGTTCACAGCCAATTTAAAATTTACTCCAGGTGYACATCTAAATGTGCTCAAATCCCATAAGAGTCACTGACTGTTTGGAACCACAAATTAAATTAGATGTCAGGTTATCTTAAGAATGAAGTAGGAGAACAAGGATAGCAGATCAAATAATTCAAGGGTTCTCTGCCTCCAAAAATAGGTTTGAAGCATTTTTCTGGGTCAACACAAGGTGTTCAAAGGTGTTATTCCTGGTACTATCCAAAGGACAGAAACTGCTTCAAGGACAATTGATGTCTGATGACCCACAAGTGGTAAAGAACAGTTTTCCCACTTGTTAATGCCAGTGGTGAGAGCTCCGCTCTTTTGTCTCTATTGTGACAACAACAGGCCTCAAAGAGACAGGGGCTCTCACCACTGGCATTAACAAGTGGGAAAACTGTCCTTTAGCAGTCTCATGCAATTATCTGTGTAGCTCACAACGTAGGAGAGGTGTGACAAAAAGGGAGAAAGCATTATCTCCTCTGTCCTTGTTGGCTCAAAGAATAGTCCTAGGACTAGCTATGCTCTGTATCAGACTTTTCTTCTTGTAGGCTTTCAGCTTTGGAGCTTTGCTAACGAGTGGTGCTCTAGCTTCATGTTTTTTGGAGCAGTTATACACACTCATTAATCTTGCTAACAAAAATTCCTGAAGACACTACTGTGTCACTCTCTCTTTGTACATGTTTTCAAAATTAAATATCAGAACACTTAGGTACAGCATGCTTCTCTATAAGGAAATAGCCACTATACCTATCTCAGAGAAGATTTCCTACTGAAAGTCTTCAAAAACAGCCATTGCAAAAGCTAAAGATGAGAAGAAACAGTCTAAATATAGAGAAAGGGAATGTAACAATGAATCCTAGGTGGTATCCACAAACAAAATGGGGGAAAAAAATCAGGTCCTTAAAGAATTTATAAATATAAACACTCAAAAGAGAACAAGTCAGTCTGCCATTCTTATAGCTAACCATTAAAATCACTTAAAAACACAGACAAAGCCTAACAGAGTTATGCATAAACAGATCTTCTGACATAACACAAACTTGCACATAAAATAAATCCTACCTGAGAAAGGTACATCTCTCAGAACAGTAGAACTCCAGCCCCTCCACAGGGAAAACCATCCGTCTTTAGCCACTTTACTGCTGATGCATGTGTACAGTTGCTTGTAGGACAACTTGCGATACTGCATTCTAGTTCTGATCAGCTCCAGGGGGCTCGCTACTGTAACTGAACCAACTGCAAATGAGAAAAATGTGGGCTTTTTAAAAAATCAACATTTACTAGTAACATTTCCTGAACAGTCAGGTCTCACCTTGCTTTATATATTTGATTCCTTTCAACTCTCCCATTTTCCTTGAAATAATTCCCCAAAAAAGTTTCCTTTCCAGATAAGAATACCGTATCTACTCATAGCACCTAAACTTTCTGGGCACACAAGCTACCTACCTTTTTTCAATACTGGCATGTTGTAATCCATGTAACATGTTAAGAATCCTCATTTTCAGATTTATTACATAAATAGGCTGAAAATTTCAAKAACTTATAAAGATTACTTTTCAATAATTGCCATTTTTAAGTGTAACTTGAAGAAAGTGAGATTGGGGGTTGTGGTTTTTTTTTTTTTCTTAAGGATAAAAATTATGGTTAGAGATTAAGCTTTTACTGATTTCTAAGCATCTTTGCCATTCCTATTTTAAACTATCAAGAATATTTAGCAGGCATGCTGTATCTGATAAAGTAACTCTCTTGCACCTCGTGGAAAGATCAGTGAGTCACCACTCACTAACAAGCTCCCATCACACATGGAACAGACTTCGACAATTTTACTACACCCAAGAACTCTTCTCCTGTTGCTGGGATAAGGTTTCTTTGGCATGTGAATTCAAAATCTGGAGCAGCATAATAAGAACAATTTGCCACATCACCACAGGATAACAATTCTTTTTCCACTAGTCTTCCAGTCACCCTCATAGTTGTCACAAGTAGAATATGGAACTACATCMTCAGAGTCTTCTAAGAAAGTCCAAAAATATATGACCTGAGCTACTTCTAGAAAAATAGATGAGGAAAAGGATAAACAAAAGTAAGAAAATATAAAAACAAATTCAGTCCCTTTATATCATACAGCAGTAAAACCAGTACAAGTCCAATTTTCATTTTGCTTGTAATTACCTGTGTAGTTTCCATTATAGAAAATAATGGTGTTTATTACTAGATTCACAACAGAACAGGCTTAAATTAAACTGTCCTTGGTAGAAGTCTAGAACTATAAAATTCTGAACAAATTACAAACGTAGTGAAAGTGTAACAGCAAAAAAAAAAATCACATTATTCCAGGTTAGGGGGTTATGTTGCCCAAGAAATACTGGGTAATTACAGTATTCCTTCCTATGCCCAGCTCCACATAATATTATCCCTCATTTAAAGCCTCAGCAAATTTACTTTAAAAACAAAACAAAACAACAAAACAAAGCCAAGAAAATAGCATACAGGTATTTTATTTCAGTTTTCTCTTTAAACAGATGACAACTTACATCTGCTTAAGGAACCTGCAAGAACGGGAATGTGTTCGTCATCCTTTCCTAGTCTAGATTTCAGAGCTTCACTCAGTTGGTCATAGCAGGTAAAATAGATTACTGTGGTAGGAAGTGCCATTATTCTAAATTATAAGAGAGGGAATCTAAATTAATACAACGAAAGCAAGAACATAAATTCAACCATCTTGTATGGATATTTTGCTTAAATAAGGAAAAGTTAAATCTCCAGCTGTGCATTACGGATGAAGAAAAAGCATTAATCCCATGGCTTTGATTCACTGTCCCTAGTTCAGAGTTTCAAATTCACAGATTTCCCAGTTTTCCAGTTTTTCATTTCATTAGGAAAAACTATAAGTAAAATTGACTGATTATCTCAGTCAAAATTTATTTCATAGCAGCTTCAGAACTGTTTTGATAAAGGAATGGAATTGAAAGATCTGAATATGAAGGAAGCAAACAAAACTGTGGAAAGTAGCTACTAACCTTAAATTTTTATTCATTTAACAATTGGAGAGTATTTTCTCTATTTTAATCAACATTTATGATTCTCATTAATTGAAAGACAATGTAGAGTGAGTAAATATAAGCTTTTTTCATTCCAGTATAGTACAGACTATAGCAAAACCAGCTAGATCTATAATAATTCAGTGTAGGGGTAAAGCACCATATCTTACTCTAAAATAGCAATTATATTTCTGTTATGTCTGTGCCAGTATAGCATACACCACCATTAGCAAAAAACAGTGAAGACTGCCATGCTTGGAAAACCAACAAGCCATAGTTTAGATCTTCTTCTAAAAACTGCATACCTCTCTCCAATCAAGAAGCTGGTTCTCCTCTGCTGAAGTACAGAACATATGTGAAGAAAAACTGTCTTGGCTGAAATACAGATCTTTTAGTTCAGTTAGGTCCTAAAGGTTTATATACTGAAATTGCCACATGCTGCAGGATAAATAACAAGGCCTGAGCTCCACTGTGCTTTGCTTTTTTGTGCCTGTATACTAAGCACTGTGTGCAAATCAAAAGTGTACCAGTGCTTAACCACTGGGCAACACTTCGTGTCTTCCAAGGTACAACTTTAATATACATGTTAGATTTGACCACTTTCTTTATGGATTCTTTATGGAGGAGGACAAAATTATAGAGGTCTTAATTACTATCTGTACCAGGTTAATATGAATAAAAAGATAACACACACTGGTGCTGTTTAGCCTAAAGAGAAGACCAGGAGGAGATCTGATAACAGTGTTTAAATATGTAAATTGCTCTTGTAGAGAGAAAATGAATTATCTGTTTTCCATGACAAAGTTGGATAGGTTAAAACCCAATAAAGTTCTTTGGAATAAAGAAGATTCTAGTTAGATGTTTAAAAAAAATTTAAGTAAGGGTAATGAGGTGCAACACCAGAGTGTCTGTGGAAACAGCTGTGTTGCTTATTTCAAGTCATTAATAACAAGCTAGTATAGCAAATACCTGTCAAAGACTAGCATTCTCTAACAGTTTGACCCTATGATTCAATGATGCTCTCAAGGGGATGGTTACAGTAAGGATACCACCTCTGAAAGGCAGAATGAAGTGTCTGATGTGCCTGCTTAACTACTGAGAATATATCAAAGAAGTTGCAAGGAGAAATCTCAAGACCTGGCAAAAATTATACTGTCTCTAGGTGTTTYGTATCGAACTGATTACATCATTATCTGAAACTTCAGAATTTACCAGATTTTTAAAATCACTTAGAAATAAACATACTAATTTGTCTAAATAATGAAGTAATTTTTTAATGATAATTCGTAACATGTTACCAAAAAAAGAACATCCAACTTACAGTGTTGGGGGAAGTCCACTCCACAGTGATTTAATTCCCTCTATTTGAATAATTTTCACAAATGCATCCTAAAAATAAAACCAGGCAAAGAGCAATAATTAGCTACAAACTTTTGTACTCAGTAATATATTTTAGCTGGCAGAACACAAAATTAATGTGTTAAAAAGTATGTTTCTAAAATGGCTCATTGTAAGATCCCAATTTTGTAATTGCTTATGCTAGCTATCATATTTAATCACACAAATAGTTCCACTGAGCTGAAGAGAAATATTTGTGTGATGGAAATTAAGAATTTCCTTCCATCTTTAAGACCAAAGTAGGAAGTTTTTATCAGTAACTGACAGCCCTGTGAATAAGTTATTTTCAGAACTAATACAGCACAGCAGCAACTTGTGGAAACTTCCCCAAAATAATCCACTAAAATATTTTTTTAATATGTAACAACAGTTCTAGGCATGAAACAGCAATTAACTCTCAATGATTCTTCAATACTTGCTTTCTCTGACAACCATGTGACAACATATGTGCAATGTATATACACTATATATAGTATATATAATACTTCCAAGTATATAACCTGGAAGCTTACAATTAATATCACAGCTGTTGCATATATTTCCCTGAGAGGGGAAATGTATCTGACAGCAGAGGAACACTAAATCTTGAACGTCATTCAACTCAAATCACCATCAAAAAGACAAACTCCCTAATATTAGGATACCTAATTTTCTTAAACATTTGGGGGAAGATGTTGAGAATATGCTCAAGATCAGACATTATGACACAGCCTCAAAAGATACAGAGCCTGACAGACCACAAAAAGGACTCACAGGAAGAAAAAGGCAAATAGCTTTAAAGTAGACAGCCTTGATGGACAGATCCACTGAGGTAAAAAGTTGCACGGGGAAAACAAAGACATGATTTACTAAAACAAGGCTGACTTGAAAAAATGGAGGGAGTCAAGAAACCCTAAAAAGTCCTAACACAATTTGACAAAAAAGACGCTTAAGAGGAAAAAAAAGACAGAAAATGGCATACAAGTATTTTATGTTTGCTCCAAACATATTCTGTACTAGTTAGTTTATATGTTTATAAATCCAGCTTCAGCAAATTTACAATCCAGGAAGGTACAGATAAAAGACTGGAGAAAGGACGTAACTAAATCCAGTGACTGAGCAGCATACTTACATACCTAATTATATGGGCAAATACAGCAAAACATTTGTACAGTCCTATCACTGGCAACCTATCATGGTCACTACAATTTTCTTCACGGCGCATTTGTCCAGCACTGTGGGGTTTTTTTTAAATGAAAGGGGATTCAATGATCTGATAGTCATTCTTCTTCATGAATTACCTTGTCACAGCAAAAATGGACATAAAATCATGTCAGTTAGAAAACTACGCGACTTTCTAAAAATTGTATGGTAAAGTTAATTGAAAAATTCAAAATTTATTAAGTTATTAATTTTTTTAAAAAATTAACACTGTAAAACTGCTCAAGAAACCTTTTGCATGAGCATTTCATCCTTCTCAAAAGTTTAATTCTGAAAAATTAGCTGCTGAAGCAGCATCACAGTGTCCGAGAGCAAGTCTGCTTCAAACGTCTGGGTAAAATACTAGTCCTACAAGTTTCAGTGGATCCAGAACTTGACACATGAACTTAAAGTTAAGTTAAGTTGTTAGTTGTTAGTTCAGCTCAGGAGCATACTGGGAGATCTGTGGACTGAACAGAGGTAAGCAGGTACAGAAAATCAGTACCTGCAACCAGCAGCTATTGGTAATATAGCTCAAGTGGGGAAAATAAAACCACAGAGCCAGTATCTTGTGAGGAAAGCCATGCAGCTGCCCCCTTGTTCATCTTAAAGGAAGGAATATGTATTTTCTTGTAGAAAGTAGAAGGTATCATTAATCACCATATAAATTACACAGTGTAACCACATGAACACCCTCTCAAATGATTACAGATTCTACCAGAAGTTAAAAAAAAAAAACCAATAAATTTACAGGATGCCATTTTAAAATGTTTTCAATGTACAGTTTCATATAAATATAAAATGTTCTTACCAATGTCCCTTTGAAATGCCCAGTTTTTTTATACCAGGCTTTGCTGTCCCCATTCTCACAAAAACATATATGATCCATAAGGCCATTCGAGTATACAAAACACTTTCCTAATAAAATGATGTATAACAATATAGTTAATGCTTGTAAGATTGTTCTTACTCAGCAGCAATTTCAAATTGGTTATAATGGCAACATAKATTTATCTCTGGTTAGACAAACAGGAGCAAAATAATCTTGGAAAGTCAATGACAACAAAATAGGTAAAAGGAAAGAGGGAACAAATGTACTCCTCAGAGTGCCAGACTAAATGAAACTGCCCTCACAGGCTCCAGGRGACATGTTTATGTTATACTACCATCTGCTGAAGGTTAAAAACAACACAGGACCTGAATGTCACTATTGTATGTAACTATATTTGAACACCTTCCAGACTTTTAAATCTTTTMTTAAGTAGCCTCAGCATCCACATTACAAGTAAAGGTATTATATCTTAGGTTAGACTGTATTTATACTAGATCATCCTCTCTACCTGTTTTTGATTTCTTCTACATCATGTACTTTGAACCTGTTTGATAAAATATCATTGCCATTACAAAAACATACTTTGAGCTTCACATTTTCAGATTTCTAAAGGGTTTAGAATTTGCTAAAAAACGGGATAGAATGGACAAGTATTTTTCCTGATTTACAGCAAGCGTGACTGCAAATATTCATCTCCACATACAACGTGGAACTTCCACACCAGTCATCTCATTTCCTTTTAAATCCCATTTATTAATTACAACTAAACAGTAGGACTCATTGGCATATCTTTGAGTGCACAATGTGTTCATCTATTTAGAACCCAAGTGACAAGTGACTTAGGTAGGACCTACTACTCTTTTTCAAAACTCTCTGGATTCTGGAGGATATGAACTTCGATGTAGCACCCTGATCACATAAGCCCTCTGATGAAATATTTAGTTATTTATCAATAGCTTTTTTTTTTTTTTTTTTAACTCAATTCAGTGATAGTTGTACCTTCTGCCACAATGAAAATACTAAGAAAGACAGAAAAAAGCCTATTTAAAATGGTATGTATTTATGGGATTTTTTTTCCACTGTGTCTACTCACTGGCACTTTCCTTCTTTAGCAATTTCAGTATATATTGCTGTGTTGCTTTTTCACCCCCCCTACACTGAAGAAATAAACACAATTATTGTGAAACAAATTAAAACATTCTGTAGCTCAGCATTATGATAACTATCAGCTAAAGGCAACAGCAAAATGCAAACTATGTCCTCCATTGCACTACACATTTATTTACCTTTGGGGAATGGATTGCTTTGGGCTTGCAGTCGAGTTTTGATAACATCAAGAGGAGTTACTAAAATGAAACAAAGAAGTCATTTAGAAACACCCTGCATGCCCTGAAAATGTAGAAGTGTACAGATGCCTTACCATGAGCTTCTATGACTTTTTTTTTTTCCAGAGGGAAAAAAAGAGACCTGTTTTACAATGTAATCAGACAGAGGAAAAAAGAACTACAAATCCTGTATGGTTTGCAAGTGACCATACGTATCTAATTTACTAACAGTTGCACAGACAACAAATATTAGAGATACACAAAGCTCATCCAAAAACCATTGTGTTAGCTTGTCTGAATGTACTAAAATTTGTGCTATTATGCTCTGCTGCTAACCTTTTATAAGTGACATACCACAAGGCATATGAGATCAGATTTTGGCCTCAAGCATGTAAAATATTACAGCATTTTTCATGAGTTTATTCTTTTTCAATAAACTGACCGTGATAGCGACATTCAAAAGAAAAAGGTTAAACTCATGATGTATACTTTCCTTCTTTGCTGTGTGTAGACAAGATCTAAAACTTTAGAGTTGTTGAAAAGTAAATGAAGGTTTAGTGAACATTTCATTGCTTCCCCTCCAGCCCTTACCATTATTACAGGCCTAGACATGCTGAACACTACAGTGGCTGGTCAGCTGGACCAGCCTCTACTGATTATATTGACTGAAGGCTCGATTCAGTTGCCTATATGCAAGAAGCTAGTGGCATCTGAGTCTCTAAGGGACCCAAAATACCTACACAGTTGACAGAAATGACAACCTTACTTACTAAGCAGCAGCTGGAGGCTAAGTCAATACTCTAGCATGTGTCTCACTGAACACATTCCTATGCACAGGCAACTGAGTCACACCTTAGCTCCCTACTGATGCCTCTCAGTTGACTAACAGGAGGTTGAACACTTGGCTCGCATTTCCATATCTAAATGTACGGATCTAAATGTGACTCCTGCAGCTCAATTCAGTTCCTTAAAATTTGGCATCTAGTAGCATTTTAGCCACTCACRCATATTCTGCCTTGTCTCCCAGCTGCCACTTCAGAAAGGAGCCAGTCTCCTATACCTCTTGATGTCACGAATACCAACACCTTACACTGTACTAGAATCTTATGTACACACAGTTGGAATCCATCCTGGGAATTCCACAGGTCTGATGTAGCTTTCCTTGCTACTTTACCTAACATCCCAGGACACATGGTATAAAGACAGACTAAAAAGACTATGAAGTTGACAGGCTCCTGGTAAGATCCTATTTTGTAAAAATTTGGAAATTTTGTGGGGGAAAAATCGTGCTTAGAAAATTGCACATTTCCCTGCAGCATAATCTGTGTTAAAAGTCAGAACCAGAGGCTAGCTTAAGCCAAAAAGTAACTGAAATACAAAGTATAAGCTAATGAGCTTGGAAAGCTGCAAGTGATTGATATAAAGCACTGAATCTAACCAACCAATGCCTCCTTAGGTACGCATGGGGAAGTCAGTCCTGAGCGAGATGACTTAATATGAAGCAGATTAATTCCACAGACTATCCAGAATCTTAAAAGGCTAACAAAAAGCTATCCTTAAAAACAATGTTTAGGGGCAAATAAAACCCACAATAAAAGGCTTTGACAGTGTAAGACATCACAGCAGAAAAAATTAATCACCCGTGGGCACATCTCACAGGGGCCAGCCTTGCAGGATTTGTGTCCTGTACTGTAAAGTAGATTTTTATTTAAAATCTATTTTTAAGCAGCAGAAGTATGGAAATTAATTTTTATTATTAATTTTGTTTCTTGCAGAAAGAAAACAATGAATTACTATACCAAGAGGAAAAAAGACACAGAAATGAAAAGTAAATAAAAATGATTCTTATTTTCAGAAATGGTTAAAGGTTATCAGGGACGGGAAAGATTTCAGTTAACCACATTCGTTAAAATACAAAAAAATTATGAGAAAGCTATCCAAAAACATCCTTGTTGAACATATTAGTGGAAATTCATAAACCATATAATGCAGACATCACACTGAGTCAAACTGAAGAGTAATCACTTTGCAAAGAAGTGGCAAGCTGTGGCAAGCTTGATAGTTTGCCTTACCAAATAATGATGTAATTATAGCTCCACAACAAGAGGCTACTGCTTGCTGAATAATGGTTGTTTTATCTAAGTTGCTATCACTCATTTCAGCCATGGCTGTATCCCTGGAGAAGAAAAACCTGTTAAGGAACAGAAAAACATATTGCAAGACGATGTTCAAAACTTGCAGAAAATCAAAGGAAAATATAGTTTAAATTTTCATYAATACATTATGTATAAGCCACAATAATGTAAATATTCATTTTCTACTTGTATGCAAGCATCTCTGTAAATTTTTGAAAATAGAATATTTGCGCCAATTTTTGTAAATAATCTACGTTTTCTAAATGACAATAAATCTTTCAAATCCTTCTTACATGAACTACAATGTTTATATTTTTTGTAAACCACATTAAATATTTAATATGTATTACCTCTTGTTGCAACAAAGGGTTTAGGAGTATGTAAATAATCTGTACAAAGATAAATTCCTAGCCTGCGGCCCATAAACCGTAGCACAGCGGAATAATTCACTTAGCCCTCCTCTTGCTTCTGTCATTGCTGTGAGAAAATCCGGAGAGGTTTCCTGGTTGATCCAACAGTCACAGCCTACTAGTGATGACTATATGCCCTGGCAAGTTCCTCATGCAATAAACAGTGACTAACTAGTTTTAACACTACTATTAAATGTTAATTCCTTGAACAAATCCTGCTGTATGGCTGCATAGGCAACATTACAATACCTTAGGAACGTACTCACAGTACCTAAAAAATAAGGAGCTTATATATACTCAGTATCTGCAACTAGCTAGGATAGGAGAAAATAATAAATTAATAAAAAACATTTCAGGACATAAAATCCCCAAATAAAGGCATCTTTCAAAATGCATATTGTGCATAAATGCAGTCGTGACTTTATCAGGTTACATTGACATAAGCTTTTTATTTGATCTACAGGAACATTATGTTTTGCTATTTCTACTAAGTTTCAAATAAAAAATAAGAAAGATTAAGCTGCATAAAACAAGATTCGCCTCTCAGATGCTAACAACTACTAATTTGGGGAGGGGATTGTCTTTTTTAATATATTTTTAACTTATTTTATAACAAAACTACTTTCCAGAATAGCATATATAATGCGTTTATAAGCAACAACCGGGTTGCAACCTCCGCAAGCGAAGCCTTCCGCAATAAAAACGTGGAGCATCCTCAGCCAGGCCCCCCAGCCGCTTGTCGCAGCCCRCATGTCCCGGCACAGCCGCAGACGGTGAAGCCGTGCCCCGAGCTGGGCCAGCGACCTGCCCTGCCCTTGAGCCAGGGAATGCCCCGGGGAGGGCAGAGAGAGCCTCCGGGGCGGCAGCCGCTGAACCCGGTTAAGTCCTCRGCCTGCCGGCACCGCGCCTGCACCGGCTGGAGGTGGCTGAACGGAACGGCTGCTCCTCAGAAGGGTCCCCCACCTTGCCGGGGCCGAGCAGGGAGACTCTTCCCTGGGATTTCTGCTGAGGAGGGCGCCCACCGGCCCGCCCCGGTCCCTGAGGGGCGGGGAGGGAGGGAGGGAGGGAGGCGGCACCCCGCCTCCCGCCTCCCGCAGTAACGGCCACTGACCTCCCGCCGCCGCGAAGCCCCCCTCGTGCTTTCCCCTCCGCCCTCCGCTTCGCGGGAGGGACCCCGCCACCGCCCCGCGTCCCTCACCCCGCCTCGCAGCACCTCCCCGCCGCGCTCCTCCTCCACCCCCAGCGCTCGGCCCCCGCCCTCCCCCCGCCTGCCCGCGCTCTACCGCGTGCGCGCGGCCGGGGCCGACCGTTGGTGGCGCGCGGCCCGCGGCGGGGCACCGGGCGCCCCTGGGACCACGGCGGCGCTCTCCGGGGAGGAGGAGCGAGGCCCAGCGCGGCGGGCTGGGGCTGGTGGAGGCGGGGAAGCCTGGTGAGGCGAGGCATGGCACGGCACCGGCCGGAGACCCGCGCCGGCCCCAACGGCTGCGGCGGAGAGGGCCGGGAGTCCCGGGGGGTGGGCTGCGGCGGGAGGGGAGGGCTTGGAGCCGCCGGGGGAGGGGGCCTGGCGCGGCTGCGTGCCGAGGAGCTAAGCGGCTCTGCTGAACCCCCGCAGGTCTGTCGGCGGGCGGAGAGGAGGATGTGACTCCGCGGGAAGATGAAACCGAGGGCTGCGGAGGCCGCCGACGAAGGAGCGCGTCCCCGTAAGCGGCGGGTCGCTGGGGGTGGCCCGAGGGGCAGCTGCCGCGCCCTGGCTCGGAGCTGGGGGCAGGGGGGTTCGGGCCTTTCCCACCGTCAGCGGGGTTGGTTTCAGCCGCGGCCTGGTGCCGGTGCCACCTTCCTAGCTGTCGTTGTGAGCCCCCGCGGCCAGCCTGGTGCTGGGTTTGGGCCCTTGCCTCTGTCAGGCTAGCGGGTAAGCACGGCTTGGGCTGCTGGCTTGTTAGCTGTTTTGGACAGCTGAAATAACCTTTGCATGGTTTAGGGAGTTAAAGGTAAAAGTGTGTAACTGAAAAGGCAGCTAGCTAACTTGTTCTGTTTTACAAGATGCTTGTAGTGCAAAGAAGCTAGTAGCTGTGTTGAACTTCGGTAGGCCACTGCCRTGCAAACCGCTCCACCCAGGCACATCTTTGCTGGTATCAGGAGCATGCATGGAAGGCCTCCTCAGCACGTTAGGCCCAGGGTATTAAAATGCAGTCGTTTTACGAGAGAGACTCTTTACTGTTATTGCAGTACTGCTAACTCACTCCAAACTTTTGATTATCCCTGAGAAGTTTAATATGTATTTTCCAATATTAATTCCAGTATTTAGTGTGTTAATTCTTGAGCTGCTCTGGCCATCACGTGTGTGCTGGGTATAACACTATATTTGATCCCTGATCATTACGGAATTTCACTTGCACACCTGCGTGTCATCCATCTTTTCTGTTTAGATTCTGAATCAGTTACACTATCCTAAGCCTCCCCATTTTCCTATTTCTCTAATTCTTTTGGTCTCCTAGATTCTACAAAGCTGACTGCTGTTCCTGCTTCACTTACGTGTGTTCATAACCATTACTTACAGAATCTTGCAGCGTGAGTGGTGGTTCTGCTCCCTCTCCTAACACCATTTCAGGGAGGGAGGGCATACATAACAGAGGGACTGTTTTGCATGTTGGCTTTTTATCTCCAGAAGAGGCCTGCTCGCTTCCTGCAGCAACCCTCATTGTCTGTTTTGGGCTTCTCCAGAAGAGAAGAACTAGGAGTAGGCTGTCAGTCAGTGAGGAAGAAAAGACAATGTAAAACTAACAATGGGTGAGTCTTGGATGATTTTGTCTCTGTTATTGTTTGTAAATGGATTCCTGTGGAAGTATATAAGAACAGAGAAGGTGTAAGTACTTTCACCTAATAATATTATTCTAGTTTCTGGCTGTGTTTAGCTACAGGGACTTCATGAGTTGCGTGTCGTTTCTGTGCATTTAGGACTCCTCAAAGTATTCCTCTTCCTTGTACTTGTGCAGCCTCCCCTAGAAATCRCATCTTAGTGTCAACAATATTCTTTGGCAGCAAGCTACACAGGGTTGCATAGAGAATCAATTCCTGTTTTTCATTTTGGACCTGACTCCTTGTTTTGTTTGGTGCCCCATAGCTCTTCCACTGGAATACACTTGTTTAGCCATTCTCTCTGTTCTTGATTTGTATATCTGTATTCTTTCCCCCCTAAATCTTTTACTTTACAGACTGACAAAGTCTTAATCTACAAGGTCATTCTTCATACCTTTGATCATCTTTGTTACTCTTTTGCAGGCTATATTTAAGATGTGGCTGAGTCCTGCATTTATGAAGTGGCATAATAAAATTATCCATTTTATTTTCTGTTTCTTAGCAATTTCTAATTTTTTTCTTTTTTGATTGCGCTCAGTATTGAGGTGATGTTCTCGTAGAACTTTACCACACTCCAAGATTTCCCTTGGGAAATGAGGCTTTCTCACCCAGACTGAATTTTTTTATTTGCTTATATTAATGTCTAGTCTAACAGGCCTGTGTTGAGCATCAGGAAAGTTTGTCAGCACAGTTTAATTGCTGTATGTGTTTGCTTAGTTTTAGAGTAAAATTCACTGCGACAGAAAGAGTGGTCATAACTAGGATGGTTCTGAACCTTAAGCTTAGTTTTCCTGCATCTCAGGTGGGTGCTCAAAATTCAGATAAATAGTAGGATCTACGTCTTGTATTTTTTGGTGTTTCAGTTACTTTTGACTGTTTTTTGTTCTAATGAGTCTATATGAAACCTTTTTTGTTTCAGATGAATAAGAGAGAGAGACAGATTCTGTTGTAAAATGGTGTTCTTGTGATTCTCAGTGACTGTGCAAGTAATGTATGTACTGTGGTACTGAGATAGCAAATACTTGCCAAACTGGGTGAGAAAATTGATGGCATTGTATAGCAACTGAAATAAAAAGTTCATTTTAGGATATGATTTTAAGAAGAAACTTTTAAGGTCTATACGTGGTATTATTATTAATGTCTTGGTTTTGACATGTTTAACATATAGCTGTTTTTTAAAAGTCCTGTATTGAGTGGAAGCTTGCCTTGTCTATTTCCATAATTTAGGCATTTTCCTTTTTGAAAAGAAAAAATAAATATAGTTCATAAAACACAGTCCTGTTTAAATTCCCTTTTCTTTTTGCAGCAGATGGAATGCAAGCAAAAACAGAAAAGAGAAGATCTTCTCTGAAGAATGYGAAAAAAGATACAGGAAAACCAGAGAAACTTAAATATAAGCCACTCACTGGGAAGGTGTTTTACCTCGATATTCCATCAAATGTGATCTCTGAAAAAATAGGAAAGGACCTCAAAGAGCTAGGAGGGGTAAGTTAATGAGCAGAAATCTTTATGAAACTAGAAGAAAATCTGCACATGTGGAATGCCTTTTCCATGTTCTTTGTGACTGCATTTTAATGTTATTTGTATTTTATACGTGATGGGATTTTTTTTGTGTGTGTTTGTCTTAATGTTTAATATGAACAATTAGCTTATCAACAAATTATTTTGTGGTTTTTTGCTAGAAGCTGCTTTGCTAATTGTAACAATAGTGTTTATTGTAAAGGTTTGTTTTCAGTTGATTATTCATTTGCTTAAAATTGTATCCAGAATTAGTAAGTTTCATTGTTTGAGGTGATTTTTTTCTGCTGCTTCTGACTGTATTGACACATTTACATGTTACAACTAAAGTTGTTCAGCTGAACCTGAAAGAGATTAGAGGAAGCGTTTTGCATATGCTTACTAAAAGTCAGTAACTTCAGTAAGTACTTTCTGCACAGAGTATTAATGAGTTTTTAAAGACTCTTATTTAAATCATAAATTTTATAAGCATTTTAATACTTTTTTTTTTCCTAATTCTCTCTTCTGTATGGAAGAAACACTTTGATGCAAGCAAGTACAGGATATCATACTGACACAAGCAATGCAATTGCATAGTCCACTGTAAAGAGGAATCTTGGCAGTTAAAGTATTAAACACCCTTTAACCACAGAAGCAAAAGGGATCTGCTGAAATTGCTAGCTGTTCTGAAGGTTGCTTTGGCAATACTACTTTGACTTCAGAGGAGTGCTGAGCAGTTTTGTGAAATTGACACTTGTAAATCAAGATGCTGTCTGAAATTATAGTAGAGGCAAGGAATAGCATTAACATGGTTTCAAGATAAATGCATCTCTTTACATTTAGCATTAAATAAGTGCACGCTATCTTTTGTCTTTCTCTCTAAAACAGAATTTTAGGAATTCCTATGTGAAAGGTAAGGTTGCAAATAAAAGACTGAAAAGGAAGTTTTTCTGTTCCATTCTGAGGAGTATATGCCTAAACCTGAGGTGCCCAGCACCCTCAAGATCAACTACCACGTGTTTCGTTGTTACTTGTGTGGAGTGCACTCAAAAGTGCCTCCCTCTGTATGTCCCATTTCTGTAAAAGGTACATAGAGCAGAACTGGAAGGCACAGTTTCAAGCTTGCTGCCTGTGCGATTTGTGCTTTCCATACTGAATAGTGGAGAAGGGGAAAATATTTTAAGCTATATAAACTGGCAAGAAATAACAAGGCAAATAGAGCTGATAATCATACAACAGTTGGTAACGAAAGACTGAAGGAGCAAAGTGGAAGAGAATGAGCATAGGGTAACCACAGATTTTGTCTTGCTGARTTTGAAAATACTATGAATCTACTTAAGTCTTCTACATTTTTGAGAAGTGCTATGAATACTGTAGGTGTGAAACATGGTAACTATCCTGAAATTTTAATTTTTCTGCTGGTTCTAAACTCAATGAATTTATAGCCTCTGCAAACTGTAAATTACATTTGCATACACATGCCTTTAAGTTTAGCTGAACACTTCTATGTAATTTCTGTTACATAAAATTATATAAACCGTGATTTTCCTTGAATTATTCTGTTATTTTTCAATGTAGTGTTTGAATTCTTCTATTTGGAAAGTATTACAGCTAGATAGTTCAAAGAATGATAATAATCGAAACAAAGCAAAGCTCTTTTGATAGAGAATACAAAATTAAGAAATTTAAATTGGAATTTGTGACTGGTAAGATGCTACTACAGCTCAATTGTAATTGTCACCCAGGTCTTTAGAAAATTCAGTGGTTTTGAACTTAATTATTCTAGAAGTTTTGTCACTTTTCTTTGAAGTACACAATGTAAAATGGAGTTACTGGTTTGTTGTCCTGAAATAATTGCTTTATATCTTTCTGTTTAGAGAGTGGAGAGCTTTCTTAGTAAAGATATCAGCTATCTGGTGTCTAATAAAAAGGAGGCAAAATTTGCACCAACTCTTGGTCAGATTTCTCCTGTTCCTAGCCCAGAATCTGCATGTAATGGAGGAAATAGTTCACCTCATTCTAGCAACCGAAAAGATCGACATGACGGAAGTTCATTTAAGRTAATAGATACAGTAAGTTTCTTAGTAATAATACTGCAAATCAGGTACAACCCATGGGATATGCTCTTGCAACTTTTCTCCTATTTTGTTTCCTAAAGATGACAACAGTTCCTTGGGTGAATAAGTTTTTGTGGTTTTTTTTTTATTTATTCTTTTTAACAGGTCAAACATACTTTTAAACTAGTTCAGGCTAACTTGTTAACCAACTCAAACTAATTAAGTAAAGTTTCAAAAACTAATTAAAAAAAGGAGCCTTTTCTGCAAATAAGCAGACTACACTAAAATCTGTTCTAATATAGTATGACTGACTTAACATTGACATTATGTTTGACAGCTGGATCAATATGGATAGGTTTGCGATGGCATCCAATGGTTCCTGTCTCTTTAGCAACACAGCCTATTAATATGTGGCTGCTTTGATGTTGTTAATGCAAATAGCTACAGAAGCACTCTTTGATAGTAATTCAAGCAAATAATTAAAATCGAACATTGTGAATATTAAGTTTTTGTGAGCTCTTTCTTAGAGGATCATGTTAATTGCAACAGTTAGTATCTGAATTTGTGCAGGTTTACGTGAAGTTTCTTACGTGGGCAAGTCTTCCATCCTTTCAAAATACAGTTGGAAACAATTAGCTGTCCTATATACATGGTACTTATTTAGAAACACAACTGCGAGCCACTCAGTGGGCTGGTCTTTGCATTGCATAGCTGAGATTGCCTTATTTTGCAAATAACCTGGATAGGTAAAGGCATGCTCATTATGAATAAACAGCATACAGTACAAAAGGAGATGCGCTGGTGATAGAAAAGATGGGGATAAGACGGAGGCTATGATTATGTTCATGACTGTTAGCTTAATTTGTACAAGTCCAGCTGATGAAACCTCATCTTTTGGCRTGTGCCACTGGCTGCTTATTCCCACCATCTGTTGTTCCGGCACTAACATTGCTTCAGCTATGCAGTGACCTGCTTTGGCTTGTTGGTTTACTTGTGATTACTTGTTGGGTTTTTTCCTTTTTTTCCCCCCCAGACTGTATCAACCATAACCTTGTGGGGAAGATGCAAATTAATGAAAAATAGCAGTACAGTGAACAAAAGGAGACTATCATAGCTAAAATACGTATTTGTTAGCAAGAATGTAAATTGTCTTACCTTTTGGGTTTTTTTTGAAATGAGTTCTAATTTGCTACAAATGTATTTCTGTTTTAATATAGGTACGTATGAGCAGAGGAAAATCCTTAGTTGAAAAAGCAAACAGAGAGCAGGTAAGCCAAGTAATCAATGGATTAGTGCTTGAGAAACTTTGGTTTTGCTCTTCTAGAAAGCAAGCAGTAGTAAGAGTGGTCTTAGTGGTCTAAGAGATAAGTCCCTCATGGAACGCTCAGGCAGAAGTCAAAGGATTGTCCTAAGTAAAACTGTTAGGTCATGCTTTCTGGGTACTTCATGAAGAATTGGAAGTCTGTGGAGTCTTATGACCAGTATTATAATTTATCAGATTGCTAATGTAGCTAGCATTTGAGAGGTGCTCGTGAAGTGAAAGTAAATGTATAAATGCACTGTCTTCAAACCTTGCTATAAAATTTGACAATAGAGAACAGTTTTGGCTTTATTAAAGGTTAAATATAATCTTGATGGTGAATTGCTGTGACATGGAGATGGAAAAGTCTGTTGAGGAGACCGATAGTCTTTTGGCAAGAAGCAAAGCATCTGCACTTTGATCTCAGCTTTCATATTACATGTTGTAATATATTTGTAATTATTTTACATAGTTACCATATATTGCTTAAAATTATTAATATAACTTCTTGTTCGCAGGACTTAATCCCCTCTGGTAGTATACTATCCAATGCTTCGAGTTGGGGAGTGAAGATACTTCATATTGATGGTACATATTTTTGTTTGATGAAGCCTAACTTGAACATGTAACGTTCATTTAATTATTCTTTTGTTAAATTCAAAATACTAAAAATGACAAATTACTTCAAACATACAAAAATAAACTCAGCTGAGTATAATTCTCCTTCTTTTTGCCAGATGTTAAGAATTACATTGAACAAAAGAAAAAGGAGCTCTACCTAATCAAAAGAGCAGGCAGTTCTTTTAAAGATGTGGTAAGTGGCTCTTTGCCATTTGTGAAAATGCCATTTGTTTCATTAACTGAGAAAACTAAATACTACCTACTGGGAAGCTTACAGATTTTATTTCAATAAAGTCTTGCTCATGTTCAGTTTTTCACAGACCAGTATGTTTTATGAATTGATTTAAAAACCATCTTTGAAGCATAAAAAGTATTAGCTATACATTTCAGCATTATTCAAAAATAAATTCTGTAGCAGCATTGATTAAATAATGTGTAAACCTTTGCTCTTGCAAAGGATATCCTAGAATTGAAGTGCTGAACTGTTTGAAATTTCCATTCTGCGTGCCTCAAAAATAATAAATAATAAAAAAAATWGTAGCTTGGTTTTAGTATGATTGTGGTTAAGTTGCTTTGTATAATTTTCCCTATGACACAGTGATTAGAAACCCGTTCCTTTTGACGGACCATTTTGAAGAATCACAGTTACATTTCCTGAAGAAGCTGTGTCTAGGGAATCTGTGTCAGTTGCTCAACTCTGCATCTTTTCCTTCCTAGTCTTTTAAAGAACTAGCATAAAGCATCTTTGAGCTATTCTGCCAATAATGTGCAGTTGGCATGTGAAAATTCCAATTTCTCCAGATTTTAGTGTATAATATAGTGAGACACTGAAACTGTTTTAGCTGCTTGTGCGCTCCATCTGCAGTTACTATGTAATTTAAATTAAACATGAGAAGTTGTACAATTATSTAGTCTAGGCAGGGGTCTGTGATAAGTAAATGGAAACATACCATCTAGTGTATGTTTTGTTGTTTTGGAATGCAATATTGGCTAATTAGTGGGGCCACATGAAATCCTCTGCGAAATCGTGTATTGGTGTTCATGGGTAGCAGGGTGGGGTTTTTTTTACAAGTAGTATAAAATATGAGTTTGTACCTTTACCAGAATCAATTGCAGCTAACAGCTGATGCTTGAATGTAGACTTTACTCTTTTCTGAAGACAAAAATACTCCTTTTAATTTTAATCTTCATTGCTAAAAAAAAAMCCCCACCAACCTGTGTAAATCCATTCAAATGAGAAGAATTGTTTTAATCGGATAATGTTGCTATCTGCAGTTCTTCATGGCATTTTGCAGCTTGTAGTTAATTAGCATTTATAAAGTGTTGTAAAAATGTTATCTGTGTTTAAGAATCAACTTTCAACCATGGCAAGGTATTTTGGGGGAGGAGAGAGAGTCAGTGAATAGATTTAACTGTGTGGGGGTTTTTTTTGTTTTGGTTTTAGGAAAAATAAATTGAAACGTCTCAAGGAGAACACTCTTTTTTGCAGTGTAGAAATAAATATTTCTTTGGGAAATATGTCACCGTATTTCTGAAGTACTAATGAGCTTAGTTTCCTGCAAAATTTATCGTGACTTGTATGAAGTCATGATTAATACAGGGAGGCCTTCATAACTTAAAATTACCTACAGCTAAATCTTTAATAAAATGCAGTATAATATTCATAGGGATTTTATACCTTCTCTTTTTTTTTCAATAGGGAAAACAAGTTACTGCTCCAAAGTCAAGAAGTAAGTATTTCAATATTTGTAGAGTTTTTTGTTTTGCCTTACGATCTGAATCTTAAAAATGTACTACAGTTCTCATCTGGTCAAATGTGCTGCTGTATTCTAATTTGCATGTCTAAGAAAAGCATGTAGAAAAACTTCATGGAAATCAAGAGTTTGTCAAAACATGTACATAATGAGTTGTAAAAATGTTTATTTATTCAGCTACTGGAGTAACTTGCTGAATGAAGAAAAGTATTTCTCTCTTAATTTCCTTTTCTCCCCCCTTGAGCAGGTAGACTGAAAAATCCATTTGTCAAGGTGGAAGATAGAAGTCGGTAAGTGTTCTCTTCATGCATTCAATAATGTGCTTCTCAAACTGAGTAATTCAGAAACATTTAGTATGCCTTGAGGAAGTGGCCTTCAGATTACCATTTCCTTCGACTTCCTGACTTTAGATGCTAGGCATACTGTCCTCTTATTAGAAGATACAAAATTTTCATCTCTGCATGCTCTGGGTAGGTACCTGTGTTTAGCCACTGAATGAGATTGAGCAGGTAGTAGTATAGTAGGGAATATTTGCAATAGGTAATGGAAGTGGAAAGTTAATATATAGCTCCAGTTTGTAGACCATGAGAGTGGGTTGTTTGGGTTAGTTTCTGCCAAGGGCCATTGTCGTGGTTTAAGCCCAGCCGGCAACTAAGCACCACACAGCCGCTCGCTCACTCTCCCCCGGGTGGGACAGGGGAGAGAATCGGAAGGGTAAAAGTGAGAAAACTCGTGGGTTGAGATAAAGACAGTTTAATAGGTAAAGCAAAAGCCGCGCACGCAAGCAAAGCAAAACAAGGAATTCMTTCACTMCTTCCCATGGGCAGGCAGGTGTTCAGCCATCTCCAGGAAAGCAGGGCTCCATCACRCGTAACGGTTACTTGGGAAGACAAACGCCATCACCCCGAACGTCCCCCACTTCCTTCTTCTTCCCCCAGCCTTATATGCTGAGCATGACATCACATGGTATGGAATACCCCATTGGCCAGCTGGCCTAGCTGTCCTGGCTATGCTCCCTCCCAGCTTCTTGTGCACCTCACAGAGCATGTGAGCTGAAAAGTCCTTGAGAAAGTAGACTACCTAGCAACAACTAAAAACATCAGCGTGTCATCAACACTCTTCTTACACTAAATCCAAAACATAGCACTATACCAACTACTAGAAAGAAAATTAATTCCACCCCAGCCRAAACCAGGACAGCCATATGAATGAAAAGGAAACCTGGAAGCTTTGAACCTTGACATCTTTTCTTAGATGCAAATACTATAGCCCAAAAGGCTTTGTATACTAAATTCCAGTCCTGTAGTCCCAACTCAATAACATTCATCTCCTGCAGAGACTCTTTAGATGTAAGGAAAGGGAAATTATTATAGTTAAAATGATCCCTTGAAATTAGGTTTAATTTCCTGTTCAATCATTTATTTTTAAAAGGAAAAAAAAAAAAGCTATTAATCTGATTTCAGTATCCACAGTAGCATGAAATCTGGTATTTTCAGCCTTTAAAATTTTCACATCTTTCTGCTCCTGTAATTGATCAGACCTGGTTGTGTAAGGTAGTACCAGTTTGGCAGAAGTTGAGAGAACAATGAGTTATAAAAAAGTGCAGTTCTGCACAGCATGTTTTGCACCTTTATATTCTTAACTAACTTCTGCTTTTATGATGATGTTTGTAAGCTCCAAATTCTTTGACCTGATTTCTTTGATACTTTCCTGAATTAAGAGATCTAAACCTGGTCTTACACTGAGTTGGTGTAATAGGTATGAGGGACATGAAGGGAGTGGGGAGAATTGGACAAACACACTTGTAAGTACAATTGTGAAATTAATATATAAATATGTGTGAATTTGACTTCTGAATGTAGCCGTGTACCAAACACCTAAAACACTTTTAAATGTTTATGTAACATAAACAATGTTTTTAATGTTTAAATGTTTATGCAACATAAGTAACAGTTCAGAAACAGAACAAGATGTTTAGTTGTCCCTGTTATGCAGACTTGCTCTTTTTCTTCTGCCTGGGTAGTTTATAATAGTAATGGGGGGGGGGGGAAATCAGACTGAACTCTGGCATTAGCATTTCAGTCAAATGATTCAGTATGTGAACTTTTGGCATGCCCTATTTTAAACATTTTTAATATATTCAGAGCAGTGGCACAGTTGCTAGTTCTGGTATCTTTCTAAGTACAGTGCTGTACAGGAAAATTATCTTTCTGGAAAACAAAAAGGTCAGTTTTGTGTTTTGAATGGTGAATTGATTAAAATTTGTCAAAAAGGAAGAAAATGGTAAAACCAAAAAAAAAAAAAATTCATTACATGTTAGGAACTGCTGTAGCTACTTCTCCGGCGCACAGATGCACCGTCATCCAAATTGTTCTTAGTTTTATTGGTTATCCAACTCTCAACAATAAATAGGTATGAAAGCCATACCCCAGGGAACGTGGAAGACAGCTATGGAAACTCAAGGTAGATCTATTTTGAGAAAGTATCAAGTTTCTACGAAGGAAGGAATGACTTATTCTAGGGTATTTATCTGTTTAGCATTCTGTGTACTTTATACGTAAAACAGAAACACTTTTTCAAGATTTTTGACCCAATTGTAATTTGTGCTATAAATTCCTTTTTCCATTTCTGATGGTTCTAATGCATTTGTTTTGTCTAATACAGCCACTACCGACCATTTTATCTGCAGTTACCAAGTTTTCCAGTTCTGAACTACTGTGTTGCAAAACCATATAGCCCATTTGAGGTGGATAAGAAGCATTCTTCTGGTCAAAAGCAAACTCAGTCTAAGCAAAGGTTTGTTGAAAACTTGTTACTGAGGTGTGGATAGAGGAGAGGGCGGTTCTCTAAGATAATTCTAAAGTAATTGTTTTCTTAAATATTTGCTCTGCTTCTAAGTTTGTGTGATATTTAATACTAATAGCCATGTCTCGGCTGATGTATTTGCTGCACTGTAACTGTTGATGTCTGTCTATCTTTCTGTACCCTCTTTATCCTGTCTTTAGTCCTTTTTTTGGACGTACAGATGCATACCTCCAAAAATGCGGCCTTCTCCTATCACTGTGGGTCAGCATAAGATATTTTTTTCCTTTCTGCCACTGGTCTCTTCTTTGTCCTCATCTTGGATGCCATCCAGTAAGTATTTTACAGGAAGTGGATTTCTTAAGACTTCTTTTGATACTGGTCAGTATAATGCTAAAGTAGGCAGTTAAAAATTTTTAAAACAGTGGTATTCAGTCATAGTGCAAAATCACTGTTGATAAAGAGYGCAGGTTGTTGATAAAGTCTAATTTATAGAAATTAGACTCTGCAAATACTGCTTCAACTCTTTAGAGATGAAAAGTGGATGCCAGATGCCCAGTAGAATTGCAGTTGGTCTTGCAGCAAGTGTTATATGATACATTTTGACGTTTAGGCTCTATTTGAGCACTCTAGATGCAGTTAGGACTTCTGGTAAATCAATTCTATGATTTGAAACTACTTAGGAGTCTTAATTATCTGTTTTCTTGGTGAATCAAACTATTGTTTTGAATTTCTTCTACCTAGCATATCTGGATTATTAATGATTCTTTCATTGACTTCTAAAATTGATTCATGTGAGAGACTAAAGATATTTAGGTGAAAGGTAGCTTTGCTATRTGTGGAACTTTCTGTGTCTAGTAACTTTTGCTGCTTTTCGGTCCTCGGGATCTAAGGTTTAAACCTTACTAAGGTTTGATACTTGTTTTCTTTATAAAATAGCTTCTCCCCTGTTCAGGTTCTGTCCAGTCTTCACCATTACTATATTGCTGGAGGTTTTCAGCTGATGTTGCCATGATGACATTTTATTTTATTTTATTTTATTTTATTTTATTTTATTTTATTTTATTTTATTTTATTTTATTTTATTTTATTTTTATTGATTTTTTTTTAATTGCAATGAATGTAGCAGTATGAAAAAGCAAAGCAACTATAATACAGCAATAACCCTTGCAATAATAAGGCAATTTCTGATGGTGTCTCTTCAGAGGGCATTAGAAAGGCCAATTCTTTTTAAAGTATTTAAAAAAAAGAAAAGAAAAGAAAAAAAAGGCAATATTCTTTTCATTTATATGGATTAAGGAATATGATATATTAAAAATTTCAGGAGTTATGTTTGAATGAATATTCCTATTTAATCTTTCAGGTTGGTACATGCCAAAGAGATATTTAGGTGGGAGATTATTTCGTGCTTGGCAGGTAAATGTGAGGGATGTCAGTTTCAGGAGAGAGAAAGGGGAGTGCTGCTTGTCTACCTGCTTCTGTGTCAGGGAAGACCTACAGACATTATTCAGTCTTCAGATGAAAAATGCTGTTGCTTACATCCTGTTTTACTGGTTCTCTGTGATTTTTACAGTTCTGAAGAGGGAACGTGAAAAGGCTAGTGTAATAGTAAAAGTACATAGTTAGGGAGCCTATCCTGGGGAACCCAACAAATGCTGGGGCAGGTGATACCAATTTACACTTGTTGATTGAAAGTGATTGTTGAAAGCAGTGTACACTTATGATGCTGAGCAATACATTGCTATGCTTTGTAAGTTATTTTTCAGGACAGGTTTTTTGATGTAAAGTCCTGAGCTTAGATCTATGCAGATACTTGGTAAAGTCTGTCAGAATGATTTTTGGCTAGACAGGGAGATGGCACTATTCCTCTGAAGTAAAAGGGAAGTAGAGGTTGATGGTTTTGCTTTAGCACTAGCATATCATCATAGGTGGTTTAATTGTGAATTGCAGGAAACAGTAGCTCTCCCCAGATGAGGACTCTGAAGGTCCTGGAGCAGCTATTGAAAACCTCTTTGTGTTTTAATCTCCAGGAAGAACTTGAGGTTCACTTCCTCGTATTTCCACTTAGCCTGTACCTAGAAAAAACTGACAAAATGGCATTTGGTCAGCATATTCAAAAGCTACATATAACCAACAAATAAGACTGTTCTCTACTTTTACCAAAGAATGAGAGTTCATCTGTTAGAACAAGTGTTTTTGCTGCATGTTTTCTTGGCACCAAAAATACTGACAGTAGATGAGATGTTAGAAGACTTCTTTTTTTCTTTTTTTCTAGCTTTGATTTTATCAAACCTCCTTTTCCTTTATCAGCTATGCACAGAGATTTCAGTATGTCCTTTGATTTGTCAAGTGAGATTTTTTTTGTGTAGTGATTTTGCATGGTTTATTCTGAGTCAGTGATAGCAGTACATCTGTACTAACCTGGGTGTTTTATGCTTACGTATAGTTCCACTGGGTCTGCCTGTCTTGTTGCAGTAAATCTTTTTTCTAATTAATGCATAATTTTTCTCTTTGTTTTTCCTAAGCATTGACTAACRTAATGTAAAGAGTTTGAGGGGAAATAAAGAGATTTTTTTTTTTTTCCCAATTAAGGGAATAAGAATCAACATGCTGTGAGAGGCAAGTATAGAGCTCAGCTCCATATTTGAGATTAATATATCTTTTCTGTTAACAGAAACAAAATAAATAGTGACAAGGACTGTGGAACTCCTGTTCAGCTCCCTCAGAAGGACAAAAAAAAGAGAGGATATTGTGAATGTTGTGGGAAGAAATACGAAGATCTGCAAACAGTATGTGAAATGTCAAGTATATGCTTTGATACAGTCATATCTCTTAAGTGTGATATCAACAATGGTTTCTACTTGCTAGTTTAATGTATTTTTTATCTTAAAAGATTTCTGAATATATCTCCTAAAAAGCAGCAAGATGGTATTTTTTCCCCATGTAGGTTTTAATTCTTGATTGTTGCCTCTATGTGTGGTAGCTGAAGGTACTAATAGTTCATRTCTCAGAGACACTGGTAATAAATTAATGATATTTACTTACTGCTCAATATCATACTGTTGACTTGTATATTCATGTCTGTAGTATTAGATTTGTTTCGTGTTTTTTCTTTAACTCCAGCATCTTGAAAGTGAGCAGCACCGAAATTTTGCACAAAGCACACAGTATCAAGTTGTCGATGATATAATCTCGAAGTTTGTTTATGAGTTTGTTGAATACAAAGATGATGCAAAAAAAATAAAAAGGTAAGTTACCTTTTTASCTAAATTTTAAGGTGTTTGTGAGTTAAGACATTGAACATAAAGATACTTAGTTCTGAAATTCTGGATCTGGTACAGAATAAATTCATATTTTTCAGTCTGAAATAAATCACTGAAATTTGCAATGTAGTTTCACCTGGCAAATCAGTTCTATAAAGCAGGAATTAGGGGGGAAAAAAAATTAAAAGTGTAGATGGCATCACAAGAAAATGAGACTGAAAGGAGTTGCCAAAAGTTGTCCTACCTATCTTTCAGCTTCAGAACTGTACTAAAATATTGCTGACAGAAGACAGCAATGTCTGGACACCTTGCTCTAAAAACTTTCTGATATTCTTAGTAGCCTATGATATCTTCCTCAGACAATCTGATCTCCTTACCAGTGGAAAAACTTTTCCTAGTCTAATCTATATYTTCCTATCTGTACTCTAAGCCTCTTAGCTTCTGTCCTGCCTGTGCTGGACAAAGAAAGCAAATTTTCCTTTCTTCTTCGTAGCTCAAAAGCTTAAATGGGAGAGAAAGACTGTTTCATGTCTTGAACTGTAGGCACTAGTGTCTTGATTACTTGGAACGGTAACTCAATTCAAGATTACTCTGATTTGTTTGCAAATGAGTCAGGAGATAAGGAATAACTTTCTCATTTCTTTAAAAAAAAAAGTATTGAAGAAATAAAGATACTCTTAGTGAAATCAAAGGAAACGCAAATAGAGTCAAACAACTGGTATGCTAATGAAGGCAAGCCTTTCTTTTGTGATTTAAAAATACTGAGTGGTTAGGTTTGAAATACTATGTCAAGAAAAGCCTGTATAATTATGCTAATTTTGTGTGTATATAGCATAGAATATTTGTATTTCTAGTCATTGTGTTACATTCATTAACTTCCTTTTTTCTTTAATACCACTGTGAATTTAGATTTACTGAAATACTAGACTGCTTACTTTGTGTATTTTTGCAACAATTTTATGAGCTGTAGAAATCAATAAGAAAACATCAAATTCAAATATAAGGCACTCTGTTCCTGTAGAAATAGTGTGTTGCTACCCTAACTGTCCTTCCTTTAAATGTAAAAACAAAAATTGCTKTGTCATTTCAGTTGCTTTTCTAGAGTCAGTTGCATATGGACTTACGTTACCCGTGTTTCTTTCAAGTGTGTGTTAATAGTGTTAAACAATTTCATTGTAGGACAAAATGTAGTACAGGATATTTTTCTCCTATTATTGGAAAGATAACTAGACCAGATGAGCTGAAAGAACGACTGAAAAAGCAACGCATCTCATTGGGAAGTTACCCATGGAAGGATACGGCAATGCGGGCACTCAAACTGGATCGCCAGCCTGCAGAAGTACAGCCAAATTCTGTACTAATACCTACCCCTATTTCTGGATCTGTCTGTTCAGTTCTTTATTGTCACTTGTCACAACCTTCAGAACTAAAAAGTAAGTTCAGAAATAATGATGAAAATATTAAAACTGATTGTTCCTGTGATGCAAACTTAAGAGAGACTGTTGTATCATCAAATTCCATACAGCCACCCCCTCAGAAAGATGACAAAGCACGCACGGAGAACTTGTCTCGAGCTTATGAGCCATTCAGTAAAGAAATACTGGAACCAGAAGTAAATAAAAAGGATATACAGTGTTTTCAGGAAGGCATGTGTACTTTATATTCTCATACTCAAGTTACAGATTTTAGTGAAAACGACAAAAACCTATCACAGCCAAAACGAAAATTAAATAATGCAGTAGTTCTACCAGCAAAGTGTTTGAAAAAAACAGATGCCAATCCTACGTTTGTTAAGAAACATTGTGATTTATGTGATAATCATCAACAGATGCAGCACAATGTAGTTCTGGAGGCTGAGGTATCTGATACTGCTGTAAACAAAGAACTTAATGAATTGGCTGCCAGCACTGCACATAGTTCACCGCCTGGAAAGCTGCGCAGAAAAGTGAAGCTTTACTTGGGAAGAAATAAAAGAAACCCGGAAACAGAATATGGAGTTATGCGTAAGGTATACAGGTGGACTGTCTGTTCCTGAAGAGAAGTTCTTGTAGCTCACCAGTGCATTCCCTACTGGAACTATTTCAGATAAGTGAAATAAACTCAGAATTTGGAGGTTTTACAGGTTACACTGAGAACTAGCATAAAAGATATATGAAGGGCAGAATACAAATGTTATGTGGTCGTCATTTTCCTCTTTATGCTCATCCCTGTTTGTTGGATTTTAATGCTGCTTTATTTAATATAACGATTTTCAAATAAACTTGCAAATTTAAGATTTTATTCATGGAAACTTTAATTGCTGTATTGTATGTACAGATAGTTTGGTTTTCAAGTTTTTTAATGCAAAAACTTCTGTATATGTAAACGTGAAAAATAAAACTAAGGTGGTGGGTTTTTTTTTTTCTTAAAAGGTACTGCTTTATCACAGCTAGTTAAAGGCTCTGACCCCAGACTTGATGTTAAATTAATTGCTAGGCAACCAATAAGCATGATGTAGCTGCATTTGGATACAATAATTTTCAAAAATCATTGAGTATGGTATGTTCTAWATAACCACATTCTAAATAACTGGATGTTCCATTGTAAACAAGGCAGTCCATTACTTACGCATTACTGATGTTTTGGGGAGATGTGGTTGCTTCCCTTCCTATTCCTTCTGCTGCTGCTTTATTAGAGAAGGAAAAAAAAAAAAAATCAGTTGCCTTCCTAATATTTATTCTGCTGAAATTGTCTCGGGGAACCTATGTAATCACAAAGAAACAGGATTAGGAACACATGTATTATATTTTTTTGGCTACTCTGACATCATTTCTTTTTAGACTAAAACTAGCTGTATTGTGTATTTCAGCCAATAGGAAAGCAGTAGATGTATACTTTTAGTTTTTCTTTAAAAAACACCAAACAACAACAGAGCAGCAATGACAACAACAACAGAAGAGCCAATAGGTTTTCTGATTGACTCAGGTAATTTGATTTTTCTTTCAGAGTAGCCAGCCTGTCTGACTAGCTTACTCAGAGGCAGAGTGAAACACACAAGTGAGAATTGGGAAGACTTTTTTAATACTTTGAATCTGTAACAGAGCTGATCTCTCTCAGCATTTCTGTATCTGTACATCAGTGCAGGGCATGAGTATAGAATTACAGTGGAGGTAATTGCAAAGCTTTATTAATAGATGTAAGTGCCTTAAGGTCATATAAGAGATCTAAACCAGCAGAAATTACTCATTAATTTTTGCATAAATTGTTTGCATTTTTTATCTCTTGCCCATTTAGTATTCTCACACCTACTCTGTCRGTGTTCTTATGGTTAAAGTGCTTTCAAGTCATTGCATACTATTGTCAGTCCTTTCTAGGATATTTTCTTCGGGGGGTAGGTAAAGCTTCTTGGTGTGCAGGAATGGGTGAGGAAAATGACATAAAATTGCTTTCCTTTAAAGAGTGTGTGAATTGCAAGTTTAATGATGAATGTAGCTTCTTAGGGCATTGCTGTCACCTTAAAGGTGACACTCTATGTAATTGCCTGTACATCTAGCAAGAACTGCRTTTGGTCTCTCCATCTTACTGGTCACTTCTGGCTTGATCTATAGTTTCTTCTGATCTGRATTCACATCAAGAAAATTATACAGAAAGCCATTACAGAAATGAACAAAATGAACATTTTAAAAAGGAGTTGATCTTGAATATGTATGTCTATATATATTTTGCCTGTAATTTACGAATATATATAGTGTTTTAGGAATGGGGTTTTAAAGTAGAACACTGAAGCAATTACTTTGTTCTTCTGTTTTGAGTGACACTTCAATGGTAGAAGGATTGCTTTGATTCAATGAATGCAATCTATTTTAGGAAAAAGTGTCCATTTTTCTTCTCTTGAGAATTCTTGTTTGTTTGTTTTTTGGTTTGTTTGGTGTGGTGTTTTTTGGTTTTGGGGTTTTTTTTTTTTTACCTTTTGGTTCAGTACTAAAGTCAAGTCTAAGAAAAATTTGCATTTTTCCCCTAACATACTGCAACGACCTGTCAGTAGGTGTCTCTTGCAGACGTCTCCCTCCTCATATCCTCGAGAGACATACTCTTCTTAGTCGGTGTGATGGCTTCCATCCARCTGGAATGTATATGCATGATTATTTATATACATAAAGATTATTGCAATAGTTAAATGTTAAGGGGAGAGATAGTCAACGTTAGTAAATCTACTCATCAGATAGCCAATGTGTATGTCTTGCACATTATATGATTAGATGCAATATTAGAACATGTTAGCTCAATGGGCACTGCAAAGAGGAAATTTAAACACATTGGAATCTGCCTTTAGAATCTTAAGGGAAAAAAATTCAGAGGTTTGTCATTAAAATATGAAGACTACTCATTGTAATGCAGAACAAGATAGGAGAGTCACTGCTACTAGTTGCAAAAAGCACTTTTAGTCATGATGCAGATTTTGTGTACAGGTGACAAGTCACATTAGTGGGTGCTAAAARTCCCCTTTGTATGTAGTATGTCCAGATAGTATCACAAGCCATAGTAAGCCGCCTATTTTTAAAACAGGTTTATGCAGCATGTTCTGTGCCATTTTCATGCACTCACTATATTTCAAGCTTGTTTTTTTAAAAAAAGTTTTTACAAAAATTTAAAAGGAGTTCTATTACTCTTTGAAAAAATAATTAAATATGGAAGGCTAGTTATTAGAACATTTGTCTGAATGTCTGACTTCCTCCCAGAGAAGAGAATGAGTGTTTTCAAAATATGGGCAGGGATTCTGAGAAATGTGAAACACGTCAGACAAACACTACCACAAGTACCTCTGTAGTCACTAGAATAAAAGTATAGCATTAGAAGTGCATTTTATCTGTAAGAACGTCTTTGTGATAATTACATATTATATAATTACAGTTGGAACTCTTTCTTCATAGGTACATGAATTTCTTCAATGCACTTCATTTTTTGATTGCCTTGCCTTCTGTGAATTTGAGAAGCTGGCGTAGGTAATTTTTATATTCTATTCAAAACCAGTTGTTAATATGCTAATTGTTGCTTKCTTTTTGTGGTAGTTGGGGAAACTTGGAGCTATATTCCCATAGTGTCTGCAGCATACACCTATACATAGTGTGGGTTTCAAAATTGTAATGAAACACCCAAATCTTTACTGTTACAAAAGAGTGAAAGCTTTTAGCATTTATGTAGAACAAACACTACTTCAGTTTAAACTCCGATTTGAAAAAATCCCCTAGACTTTTACATTATGAAAGTACTCCTATTTAAAGTGATTATCCKGTGGCCCAGTGACCATTACTGTTTGTTTCTTATAGGTGTGGCAAGCACATTTCTGAGGATGCAAAATATTTTAGCATAATCTTTAAAATGTTAAACTAGAAGGCATATGCATGCACACACACGTACCATTACTGAAAGCCTGTCCAGACGCTATACTGGTTTGGTACTTCAATGTAAGGGTGAGTTGTAACTGATCTGTTCAGACCCGCTTTGTTTCATTACCATGGGAGAGAGCAAAATGATTTTCGGTGAAGACTTTTAAAATGGAAACTGTAGCTACACAATGCAAAGTGGAGATGGTAGTATCAACATCAAAAGAAATACAGGTGTTGAAGTCTACTTTTAGAAATAAAGCATTAGAAGAAGCGGTGTTTTACTTTGGTTACACCTACACCAAGTTTGGTTTGGTATCTTTGCAATGGATGCCCAACCACTGCATATGCCTTCGTTCCACGGTATGTGTTTATCTGGAACAGGAGTGTTTCTCTTTAGGTAGATCTATAGCGAGGCTGAGAGGATAGAGTTCCCAAGGGTCGGGAATGCTTCTGTGTGTGTATGCATATGGGGTATACATATAGATAGATACTCATATGAGTATATGGTGATAGTGGGGATTAGTGACTCCAAAACCACACACACATAAGGAAGTTCTGCACTAATTTCTGAGTTTCATGCACTCAGGTAAGCCCTACACTCAGCAGCAGGATCTTCAAGCAGTAATGTCTCTTGCTCAACATCCAACTACAGCACACGACACAAAGCGACAGGTAGGTGGCTGAAAAGCCGGCCTTCCCCTTTGGAGTTGGGGGAAAGGTAGTTACAACCTGAGGAGCACTGAGCATGGTAACGTCTCTCCTGTCCTTCAGGGGTTGCCAATGTGCATTGCAGTGTTCGAATCCACGTTCCACCTCAAGCTTGCAACAAAAGGGCACGCTTCAGTTATCCGATTGTGCTATCATTGTTCTGTGTTATCTGCTGGCCTATAAGACTGCAAGGCATATGACTCCTCAGATGCACCTGTGGTGTGTGTGTGTGCCTTCATCCTCCGCTCTGAAGAGCCTCAGCTCTGAAGGACTTGGCTAATGTAAATGGTGGTGGTATCTATGAAGCTTTTGTAGAATCATAGAATGGTTTGGGTTGGAAGGGACCTTTAACGGTCATCTAGTTCCAACCCCCCTGCCATCAGCAGGGACACCTTCCACTAGACAGGTTGCTCAAAGCCCCATCCAACCTGGCCTTGAACACTTCCAGGGATGGGGCAGTCTCCAAGTGCAGGAATTATGAAAAATTTTAGCTGTTCTAACTGATGTAGTTACAGTAGTTACAGTATGCAGACACAGGATGAAAATATGAATCCCCCTGTGCTCCCCAATTGGAGAATCATTGTGAGCTATATGGTCCCTGTGACCTCTGGGCCATTGGCTGATAATTACCAAGGGCTGAAAAAGGCTGCCCATGCTGGGCTTTCTGATCATGTTGATAGTTGATACCACTGATACCTGTAGCAGAGTG
Organism: Oceanodroma leucorhoa; assembly: GCA_030449065.1. Classification (NCBI taxonomy): domain Eukaryota; kingdom Metazoa; phylum Chordata; class Aves; order Procellariiformes; genus Oceanodroma; species Oceanodroma leucorhoa. The sequence goes on along the minus strand of JASVER010000018.1, from coordinate 57,692 downwards.
AAGGTATGTGTGAACTGAGTTCATTAACCAGATTAACATCTCTGAAGGTGATATGAATATTTGGGTTTGATACCATGCATTCTGTAAATGTTACTGTTTGGCTTCTGGTACTCAACAGTGTATTCACTTTAGAGAATGCAGCAATCCAAAAGAAAAGCTGAGCATCCCAGATATAGCACCATAAAAAGATTTGGGTGGCAAAGTGGGTGTTTGAGTGGAGTTCAACTTCATTTGGGATAAAGCAGCTGTAGAGTCAGGTGGCTATCAGATTTAATTTAACTTTTTTTTTTTTTGGAGCTGAGGGGGGATCTCACTTCAAGGTTCAGTGTCTCCAATATTCTTTGAGTATGTAGATAGCTGGGTTTTAAAACCCAAGCTTTCTCTGTGACCTTCAGAACAGTTTTGCAACATGGTACTCCACTAGTATAGAGGTTCAGAGCCACACAATGGAAGTCAATTGCCAAATGATGGTAGTCACTTCTGTGGTCACATCCCAATTCCTACCCTGCCTGGTATGCAATGGCTAGATGCGGGGTAAAACCCCCAACCAAAAAATCCTATTTGTAAACTTGGAATAAAAAACTGGACAAAGCTGATGCACTTTTGTCCAAAACTGGCTGTTCATTGCTGCAAATCTGGATGTTCTCTCAGTCCATAAGAACGTCCTGTCCCTCTTGATGCTGAGAATTTAGAAAGATTTCATCAACAACTCAAGTAAAGACTTAAATGTTGAATTAAAGCATATTTCTTCTTATCAGCTTGGAACTTTGAACCTTTTACTAGGTTTTAATTCAATTGACCTCTTATTCACACCATGCTGCCAGGAAAACAGAAAGTACCAGCTTACTTTCCCTGTACTACCTATATATCATTTTATTGTGTTCCTTGTCTGTTCATCACCTGTCCTGAACAATCCTAATCTTTCTGGTTTCTATCACTGTCTTTCCCTGAACCTTGCGATGTCCTCGCTGGGAATGGCTGCTGCAGTGCTCCAGATCAGACTGTACCTCCAATTTAACGTCAAAACGGATCCTGTGTTATGTGCTCTTTATTTAGATTACAATTGCACATGCTTCCCGTTTTGAGGTAATATTCATGCTCTGAACTAAATAACCAGCGAAGTCAACTGTTTTTATGTACATTAGTCAAAAAGTCATTGCTGTAAATGTACAATCATGCAGTCAAAATGCACTGTTGACTGTAATTGGACATGTAACTGGTACTGGTACAAACAAATGTAATTACCATGTATTCAGAATGTAAATGTGTTTTTCACATGGAAACATTTAGGGCAGTACAGTTCTGGTAATAGGCGGCCAGATGAATTGAGACAATTACAAAATGCTGATAGATAGGCCTTTTTTTGGGAAAAAGTCTTAATATGGTTTTTACAAACTGAATAAATCATGATTGAATATTGACCACTAAGAATGTGTTTGTTAAAAATTGCCCTAGATTTCAGTTACAATTTATTATATTTGAGAAAACAAAAGTTGCTGTGTGTGGGGAGAAGAGTTATACTTTCCATAGTATTAAGTTGCTGTAATGTTCTGTAATTGGAGTCAAAGTTATTCTTCCATCATGTCTATGCATACACAAGGCTCCATTGTGTATTCCTAAAAGCAGAAAACTTAGATTTTATCAAAATTATAAAAACACAAAGCAATTTCTGTAGGTTTTTTAGCATTTAAAAATGTGTTACTCTTTCAGCATTTTAAAGTAGGCTAATTTCTTCAGAACTTCAGACAGTTTAAAACTGTAAATCACGATTGCTGTCATTACTACTTACCATAGTGATTACAGCAAAGCTTAAGTTGTACAACTGGGAGGTAATTTTCAAGAATACCCCAAATACAGAAGTACCATGTCGACAGGGCTGTCCAGTCCATGTATCTTTCTTACTTTCTGTGGAAAGGAGAGAAGTAACACCTAAATGTTAAGTGTTAAATTATGACTTCTAATTAATTATGGTTCAAAAATAATATTTGGAATACCTATGGTAAATCAAATGCTGAATATCTACTTATAAATCATATTTTTTTTAACTTCTTTTCTCCTGATCCTTTGAAATATTRATGTATGTTTTTCAGGCTTCATTTTTATGCAATTGTGGTTCAGATAGTCATATGCTTGTTATGTTTGGCAAGTTGTGAAGATATGTTGCAACACAGGGTAGAGCTGTTATTGCTCATTTAAAAAAGAATTGGCCTGAATTTTCAGTGTAATAAATTTCCATAGAATGTTAACTGGCAGGAGAATGAACGTGGAAATTTGGCCTTCGTTTGCGAACACCAGTTTCTTYGGGCGCCTCAATATAAGAAGGACATAAAACTATTAGAGTGTGTCCAGAGGAGGGCGACCAAGATGGTGAAAGGTCTTGAGGGCAGGACTTAGAAGGARCGGCTGAGGTCACTTGGTTTGTTCAGCGTAGAGAAGAGAAGGCTGAGAGGTGACCTCATCGCAGTCTACACCTTCCTCAAGGTGGGCAGTGGAGGGGGAGGTGCTGATCTCCTCTCTCTGGTGACCAGTGATAGGACATGAGGAAATGCAATGAAGCTGCATCAGGGGAAGTTCAGATTGGACATTAGGAAAAGGTTCTTCACTGAGAGGGTGGTCAGTCACTGGAACAGGCTCCCCAGGGAAGCGGTCACGACACCAAGCCTGTCAGAGTTCAAGGAGCATCTGGATGACACTCTTAGTCATATGGTTTTGTTTTAGGTAGTCCTGTGAGGAGCAGGGAGTTGGACTCCATGATCCTTATGGGTCCCTTCCAACTTGAGATATTCTATGATTCTGTGATTTGCTGGAAGAAGAAAAAATCTGCCCCCTGATGTGAAAGAGCTCATTGCTCAGAGGTGGACCATCTGCCACAGTCCTGAGCAATGTCAAGGAGCTTCCAGTGAGGTAAGACTAGGAAGTGAATATCGACATTCTCTGCCTGATTTCTCAAACGAACCAGGAAAAGTCATCAATAAATTAAAATGATTCTTCTTCTTCTCTTCTCCTTCTCTTCTCCTTCTCTCCTTCTCTGAAGGAGTAAGCCTGTCAAATCATCCATTTCTAATCAGTGTGTACAATAAAAGGAGACTTCAGACATGCAGATCAGGATTTCCTTCATTGTGATTTCAATCCTTCAATGTGATACAGAAAATGTCTACAATTTATTTAAGCCTTTTCTTTTTAATTAATATTCAGTATTTATCATAGAAGTGTTTTCCTAGCCAAATGGCAGAAGGATGTAAACGAGAGGTTTGCAAGGAGAGGGACATCATAAAAACTTTTTCAGCTCTGTTTTGTCTAATCTCTTCTAGCACACATTTTTAAAATACCTTTATCTTTGTATTAGTTGGCTGTATTTCTAAAAACAGTTTTAAAAATTATTCTTAAAATTAGTGAAGGGTTTGACCAAAATAGAGTTAGCATGTTAAAAAAGCACTGTATTTATGAAGCTACTCTCATCATACCTCACCACATCCCCCGAGCCCACGGACTGGATAAAATTCTGCATTCATAGTCATTAGCTTAAAGCAGCTGTGCCTTGGCTGGTGCTGGGTTGGTGAACCCTCCACGTGTGACAGTGACACCAAATCCCTCAGCATTTCTGGACAACGGTAATGGCAAGAGAAAAAGGAAATATGTAATGCACCGATCCAGGAAATGAGTGTATAACTGCACTGTGTATCTACTGCATAACGGGTGTAATATATACCCAAGGCCATGAATTCTGACAGAAATACTGACACAAGAAGCCGTGAAATAGCATGCCAGTGGGGACAGTTTGGTCTAACTGAAATAACTGCAGAAGTTGGGTGCAGCCTGAAATGTAAAGAATTATGACTTTTGAAAAAAGATTGAAACATCATATTATAGTACTGATTTTTCTCTCTATAAATAGTACTTTCTCATTTTCTTTACCCACCCCACCCGTGGTCCTTTCAACACCCTGCAGCAGAGTTTCATAAGCTAATTGTGTGCTGTTTGAGCAACTGCTTGAGGATTTAGTGGATACTTCGAGGTAATATTCTGTCTTGCCTGTAGTGTATGACTGCAGTGCAAGCAGAACAGTGCAAAACTTAGTAGCCACTTCCTCCTCAGAGTTGGTATATATTTCCAGATGCAATATTGTGCCCTTAAAATGCCTGTCTTGCTACCGTCTTCAGCTTGTTGAACCGTCATTCTGTCTGTGTTTTTAAATTGTGGCAACAAACTGTGAAAAACTGAATTTCCTTCACCTGTCTTCTAATTGCTTCCCTTAATAAGATGATCGATGTAAGTAAGGTAAGAACTAGAGAAAAATCAGGCCAGGAGCCCTGACCTTCCGCAGTGGGTGGCTTCCCGGGGGGCCGGCAGCGGCTGCTGACCCGCGGTGCCCGGAGCGGGGTCCCTCCCGTGGGGGAGCCCACGGAAGGCAGCCCAGCGGGCTAGAACACTCCTAAGAGCAGAAATGGAGGTGTCAGGTGTCCTGACTATTGCCAGTGCAAGCAATGCAATTAATATTGATCTGCATAATGGTTTTAAGATTATGAAAACAAAGATTTTTTTTTGTTGTTGTTCATCTTCCAGACTACAACGAGCAGCAGCTTTCATTGCCATCTACTGTGATGCCACCTCTCTACTATGTGCTTGTAACTGGTGTAAAACCTTGCCGTGGGTGGTTTGACCTCGTATACTCTTGGGTGGGTCAGTACCGAGCTGCATCTGCCACTGTGCTGCTCTGACATTCCTCCTCCTGCCTCGACTCACCTTAACTGCGTGCCGTGGCAGTCCTTCCCGTTAGCCGCTTCGGAAAACGACGGGGGAAGGGGTGCCTTAGACAACTGCCACTCCTGACCCATTTTCAAAAAGAAACGTAGTTAAGAAAGGTGGGGTATACAGCGCTGACAGGCAGTACTGCTGCCCTCGGCTTCCCGGTAGGTGGGAGTGTAGAATTGGGTTGCAGATGCAGCCATCCCTCTGCTGAGAATAGTCCTCGGGTTTCGGGGAACGGACATCGTGGGGACTTCTTGACACTTCTGCCTCTTGCTTAGTCCAGGAGAGCATGTTGTAGCTTGAAATGAACGATTCTGCGTTGTAATCCTTTTCAACTCTAAGCGTTAGTCCAGTGGAGGAAGCGGGGAGTGGAAATTTAAGAAAGGCGGAAAAAAGGTCATAGAGGGGGAAATGGAGGTTTGCTCTGAGAAGGGACACGTACGGGCGGAGAGAGGGGCTGGCGGCAGAAGCCCATCAGCGGAGGGGCGGTGGGCAGTACGAGCAGGGAGCGAGGGAAAACGCGGCGGGTGCCCCCGCCTCCGCCGGGCAGGCCGGGCTGACAGGGGATGCAAGTTTTGCAGCGGGGGCTCCCTTAGCCCCGGGGCAGTGCGGCACGGGGCTGCCCCACGGGGCGTGGGCGGCCGCGGCCACTCTGCGGCGCTCCCCTGGCTGCGGGGCTTCCCCTCCGGTCTCGCAGCGGTACCTCACGCCCTGGCAAACGACTACATTTCCCAGCACTTCTCTCTTCCAAGCGGGCTCTGCGGGGAGCCTCGCCGGCTCTCGCCACCTCCTTCCCTCACAGGGGGCTCGGCGCGGCGGCGGCGGGGCGGAGCTCGGCAGCCCCGGCCCCGCGGCAGCCGCGGCCCCGCAGGCCCCCCCCTCTGCCCGTGCAGGCGCGGAGCCGGCGGCGCAGGGCGGCGGAGGCCGGGGCGGCACACGGCGGCGGCGAGCGGGGCGGCGGGCAGCGCCATGCGGGCTGCCGCCTGCCTCCTCTCCCTGGCGCTCTGCGCCCTGCCCGCTGCCCCAGGTGAGTCGCGGCCGCGGGGCAGCGCCGCCGCGCGTGGGGCGGCGGTGGGAGGGGGGGGCATGCTGCGCCGGGGGCCGCTGCCGAGCCCCCTGGAAACGGAGGAGCCCCCGCTCCAGCCTGCGCGGCGGGGGCGAGGGCGCAGCCGGGTGACGGGTGCCTCTCCCCTGCCCAGGAGGCGCCGGGCCGGCAGCGGGGCGGCGGGGCGAGAGCCGCTTCGCGGAGCGAGAGAGCATCAGGCCGCTGCGGCTGGTCTCCGGCGGCGGCGAGGGCGGCGGCGGGGCGCGGCGGCCGGCGCTGAGCACGCGGGTGCGGAGCGGCGCGGCGCGGACACAGGTAGGCAGGCGCCGGGCGGGGGCAGCCGGGGGCGGCCCCGGGCAGCCGGCGCCGCCGCGGCCTGGCAGCCACGGTGGGCGCGGGGTTGAGGGGCCCCCTCCCTGAACGCAGCAGAGGCAGCGGTGTGGTCCCTCACCCGCTCCTCGCCCCCAAGTGTGGTTTTACTGCTGAAGGATAACGTTTATTTTAGTGTTGCTCGGTGAAACGCGCGGCTCGTTTCCCCGGAGCACCATTGGGAACGCCAGTCCTGCTGCAGCAGCGGCTCTCAAAGGAGTTAAGATGGTCCCTGTGCCCGTTAATTCCCTCCGCCGGCCGTCCGCGGGCGCTCCGGGCGGGCAGAGCCCGCTGCCCGCGGCTGCCGCCGGGCTCCGGAGGCACAGCGTGAAAGTTGCGGTGCCTTTGCGACAGCTGGAGTTGAGACGCTGCAGCTTGATTTCGGTTTCTGGCTGAAGTGTGGGCGGGGGGGGGTGTGTGGGTGTGTGTGTGTGTGTTTGTGTTCTGTGGACTCGGATGTGTTTTTAAAAATAGAAACTGGAAATCGGAAGGGAATTGCTTGAAGTATAACGTGAACTTAATGTAGCAATTTAACTTACATGTTACTGCCCAAGCTGGCGTATGTTTTCAGATTTCTGTTATATGAAGACCAACCCCTATATCTCTTAACAAATAGCTTCCCCAATTCATATTAAAATGCAGTGATTTTAGTCTTGATCGCTAAGCATCATATTTGAGGTGGTACGTGGCTGTTACATCTAAAGGAAGAAAAAATTGAGTTTGTGTAATAGATGAAGAACATAAAGAAATTTGTGCATTTGAGGTAACTGCTGACATCCAAGATGAGTTGCAGGCCTCCATTTCCTCCTTTTCCGATKGATCACTATCCATTTAAGAAACAAAATAGCTGAAAAAATTGTCTCTGATTTCTTTTTTATAATCTGTAAAGTATAAGCACTGACAGCCTGCATTCTTTTTGTGTGGTTAAATAATAAACAGTCTCTTCATAGCATATTTATTTGCCTCTGAATGTAACTTACTCTATGTAAAGATTTTTCAGATGTGAAGGCCATATTTACAGTACAATAAAATAGGATTCTAAAAGTTCCAAAATGAGTGCTTTGCTTAAAAAAGAAAAAAAAATCCTCTCAGCGTTTCAGGATTCTTTGAAGGTATTCAAAGAATATTGGATATTCACAAGTTCAAATGCTATGTGATATGTCTGTTTAAAAAGTAGTAACGGTTGCATTTGGATCTAGTATTAGGATTCAAATACTGGTCTTAAAGAACAAACTGTTAATTAATGGGCTTTTTTTTTTCTGAATGTCTCAACTTTTATTCACCAAATCTTACGCTCATAAAAAATTTTCAAGTCATCCTTGTTTAGTTAAGCTGTTAGTATTAGAGTTACTCCAACCAGAAAAAAGAGTAACACTAGTGGGTTAAAAAGGGTTAAGTGCATTTGTTTCACAACAGTCTCCACACTAAACTGAGCTTAAATGTTTAAAGCTCTGCGTGCAACTGCAACTTTTCCTCCTGATCAAGAAGTTTCCCTCTGCTGCTTGAAATATCCACAGTCTCTCCCATGGTATCTGATGGTTRTTACCCGCTGAAGGATGCAGTAGCTGGCAGTGATTTGGAGGAAGAAAATTATGAAGTGAAAGTAGGCCAAACTGAGTGGAGCAGTACTGATTTTCTGTGCTTCTCGCACAGGGCATGGTTACATCCTAATTGCAGGATACTGCATCCCTCGCCTGGAGATCTGAGTCAGCTTGGCCGTAATGGACCAGCAGCATGGCTGCCTTTGCTTAACTGAAGTTTTGCAGAAGCTGCATTTGGGAAGGTATTTTTGCAGTAATAGTGTTAACTGTTGCAGTTGAGTAATTTAATATCCTGACTCTTAAAGTCTAGCATCCCATAAAAAACCCAACACCCTTACCTCTGCCAGAATGCTTATCAAAGTTATGGGCTAACTGAGTTAACTTTTATGGTTGCTTTTGGGTGACTGGTAAAAGTCACATGAAGTATAAAGATTTGAAGTGCTGGATTCTGCTCACGCACGAAGAGGCACCCATGCCTGTGGTCATGCTAATAGGTCTGCACACACAATCTGAGGGACAGCATTGTTCATCTTGTGCCTTTCATTGTGTTACCCCTTTTTGATATATCTAGGTGTTGTTATGGAAATTTGGGAGATTTGCTATGATTTTCAGTAGGAACAAGGTCCTGACTCAGTGACCTACTATGGACATAGATTCACTTATCTCTGCTGGCTGTGCAAAACATTCATAGTATAGCAACATCTGTTTTTCAACCTGTTTTTCACTTGCTCATTGCCAGTTGTCATGAAGGTACGCTGGTTTCCTTCTGAGTGAGTAAAAGGGCTGAGCTGGTTGTAGGGAGCCTGGTGTGAAGGGGCTCCAGGACTGAACTGTGCCTGGAGGTAGATTCATCTGTTGTTTGTAGTCCAGAGTGACTCAGTAGTTTTTAGCAAAGTATTTAATTGTCTTCCACAGTCTGCATTTCTGAATTGTGACCAAATGATACAATTCCGTACATTGATTTGGAAGCATGGCTTACAAATTTCTTAAATAACTTCTTATTGCTAATAATCAATTGCAGAGAAGCTCTGCTCTGTCATGCTGAGCTTGCATAGCTCTGCTTGCACTTGGAGTTGAAGTCTTCATTAGTTATTCAGGTGTTGCCTAGTCTTTGCTATTGGATTCTGTGACTTCGTGGCCTCTCGCTCTAATCTTCGAACAGGATATCCCTATTCTTTGCAGGTGCTTCTGATACTGCTGACTTGGTTTAAAACATTCTCGCTTTCTCTTCTGATGCTGTCAACTTTTGTTGGTGTTACAAGTTCCCATGTTTGGTAGCTCAAACAATTAGTAATCTGTGGTTAAAAAATGAGTTCTGACTGTTGAGGGGCTTATAAAACAGCTCTAGGTTTTAGGACTGATGGATGATGACTGTTGGAAAGAGAAGTGTCATGAGAAATTGCCCGATTTTAAAAATTCTTTTCTGCCCACTTAATCAAATAACTCCTGTCTCTTGGAGAAACTTAGGCACAATTTTCAGTCAACCTATCGCAAAACCAAAGGGGGAGGAGGCTAAACTGGGACTGAGGCTGTAGTGAGCAATAAGAGGATGCATTTGGTGTACTGCCAGATTTGGTTTTCTTCCTGCCTTGTTGCCTTTTCTCCCTCTTTCCTTAAGGTTTATAAGGCATTTGTGAAAATGTGTGTGATACTTTACTATATGTTCAATGTAAGCAGTTCTGCAATATTCATGTAAGGGTAAGATACTTCACCAACCTAGCAATACTCTATTTTATGAATATGTGAATGACAGTTAAAATATCAAGACTCTTGATGCAGGTCCTACCTTCTTGAAGAGAAAAAGAAGTGCTGAAAGCCAAACTTTGCTACAGATTGCCGCATACTGCAAGGGCATTGAGGGTGCCCTTTGATTTCTAGCGTAGGAGAGACTTTCAGATATGCCTTTTTATAAAATATATATATATTCGTAGTGTGTTTTGGTATTTTATAGGCAAAGAATATTTCAAATTTCTAATTTATCCTTCTTTGCAAGCTCATTTCAGGGAAAGTCTTTCCCTGCTTGAGAGTGAGATTTGTTATGACAGTAGATGAATACATCAAAAAAAAATCATCCAGCAAAAATACTCTGGTAGCTGCTATTTCAGAGTTCAGGTTGCAGAAATATTGTATCAGGACTCAGATTTCGAGGGGTGATTAGAAGACATAGGTATCTTTGAAAATCCTAGTCTGGGTAAAAGGGCTGCATGGGAAATCTTTGTTTTGTGGTATCTTCTCCTGCTTGTGCCATAGCAGAGCTGAAAAGAGAGCTATTCCAAAAGCTATGGCTTAATCTCATAAAACAGGCTTATATAAGTTATGAAGCATCTTAAAGGCTCAAATGTAACAATCCTTATAGAAAGTATTTTTGCCAACATTTGCTTGTTGCCATGATCAATGTAATAGCTGCAAAGTCTTATAGAGAAGTCCTTTCCAGCTCTGGTAATCAATATCAACATTTACTCCTGATCTGTGTTGGTGCTGCTGAGCGCAGGATCAAACTGAATATTCTTCCTGCCACTGTTTCACTGAGGATACCTGTTTTGGGACCTTTGTTGTGGCTAATGATCTGCTCTAACRCATTCACGATGCAGAAGTGTGTTGTATTCCAAGTAGTGTCATGATAAATTTTGCTGAGATTTACCCAAATTATGGAGGAACTACATATGAAGTTAACATTCACTCTAAAATGTTTGCCACAAGAGCGTTATGGATGTACATGTAACACTGTCATGGTAGATCTGGCATTATATTATTCTTTTGGTACTTCAGGTCCCCCTTCTCAGTAATTATACCAGTCTTTATGTGACTCAAGACTAACAACTTTTCTTAGGGCTCTGCTTGTTAAAACATTATTGCAGTTATCCTGTCAAACACCGCTTAAAAGTCATTCGAACTCTGTAAAACGTTTAAAAAACCTGGTAAGGTTCATCTCTCTAAATTGTGGGTCCTTCTGGCTAGCACTGTCTCAGTGCTTTTCCCTCTCAGATCAGCTCTGCTGAGGTTTGTGGTCCTTCCACTTACTACGGCTGCCTCCCGCCAGGTTTCTCTCCCTTGAGAGGATGGGGATCCTTGTCTTCGGCTCCCATGCGTTTGAGTCATGGGGATCCTTGTCTGCGGCTCCCATGGGTTTGAGTCAAAGCCGCTTCTCTTCCCTGGTAGACTGCCCTTCTGTTTCAGGGGAAGTAGCTCACTGGGCTATTGTCAGATGATATGGTTGCCAGCCCAGGCCCCTGTCTGTTCTCTGGGTCTGGATAACTGGATGTGGAGGGTGAAGTCCAGTACTATCAGAGGATCAAGCCCACCGCTTTTGGACACAGGATTGTGGTGTCTTCCTACACAATATCTCTTTCTCATTCATCTACTGATATGTTTCAGTTTTTTGGTCCCTAAATAATCTTTTTTCAATATGTATTTTCAAGAAACAGTGTAATCGTTGGTTTTTTGCATCTTAATCCCAACTGCTAAGTTTTACATCTCCAAAAATCCCTGTGACTCCCATCCTGGCTCTCTTCTCTCTAGTTTTGACTCCTCCTTTAATTTATTTTACACTATGTCAAATTTACTATGATTGTCTGTGGAAAACTTTCAGACAAGAAAGCCTTCTGAGCCCTTCTACTCATCTTCTTCCCTTTGGCTTGCCAGTGGCCTCCTGGGCATTGTATGGCTGTGCTGTTCGAAGAGATGTCTTTTGGAGTGCGTAAAGGATCACAGAGGCCTGTCAGATGAAGTTTTGCTCTTCATAGCCACAGATGCTCCCTGATAGTACTCCTCTGAAGCCATTGCAATGTTTGCATTAACCTGAGGAGGAGAAATCATTGCTGCAGGGTTGAACCGTGCAGTGGCAGCTGTGCTGAGCCACAGCCACATGTGGAACCACATCTCTCTCCTCAGATGGAGGCATGTTCAGTGCAGAAGAGAGCTTTGAGCATGGAAGGTTATATCTGTGCAAGCTTTTTAATACTCTAGTGGGATGACTGTATGAGGGAAGGTTCATGTTTTTTCCCAGAAACTTTATTGTGTGAGCGTTGAGCAGCAAAGGTGGCTGAAGAGCTGCATGGGAGTGCGAGCACACGGACAGGATGGGTTCTGCCAGGCTGTGGTGTGCACTTCGATGACGGCTGGTTGGGTGAGTTCAAGTGGAAAGCCAATCTCACCGGAAATTAAGGACACGATTATGTAGAAATCAAAGAAAGTGGCAAATGATGTAGGGCTGTTTAACTGTTGAGTCAGGAGGAGTCCAACTTGAAAACTGGATTCAGTTAAAAAAAGATAAGAAGCGTGGCATTGCTGCTGGGCATTTGCCATCAGACAGTGAAATTTGGTGATTCTTCTGGTAATTTGACCAGCTCTGATTTGCCTACCTACATCAAATTCACTCTACAATCTCTCTCTCTTTTTTTTTTTTCTTTAATTGAAATGAATGTTCCCAGACCAGAAAACTGTAGCAAGTGACCATGCTTTAGAAAAACCGTGTTCCAGAATGCAATATTAATACAGAGTTTAGAAAAAGTTTGTGTGGGTAAATGCCTTTTAATGGTGCCTTGATACTGACAGTGTGATGTAGGTGAGCGTGAAGGCTACAGCCCTGACTTACAGCTCAAAAATTGCCCAGAAGAATAGCAGTATGTAGGAACACGGTCTGTTCCAGAAATGTTTTCTTGGAGTATTTCAGCCCCTGAAATTCTGTGGGAATGAAAAAAAATCCATCAGCTGTTTCAGAAGATATATACAGTGAAAATGTTGATTCATTTTGATCTCCTAGGCTGTATCAAGAGGAAAATGAGTTTTGAATTGTGCTTTTCTCACACTTTTCAACTTTAAACAGGACTTTGATACTTGGATGTAGAGGGTGAGTCATACTTAAAAAGTGTTATCTGAGTTGATTGAGCAATGTATTGGCATGCCTAAGAGTCTGCAAGTTTCGTCAAGCTCTTCTTAGCCTGTAGTGCTGACAAAATGTTAGTAAACTTTCTGCTGTTGCCCGAGAACTGTTTATGGGAAAAGTTAGCCATGTCGGTAGGCTCTAGGTGTCAAAGAATGCTTGTTACTTCAGTGGGACAAGCTAATCTTTTGGTAAGCTTTCTTCTGTATACAAACTAAATGTAAGGCCAGTTGAAAATGTTTGGAATATGTCATTGTGTTGCTGAAAAATGTTTTGGTCACTGATACTAGTTGTATAAAGGAGCAAAGTTAGCGTGCCCTCTTTTTATTACATTTGAATGCTTTATTTGTAACGTAAAGGCGGTGTTAATGGAGGGTTTCTGCTGATTCCTCTGGTAGTGGAACTCTGTTCCTTCGTTTCTGAAGCCTACAAGAGATGCTGAAAAAGGGGCCTTTCTCTAAATGTTATTGATCCCTTTCAGAGCTTGGAAAACAGGCAGCTAAAAATGACCTCAAAGTGCCATCTGCTTCAGTGAGGGAAATGCCTTCACTCCTCTTGACTGTTAGATCCATTGAGCTTTCCTTCTTGCCTAAATGGTGTCCTTGAGACAATAGTACTTTCTCCAGCTGAATGACACAGTGATCCAGATGGGTTCATCCTCGAGGGCTGCTTACGGCGCCTGCGTTGCTACCCTTGTTCTGTGTTCTCTCCCCCTGCAGATGCGTTGTGCGTTGGTTGGTTGCCCCTCACGCTGCAGCTGTGCACGCGTAGCTGCTCATTTGGGTTCTGCCCACTCGAAACCGCCTGGCGTCCTCGGGAGAGGGGGTATTTAATTGAAGAGTGATTTTCCTTGTTTGAATCCTTTCCCTCTGACCTCATGCTTCTTCAGAAGGGAGTAGGGTCACCATCTAGTTGCAGAGTCAAGTCCTGCAGTATCTAGTGAGATAGGTGGAACACGTTGTTCTACTGCTGTTGTATCTAGCGTTGCTCTTCGTGTTATATCTGACCCTCTGAAACCTACAGTTGCTGTGGGGGGCAATGGAAGCTGCGTTGTCCCTGTGTCACAGGGTGAGTCTCTGTTTGCTCAGCTCCCCAGTCTTGGTTTTAGAAGTGTGATCTTCAATGGTCTCAAAGTTTTGTACGGATTGTAGCAGGAAAACATTTTGAACTTTACAAGTTTTCATTTATGACTTCCCTTTGTTTCCTATTTGTAACCCAGTACTTTATTAATCACCCTTATAATAGCCTATTTTATCATACTTTTCCTAGCCATTAGTCTTTGATGAAGAACCTTGTCAAATGTGTTTTAAAAACATGAGGTTGAGCAGTCACCAATTTTTCTGGTTTTGCCCCAACAGTGATATATTTAAGACCTCTTGCACATTAGTTAGATGTGACCTTTTATACATGAATTTTTGCTGCTTCCCTTTCAGAAAAAGAAAAAAGAAGTATTGCTTCCCAAAACTTCTTGCAGTTCTTCCTCTCCCTGGGATATGAAGACTTTCAAAACAACAGAAGTTACAGTAATTAGTCTCATAGGAAATCAAAAGTTATAACTAAAATTTTCTTAAAGTCAAACTAACATAATCTTCTGTACATAAAAGCACAGCGAGTATAAGATCTGGTACCAAGGGTTTTTTCTGGTGCTGGAAACAAGTGTTAGATAGCGTCTTGGGAAGCAGCATTTTACCCATTCAGTTACTTAAATTTGTCCTTTTAGATCTGTGAGATCAAATGGTAGTTCATGCTAAATTTGCTAACAGTGACAGCTCGATAGTTTTCCTGTCTTCATTGCTGTGTCACTTAACCTTGGGTGAATTTCTGAGAAAGATGAAGTGGAGGGGAGGAAGGAGAGCAAGAAGAGAAGTTTTCAGGGGAAAATAAGAATTATTTTTTCTTAGTCAGTTTGTTGTAGCTGTTCAAAGATGCCCATGGTTTTGGAGTGTCGTGTGAAGGTCTAGGGTGAGATGCATGAGCAGATATAGCCAAGTCCAACAGAGCTCCGCATTCTATCTCTGTAGGACCTCTGAAGGATCCCTGCTGCTACCCAGGTGTTGGATGTGCAGTAGCGATACCGGCGTAATACATTGCATCGGTTTGTGCTCAGGTTTCCTTTTTCCTGGTGCAGTTCCCCCCATCGATATTTCTGAGGACCCCTTTTACTTTACTGTATGGAGTAAATCCAAACAGCCTCTGATTTCAAAACCGCAAATAAATAATAAAAGAGATTTTTTTTTTTTACTATTGAGAAGAATAATTGCTGACGTTTTAGAGGTACAAGCAGTCCTTGCTTCTGACTCTGATTTTATTGATAGTATGATGTTTATGTGGAGAAAAGCTATTTTAGGTCATGTTTATGACTTTATCAAGATCTTCATCTGCTGAGAGCTGACAAAACCTCGCCAAAGTGAACTGGGCCATGGCACTGCGCTCCGGCTGATGGTCTTTAACTCTCCTTCTGCCCCACCCTCATTTGGCACAGAGAACAGATATGTGAGCCAGGATTCAAAAATGAACACGGACCTCTTAAAATCTTTTCTTAATTGCTAGCTTTTCCTAGAATAAATGACTTATTTATTAAATGTACCCCAAAGAGGCAGCTGTAAAAGCCTTTTCATCAAACCATGATTCTATTCTGCAGTTTTTTCATTAAATAACTTTTTTTTTTTTTCCTTCCCCCTAAAGAAAGCCCCGTAGATGTTGAGGTTTATGCACTGGATAAAAAGAGAGAGCTTGCATGAAAAATGGCAAATAATGGTGATTAATATAGTAAATGGGTGCCTATAAGTATTTTGAGAATGCTAGGGAAAGTAAAAAAGAGATTTTGCAGTTCTTTAACATGCTGTGATATGTGAATCCAGTTCAGTGACACTGAACTTTTGATTAAAATTAGATACTTGCAAATGGCAATAGAGAGGGTCTGAGGAAATCATGCTGCATTTATGTTTTATTGTTTACTTCTTAAAAGTGATTCTTTGGCTTGGAGATATTTATTCTTATTATTAGACCTCGGCTTATTTCTGAATTTTGTCTCTGAGCAGTTTTGTTGTTTTTTTATTTTTTCTTCCCAGTGCAAGTGCAAAAGTAAGTTTTTGAACAAATCTCTTATTTTACGAACAGCAACAATATACTCTGGATTTCTTACAACACAACTGAGGCTGAAAATTGTCCTTTCATAATGTGTACATGTGCTAATTAACACTGTATTCCTCTACTGTAGAATAAATCTATTACTCTTTTCAAAACCACAGTTAAAATTTCTTTTAGGTAAATCTATATAAAAAGATTAATATATTTTTAATTTAATTTCATGAATGTATTTATTTTGATTTCCCGTGGATTTATCTGCGTCCTTACTGAACTTAAGAAACAGTAATTTCATGCATACTTAAAGGATTGTTAACAAGCTGAGGTTTCTGTTCTCCTATTAAACAGAAGGGAGGAAAATTAAATTAATATCTAAGGAATCTGTTATTTTGTGAATGTGACTGAATCTCAGAGTGTCTGCTATAAAACCTCATTGTTCTTACAAGCTCTGAAGCATAGCTTTTAAGTTCTCTCTTGCTATAACATTCTGTATTATTTTCTGTCTTGATTCTCTAGATGCTTTTCTTCTGAGTCTACAAATTTGATCAGAATCTTTTAATTAGAAACCACAATGCTATAAATAGTAGTAAATATAAAATTCCTTACATCAAAGGGCAAGCATATAAATAGGATTTTCTCACCAATTTTTTTTTAAAAGACATTCTTCTATTGTGATAGAAAATATCATTATCTCTTCCAGCAAAACTTACTAAAAAGCATCTAGGTGCTTTATGCAGGATACTTCAGAAGTAAGAAACATGCATTATGAGGAACTGCACATTAAATCACAATGTATTTTTAATTCTCTTTTTTCTTATTTTAATGGAGAAAAATATCAGTCATCATGTTACTATGCTGCTTTCAACACCCAACTAATTATACACAATGTGAGGAAAATTTCTAACGTATTTCCTTTCAAAATTCTGTTAGTTTGATTATTAAGAAAGTGTGTAGCTTGTAAGTGTTTCACTGGTGGTTAAAATATTTGACCTATTTGAAATTAAAATCTTCCAAACATATTTAAGGTTACCTACAGTACAGTGCAATGAGGCTCACCATTGACCTGCAATGATAGACGTTGGTTGTAGTTTATGTACATGTGTTCCCTTTGGAGACGCTCATTCTTCAGGGCCAGTTTCTGGAGAAAGCTGATCCCCAGCAGGGATACTGAAGGGACTGTATCAGAAATCATCATTATTCTGTTGTGTTTCTTTGTAATAATAGAGAGTCATACTTGCTACTGATTGCCCATCTCCTCTGTTACTGCAGTGATCCCTAAAGCATAGAGCAGGTGATGTAAAATAATTGGAATCACATCCCCCTTGGTTTGGCAGGAAGGTTTGTATACCACTTTTGTTTTTCTACAATTCAAGCTTTTAATATTTATTTTCAATAAAATATCTTCGTGCTTAGTGATCGAAATAATCCTTTCCACTCACTTACTTTTGATTCCTTTCAGACATACACTGAGACGCTTAAACTTTGCAATCTTTGACAAAAGCTAGCTCTCCCATAGTTGGCATTGGATGCATGGGATGCTTAGTATTTTCTGTAGGGGGGCTTGCAGGGTAGTACGCTTTGTATGCCCCTAGAAATTGCATCTGAAAGTGCTGCACCTAATTTCAGAGTTGTTATCGACATTTTCCTTCTTCAGCTGCATGACATTAAAATTTCAGAACTTTTTGATTGTTTCGGTTGCATGGGCACTGCACTCTTCCATTAAGTTGTTGGATTTTCCTTTCCTGGCTCTTGTTCATATTCTGCATTGAGTGCATCTCCTAGTCTCCAAGAACTCCCCTTTTCTGACTCAGTTGTCAGCCGTCGATGTGTCATGTCTATGGTTGTTGAAAAAGCCTCAAATTTTCTCAGAAAGTTCCTTGGTTTGAGAACTGAACGACATAATTGATTGTCTTGCTTCAGTGGTTTAGAGGAGCCTTTGCAGGTGTCTTTCTTGTTACTTCTGCTTGAATGAGGTGGTGTAGATGGCATAAAAGTACTTATTTCCTTTCTTTGGGTTCTCTATTGACATATGTCTCTGAATCTAAGCTTGCCTTTCACCTGACCATTTTACCTATTCACTAAGCAGGCAGGTAGATGTGCTTAAAAATAACGTAGAGCCAAGACTTTTTAAAATCCGTTTATTTTGTGATTTTGAACCAGGTATTCAGAAGAATTGTTATACTGAAGAATGTAGTGGCTAGCACTCTTAAGGTGCAGTTTTTTGTTACGCTGAATGAGATTTGTTAGCTGTCATTGGAAAGGGGAATCTGTCTTACTCTTCATTCTCTCTTGCATGTCCCGTTTAGCTTCTTTCCATCGCATCTGCTCATGGTGTGACTATATAGTTTATTTGGATCAGCTTGTTTGTCCAACAGAAAATGGATCCAATCCAAGTAATGATTCATTTTCTGGTGCTGATGTGGCTTTCTGGGCAGTCACACGAGCCGACAAGGGAGGGCAGGTGGGAACACGTGGCCAGGATGGGGCAGAACTGTCTGTTTTCGGCAGCAGCCTGCAGTACGCAGTGTTGCAGTGTATTACCAACCGCCTATCAGGGTTGAAGGATTCTTTGAATCTGGAAGGGCTGCAATTTCTGGAAAGGGCTGAGTTTGGCTATCCAAAATGTGCATCTTGGTATCTCAGTAGGTTTGAGATACACTTGAGATATGCTTGATTGCAGTTGAGCTTAAACTTAATGGTGAGCTTCCTGGGTTTGCACTACTTGTCTTGGGGGTGGCTACATCTGTGTAATGTTTTTCATCTTAATTTATTAATAGGTATTTTCTCCCTTAAATCCACATTAACAGCTTCTGTCAGGGAATAACTGTGGTCCAGGGTCACCTCAGAAATACATTAGCCTTGTAATTGTTTATCTTAGAGACATGTTCAAGGGAGGAAATTTCCCAGACCAAATCAATATGATGCAATATACCTAGCAGTTAAAAACCAAACCAAACCAAAAAAACCTAGTCATTTTTGCTCTTACACTGAATGAGGTGAATGCATTTTAATGACAAATTCTACATTTAGTATATGTACATTTAGAAATTCAAGTTAGGCTTTTTATGTTCTTCCTTACTGACAAATTCTCTTCTGGTACCAGCATATGGTCATATAGAAGACTTGGTTATACTGTGTATATAGATCTAAATGATGGCATAGGTAGCTATGTTGTTAACAGAAATAATAAAGTGCTGTAGAATGTTCTTTGCATTTAATAATGTAATGATGAGAAGTGAACAGCTGGGCTGCCATTACTCCTTTGATCAGAAGGTGGTTGTTGTGGTGCAGGTGGGTGAATGAAGGTTAGTTAAGGTTAGCAAACGTGCTGCAGCAGAACAAGGGAATGACAAAACTAGCGTTGGCCCCTCGTACCTTACTCGGTTCTTGGCCTGTCACATCCTGTTTATGAGCAGCAGCCTAAAAATACACATCTAGCAAGAGAAGATGGAATTTAAAAATCATTCAAAGCAAACTCTGCTGCCTGAGAGTTGGAAAAGAAATGCCAAGGCTAACACAATAATTTATTGACGGTTGTTTTTGCCGTATTTGTGGTTGCACTAGCTGTTGCAGGCCAGAACCAGCTAAATGGCGTCCTGCGTATGGGTGGCTGTGCGTGCTGTGGGTGTCCGTCACTGCCTTACAGGTACCGGCCGGCTGTGTCAGGGGTCAGCTGGGACTAGCTTGAATCCCTTAATTTCAAAAAGTGATCAAAATGGGTGATGTGAGGAAATTACTGCCTTTTTTTTTTTTTTAGGCTTTTTTGGCTAGAAAGTAGGCTTTTAATATTGATGGTAATTAATCACTGAAATTATTTACCCAGATAAGGTAAACTGTGTGTCATGTTAATTTAGTTGGTCAAAGATTATACATTTGTTCAAAAGAGATGCTCTTAAATCATCCAGAAATTACAAGAACCACTTAGTGAAGACCTGTGGCCTGTGTTAAAGCAGGTTAGGTGTAATGGGGTAGCTGAAAGGATATCTGACTCTGTGAATTGTATCTACTGAGAGGCCTTCTGAGAAGCTTTCCAGTTAATACTGCATCCTTCTAAACTGTGATATAAATATCTGGAATTTCTCATCATGCAATTTTCAGTGGCACAGCCAGGCATTTTTATAGAGGGCACTCAGCCTGAGCATCCTCTAATAAGAGAGAAGCTGTCTTGACTTTGTTTTTTTTTTAAAGGAATCAACTCTTTGTAAATATGTATACATTATTGTTGTATTTTTTATTTATTAATACTCATGCTTATATATGTAGACATAAAAAGAAAATTCTGCTGTAGGGCAACTAAAAAAATGTAATAAACAAAAAAGTCATGATTCCCTAGACTTTCCATTTCTTTGTTGCTGTTCTTTTCCAGGGAAACTGGTATTCTCAACTCTTCTGGATTTAATGCCTATTGAAAGCCTGCCAGTAGTTCTGGAGAGAGTGAATTTGATGATTCACATTATCCCATCCTGTCCTGTGTTTACCAGAGTTTTCAATAAATCATTTGTTACAGTTGTGCTATCCTGTATTGTATTTATTTAGAGAAGTGTAGTTTAGAATTGTAAGTGGTTCTTCAGTGTTTCCTCTTAGATTCCTCTATCTACATGCTTTAAATCTTAATGTGCAGATTTCAATGGAAAGAAAATAATAACAAAGTTGAGACTGCTCTAAAATGTCGGAAAGTAGCTTTTCTTATTACTTAGTTAAATAACATGGCTGCTCCGTTTCTTGGGAGTTTTCAGGTCTAGAAACAACTGTTGCATTTCCATTAGATAGCTGAGTATCTTCTTCCACTACTACTAGAATAAATATTCCATTTCTGGCAGATCGTGGGGTACAAAGTATTCCCATGTTTATTCTCTATGGGACCGAATGAAAGCAATTAATATGGGGAAAATATATGGCAGAGAGAGATAGAAAGAAAGAACTAGCACCCATTTTTCTTTGGTTTTAGTGACTGCTCAGAGGGGTTGGAGTTTTGGGAACCTTTTGGAGGAGATGGGTTACAGGGTTGTGAGTCAGAGCTTTACAGAAAAATACAACTAATCTGATTTTAGCCCATTGCTATCACCTCACTATATGAGCTTAAATGGACGTCCGTCTGAATAAACAGTTTCTTTCAGGTAGAATGTTGGTGAGATTTGCGAGTGTATCCCACTCTGACCAAACTGGTAATTTCTCAGCTATTCTCCACCGGTCTGTGTCCAGCGTCAGGTTAAGGAATGACTAACACATTAGCTGGGGGAAGTTTTCCAATTGTGTTTGCTCAGGGTTTTGCCCAGGATAGAATTTCAAAGAAAAGAGCCGTTTCCTACGGTGTGGATGGACTAATATGGGGGGGTTACTAAGGCAGAGCCTCCCAGTCACAGGTTGTGATGTTGAGAATTCTTGAATAAGCCTCATAGATTCAGAAAACAGATCTCTTATTCATTATCATAGACTGTTTTGTCCATTTCAATGCAATTTTTTTGGATAACAGCTTATTGTTAATTGGTAAATATATTTACTTTATGTGTTCACAAACCTGTATGATATGTTTTGTGGTAGCTGAATACTAATTCCAGTCTTTTCAATATTGCAGTCTACCCACATTGCTCGAGCCAGCTTCCAGGTTGATGCTTTTGGATCATCTTTCATCCTAGATGTGATGCTAAACCAGTAAGTAATGACTGTATCTTACTCTACATTTGTTCAAGACCTGGTGCCAGTGAAATATCATTTTTCAATGGAGACTTTAGAGGCTGTATTATAGCACAAATGCTATTTCTAGGTATTGAGTTCATCTGTAGTAGTATATTTTAAGTTCTTCTGTTATTTTCTGAAGTATTGTTGTAGGCTTTGATATTCCCATTGTTACTACCTAGTAGCTATTGCAGTGTAACTAACATTTTAGTGTTATAATTTCATTTGCCGTCCTTCAGTTTACCATAAAGGCAAATTACTATACTCATGCAGAGCCTCCTTGGATATTAAAAGATGGAGTTGCTGAAAACGGGTAGCTGTTAGCATTTTAATAACCAAGTGTAAAGTACTGGAGATACAGCAATTACACTACAGCTAATCCTCAGAAAAGAATGAGATGGATAGTTGGGGAAGAAGCTTCTCTGGATGCATTTACAGTCGTTTGGGAATAGAGAAGCATTATAAGGCAGTAGCACACTGTGAACTTCAGTCTATGAGGAAAGATTGAACAATAGTAAACTTAAAGTGAAATCTGGTATGCGTCTTTCAGTAATGAGTTTTTGAAGTAGCTTTTTAGCACAGCTGTTTTAAAATAGGAGTTGCTTTGCTTTTCTGCTCAAAAGTGAAAAGAGAATAAATAATGTAGTAAATAGAAATGCTTTGTTAAGTAATTCAGCTCCTAATAATTGAACACAATATTGCATGGTTCAGTGTAAGAGACAAACTGCTCAATTGCTAGAAGTTTTTCTGCTATAAAAATGAACCGTTCAGGTTGCAATGGGAGCCACTCAAATTTCAGATTTTTTTCACTTGTAAACACATTTTAAACAGTGGCAATTTCGTTATGTGCACTGACATGAGTTGAAAAACACATGTGAATCCTTGCTGCTTACAGACAGCAGAGGCACTGTGCTGCTGGAAGGAGAGGGAAAGAGGCTGGTTTAGAAGTATGAGTTTATAACGTGCATTTTAAAAGAATTCTAGAGGAAGAATTTCCTGCTTAAAAGCACCAAGTCCATTAAAGTGTTTGTTGGAAATAGCAGTTTTGTATACATGTTTATACCTTACTGAGACTAGGTTGCACAAACCTGATTTTATTTTGGGTGGCAGATTAATGGTGTGGTCACAGTTAGTTTCTGAAAGTTTTTTTCTTGTAGTATGAATTTCAGGTCATCTTAATAAAAGTAAACACATTTACTAATGATATATGAAAAGACAAGTTGAGGATGTGATTTTATGAACTGCAGCAGTTCTCTGTAGGTGGATTTTTTGTTTACACACATGTACATATGCACATAACCACAGACACACAAACATGTTTAAAATTTAATTTGTTTTGATCTGGATCCTATTTTTATGTCATTCTTTTGTCATCTTTAATGATGTTAGAGCAGTATTTGTATCAGTAAGACTGTCAAAATGTGTCCTTACTGTTCTTAAGAGTGCTAGAATCCAACTTAAATATGAACTTTTCCTGAGGAGCTATGCTTTTTATAATGTGAAAAAAGTCCTATCATAAATTGTGCAAAATGAAAACAAGAAGACTGCAAGGAAATTAAGATGTTTGACTTCTATCATGATATTTAAATCAACATTTAAACTGCTTCTGAAATAGCATTTGCAGATCATCCAAAAAAAAGGCCAAGTATACCACAGCGGCATTTAAAATGTATTCTTAATTATTATCCTGTGAACAAATCTGTTCTGTTCAGAAGGCTGTATTTATTTTTATTCTCTTCTAATTCTCACTCTCCATATTATATTCTGTATGTATTTTCTAAGGTTCCTGAGACAAAAGCACTGATTTTTCTGAGGAGTGGTTTGCAAATTTAGCCCACAGTAGCTTTATAATTGAAAAGTAGTTCAATGCTTGGAAGGAGCAAGGTTCAAGATTTTAGTTTTCCTCTGGAAAAAATATCAGCTTGGTATTTATAACTGAACCTCTGCTAATATCAAAAGCATGCTGAAGCAGGCCTCTCTGGTAAAATTAGCTCTTATGCATAATATAGATTTGAGGAATATTAAAAGAAGCATGGGGGACAGAGAGGGGAAAAATAATTCAAAATACACAGGTATCAGAAAGGATGGACTCTCCCTGAGTTTGTCAGTCTTCTTTCTTGCAGTCTCCCTGTTGTTCAAAGGTTGGTGTGTATGACTCGTACATCTGAATATATCTGAGCGTCATCTCTAGTTCCAATGTCAGTGGTGGATAGTCACAGTGAAAGTGTTCATTCTTCCGTAGAGTTCCCCAATTTATGGAGGAAAAAAGTTCAAAATTAAAACTATAGTAGCAAACAGAGAGCTTTAAAAAAATCAGAAACTAAAATATACCCCTGCTCCCTAATGTTTGTCTGCAAATATATTTTCTTCGTTTGCTGCTTTCTTTGTGGGCATTATTTTCACTATTCTCTTCAAATCCACCTTTTTATCTTACAATCAGTTTCTCTGTTTTCTGTGCTGCATTTGCCTGTGCTTTGTTATACGTCCCCCTGTTATGTACCCATTTGTATTTCGTATTCTGTTGTGTTTGTATAATTTCCATCTCTTTTATTACTTGGTTCTCTAGAGGGTCACGTATTTATTTCTTTTCGTTTTCTATCAGGAATAATTGTCCCCTCTGCCATCGTGATAGATACCACACAACTTTCTTGTTTTCCTCTCAACCTTTCTCTTGGCAGCTTTTTGTACACTGACGACAGTTGAGGCTGGCAGAAATGTTTGTGGTCTCCTACTTGTCTTTCTTCCCCCATTGCCTGATACCCTCTGTTTTGTCTCTTCACTTGACCAAAGGAGATGCTACTGTTGAATCTGGGTGTTAGTTGAAGCAACTTTCCTTTCATAGTCCCTTCCCCTGCCACCTCTCACAACAGTGACCTGTCACCAAAGGCTGATCTCTGCAGTGAAACAAGCTGGGAAGATACAGGAGGTGGGCAGGGAAATCAAAAAGCAGAGCTGACATTTCAGACATGAGGAAAACTGAGGCCCAGGGTGGGATGTTCTGCCAGTCCTGGATGCAAGTGAGAGGAAGGAAAAATAATTTTCTAGCTGTCATTACAGCATGGCAATTTAACATTGAAGTACACATGCTTTCTTCTTGCTCATTTTGGATCTCAACCAGTTTTGAATGTGATGTTCACACTAAATGCAGATGTGAGATACACTGAAACATTACCTTGAATGATAATAAAAAAAAATAATAAAAAGCTGATATAATTACAATGTAGTTTCCTTTTTTTCAGTGGTGGTATTTTCTCCACATGCATCACTGTTCTTTCTCTTCCTTTCCCCGCCTGAGTTGCCACAGTGTCTCTACAATAAGCTTTTCTTAAGATAGAGTGTTTCTTTTAACTTTTTTTGCCTGTTCAACTGGCTAAAGTATTTACAAAGGAGCTTTCAGATCAAATCAGCTGTATTTTTAAAAGGTTCAATCCCTTAGGCAAAGGTTAGGGATGCATTAGTTGCATTGGTGTGTTAGTGAATCCATTGCCTCGGTATCCTTGTGCGTTCAGAACTGCATCTAATGGAGCTGTTTTCTGTGGCCATCTTCATTAATGCCGCCTTCAGCATTAGCAAACCTGGGCCCTGACCACTGGGCCCCAGGCGGGTGCTGCTCACCGCCTTCCCTCCTTCAGCAAGCGTCCAGCTCTGGCCATCGACCCAGAACTGTGCCGGAGTTGCATAGCAATTAAGTGTGCTTATTTATTTATTTTTTTTTAAATTCCTTTCCCTTGAAAATTTTAGTATTGTGATAGCATCTGTGGCTCAGCAAATGGCTATTTCTTTTTTTCATGCAGAATATTTCTTCTTAAATGTAGGCAGCCACCTAACCATTTACACTCTCATCTGGGGTTGTAAATCTGATTAAACAGCAGAGCTCACTAGGAAATGGGGCGTTTCCGAAACCCTCTCTGAGGCCCTGTTGGTTCTGCGGGCCGTGTGGATCTGTCTGAGGGGACCTCGGCCAGGCCGTGTCCATCGGCTTGTGAAGTAGCACAGACCTGATGGCAGAATGGGCCAAAGCAAGCTGTGATCACGGGGTTGGATTGGGAAAGAGCACACTGCAAGTTCGTTAATCAGAAAAACTACGGTATCTGTGCTTGTCTGGAGTGTGGACAGCCCCTGGCACAGGGTGACTACCCCAGGTTTGCATTGTGGTAACCACAACAGGCAAGAAAGGTGATCATGGTCCTTCCTTGCTGCAGCATCGTCCTTCATAGAAGGGCTCTGGTGTCTCCTGTCACAGAGATAGGTGGAGAGCGTTTCTAGAGCCTGAGTCTGAATTGTGGTCMCTTAAGAGGTGCAGTGTGCATACCGGGTGCTCTGCCGAGGGGACTTGTGGCCTTCACAAAGCTCCCTGGAGCATCTGGCTGCCCGCATGTGCTCCAGCTCCTCGTGCTACAACAAGGTGAAGAGTCCTCCCTGACCATGTCTTTTTTTGTAAAGAGTGAACACATCCATAGCATGAGATCCTCCGGTTTGTGGTGATGGGGAAATGCTCTGAAGCGTCATGAGCATAGCTGAGGATTTCACCTTACATTCAGCGCTTCAGGACTGCTGTGTCCTTCCAACTGGCACTCAGTCACTAGAATGGAGCATAATTGCCACCTGCTTTCTCTTCTTGCAACACAAATTTAATTCCTGTGGTCCATGTGTGGAAAATAATCTATAAAGAACTGGTAGGCTCGGCAAGATGTGTTCAGAAACCATACCCTCTTTAGGAAGCTCACACATCTTCTGTTCCCGTCGAGCGCCTGACCGTGTCCTGGAGGAGTACCAACATTGTGCATAAATGATGGTCATGATGATCAACGATGTTCAGAAGGCTGAAAGATATCAAATGATGCAATTTTTATAAACTCTGCAATCACTCTGTGGGAAATAAATGCCCTTTTCTCTTAGTTTATCAAAAGGTAGCCAAAACCAAAGAAGCTTCTTCAGAAAATATTGATAGGTATTTTGTATATTTCAGTCTTAATTTAAATTATTTCTGGAAGGTTCCTGGCACTACAGGAATTAATTATTTTGCCTTGCCACTGAATGGTTTTTGCAGCTTGTGCTGAGAAGGATACAGACATTCCTCATGCCTTGTGGGGAATGTTTATTAGGAATGTTTTTTAACTAGAGTTTTGCAAACCTTACAGAATCAGATTGTAAACTTCATAAAAAAAACCTGAAAGCAAGCAAAATAAAAGGCAGCTTGGCAGACAAGTGCCAACTTTTTCATGAGGCAAACTGCTGAAACCTTGCCTGTAATTTCTTGTGGCAAATGGTCTCCAACACTAATATCAATGTGCCACGTAAGCTGTAAATGAAAAATATATTCCAAAATTTGCTCTAAATCATGAACACTTGGCTGTGCGGAATTCAAAAGGATTAGCTTCCTGACGTAGTTTAAAAAATGCAGTTACACTGTTTATGACTGTTATAATTTCTGGTAAGTCTTTCTCCCGCGTTGCCCCCGTGAATCTCGCGCTCCTCCTGGTCACCCGCAGGACGGGCGTGCGGTTGAGGGGCTCCACCTGATGTGATGTGACCTGCTGGGTTGTGCTGCCGGGTACGAGAGGACCCATCTGCCATTCCTGCTCTAAAAGTACTCCGCGCTTTACAATCTCCGTTACTCTTGCAATGACTCCCGGTAACTGGATACTCATCCAGTTGCCCAAGCAGTTTGATGGTCAGATCAAACCTGCGGAGCAGCTCTTCCTTTAAGCTGTTTTGGGTCTCCCTAAAGTCCAACTCAATCCCTTATTATTTTGATGAATGCCTTGGCTGCACACAGTCCCAATTGTTCTCACTAGCAGCTGAAATTTATTGGGATCGAGGGAATGCAAGCTCTGTTCACTTTTCTTATTCATGCCCTGTGCATGCAGGCTGAGGAGCCCCACTTGGGTACGATTGCATTTTGGTGATTGATTCTTACTTAAAATAATGCCTTCTTTTGCACCATATGAGAGTGCTCTGAAAATGTAATTGTAATATTTAGTACCAATTTACAGGTAGCATGATCTAGACTGGGTTCAGGACTCCTGAATGAGGTACTGAATCATGTTCTGCACTATTTTTGAATTATTTGTTAAGTGATTATGTGCTCTGTGGTCAGAACCCCAGCTGACCCAACAGGATTATTCTTTCACAACCCCATTTTGCAAAGTCATTCTTTCCCCCTCCCAGTCTGTGGTGGAAAAATTAATATGGTCATAACTGCAAACCAGACGTAAGAAGCACTTTCTCCCTGATATTGTTGCTTAATTTCAGAGGTTGATTTTGTTCTCTGGGAGGCAGTTATTCTGCATCTCTGTTTGTGTTAGCATGCTTTGCTAACACGTATTTGGTACAAACTGTTTTTGAATGACTTATAGGTTTTTTTTACTCTTTAATGAAAAATGTCAGTTCTGTAGAGATTTCTGCCAACTAATTCTGTTTGGGCTAAACGACAAAGAAAGGTAAGACAAGAATTAAAGGTTTTACTAGTGTATCACTAAACGTATCCTGATGCTAGGGAGAATGCCCGGGATTGTGTGGTTAGACCTGTGTAGCATCATCACTAAGGGTTCCTGCCTTTTGTGGTGTTTTTTTTTCAGTTTTGTGTTGAAGAAGTATGGGAATGAAGAATTTGTCAAAATATAACTTGTTTGAATAGTTAATTACCCTCACTGGTAAAAGTTTGAACATTAGTTTCAGGCTGAAAAAGCCCTGTAGGCTTGAGTTTTCCTCCCACCTTGGTATGTATAGCATATCAGCCTTCTTTTTGTTATAAAATAGGTTGAGCTCCTGGATCTTTAATAAAATGGCATCTTTTAAGTCCTTTAATAATTTCTATGCCTTTTTGCCGACCTCCCCAGTTTATCAGTATCCTTGCTGAATTGTAGGCTCAGTACTGCATTTTGGCAGTGTCACATATAAAGGTAGCACAACTTTCCCATTTCTAATTGAAATGAACCTTTACATAGTTACCAAGATTTTCCCAAGATTTTTTTTCTTTTTCTTTCTTTTTATTTTTTCTTTTATTTTTTAAAAACTTTCTTCTTCCAAGCTTAGAATTGACTATTTAGTAAATATGAACTATGTTCTTTGATCTTATTATATCATCACTATTACTATTATTGAATTTGTAATCCTATACAAGAAAAAATCAGGTTACTTTGACAAGAAAAATTTTCCATAAACCTATGTTGATTATCAGTAAGTTTATTACCTTCCTTTAATTTGTTTTGTATAATGTTCCGTTATGCTTAAAACTTCTTTTGGAAAGGGTAAATTGCTTTTGATAACTCCATTACATTTAATTTTTTAATATTATAATTTAGTTTTAGGTTAACAAATTTCTGTTACGATTATTCCTCTATTATTGTCAATAGATTTTTTTGTTGATTTAGTACCAGCTACTGGTAAAGGCTGTTGAAATCAACACAAGTTTGCTACTGACTTCAGTTGGATGGGGATATGGAAAGCTTAAGTGATGTCTGTGAAATGCTTGCAAGTGCTTAATTGGCGTTCTGGTTAAAATGAGAACAAAAAAAGTAATTTGTTTCATTCATCTATTATTTCCAAGTGTGTCACTCTAAGGTAGTCCTAATCACCTGTGAGAGAATTCCCTGATGTTTCTGAAACACCACTTAAAGCTCAATGGTTTGTGACTTCTAAGAAAAATTGCATTTGAGAACATTTATGTGTGTATACAAAATCTATGCATCCCCTGATAAAATAATTTCCTAGCCCATTAAAAAAGTTTCTGAAAAGGTCAGTCCTTTGTTTTCCTCTCAATGGATGTGATAAAGAATATTTTACTGCTTTTAGGTAATTGCATTCATTGGAAGCAATATTTGTTGGTTTATAGTAGAGTAATTAAAACATATGGGCTTATCAGCACTGCGTAAATTGCCTTTCCATGGTATGAATTTTTTTGACACAAAAATAATTATACAAAATGTATTACTGTGTATTTGTGAGTGTGTGTGTAGGAAGAAAACAATTAGTTATTCTGGAGACATACTGTAATTCTATTACTATAATGTTTTTCTTTGTTGGTGATATGCCTCTCTCTGTGTTGTCCAGCCACTCTGCCCTGTTTTTTACTTTCTCCTTGAGAACTCTTTTGGCATCATGACCTTCTGTATGTGTGCATTAAAAATAGCACTTATAGAAACAGAGGAAGTGCTGCGGGCCTTTTAACTTGGGGCTTGAATACTCTCCTCAGCTAAGCAGTGAACTGAATTGGAATCCCCTTTTCTAGACAAGGAGTGAAATGATGCATGGAGCTGGGAATGAAGATATGGAGGATGAAAATAGTAGAAATTATTAGGCTTTCCGGGAGGAATCAGAGGATCTAACAGATGGCTGAATAACCGTCAGCGTACAAACTTAAGGCCTTTAATTCCGCAAGATCTTTACATGAGGAATAGGTTATTCGACCCTCTTCTACTCAGGATAGTGGTTCTACTTAAGAAATGTGTTTTTGGTCCAGAGACGGAATCAACAGGCAGTATTAAAACAATATGTTGTTAACATACGGAACATCTTACCCAGCAAATAACAGTGCTGGACTTGTGCACACAAACTCTGTTGTATCAAAGCAATGGACTTGTTTGCTTTCTTTGCAGTATCTATTACAGAGATAAGGTGCTATCTATGAAGTCTACAGCCATTTGTTTCTGTGGTTGTGTGAGATTTATGTAGCTTTTTTTAATGCATTTTGCTAGTAAGATTCAAGACGGGTCTGCTCACAATTCCCTTGCTCAGGGGCTGGAAATAGGCTTCTTTTGACAGACTTTCTGTGCGGTGTGTAGTCTTTAATGTAATTGTTTTCATTTGGTTGGGACCTGCTAGTGAGTAAAACCTCATTTACAGACAGTTGTGTCGTCTTAGTGCAGAAAGTTTGTTTCCTTGAAGAAAACCACAAAACAAATTCTGCACTTTGGTTTGAAAGGCTTTGCACATGTTGCTCTGATTCTCTTCCCACCTGTATTACCATGAGAAGCGCACCCAGCGTAATGACCCTTCCCTGTGGGGAGACTTCTTTCCTCTTCCAAAACACACGCAAAAATCCAGTTTCTAAACCCTGGAGCATCAATTAGCAAATGCAAATCTGGTAGGAAACTACTGATCCTGCCCGTGGCCCGCTTTCCCTCTTGTCAGGGGTGCTGTGGCCAAGGAAGCCAGACGTGCCGCTTGCCCCTGGGGGTTTGTGTCCTGTCCCACGGGTACCACAGCACCCTGTGGCACACTCGGCTGAGTCAGGCTCGTTGCCCTTTGTCAGAGGGTGTCCCCCATGGAGGATGCTTCTGAATTGTAGACAGATGTGTTAAAAGTTACTTTTGATAGACAAGTATCCTACTGGTAAACCTTTCACTTCTTGCATATAACCCAAAGATACTCTTATTCTGTTGATGTACTGTAGATGAGGGTTGGCTTGGCAATAACCTGATCCTCTCTCAATTCAAACAGCTGGACTCTTTTGATATTTTCCAGGCCTTTGGACTTTACAGTCTGTGATTCTGTGTTACTGTGATGCTTCTGTAATGCCCCATCTATTTCCCTGTCTTCTTCAATTATATGATAATCAAATTATTCTTTTAAATAATCTTCTGATTTGAACAGAACTCAGTATGTCTCTCAAATTCTTCAAATACCTAATTGCTTCCTATTTAGTTTTAGTTCTTTATTGTCCAAGTTCCATTATGAAATAGTAGTAGACGAATCAAGATACCTTATTTATACTGGTCATCAAATAGGGCATTAAACCCTGTTTTATGGAAATATGGAACAATTTACATTACACGAATATATTAAGAAGTTGTTTAATGAAATGTACCATCAGATAATCCTAACAGAAACACTGAGCCATGTTTTATGGTTCGTTATTGAAAAGAGCTCTTCCCCCCCCCGTTGCTTTTAAAGTGTTTTAACCAAGAAGTACGGAATCTGCTTGCACTACCATAACATACAAATAAATTCATGTAGGCCAGAAAAGATCCCTTTATCAATTGACTGAATGACTGGTTGTATGATAATAGTTCTATTTCTTTAAAAAAATAAATGACAAAACAATGTTAGAGAGTATTTATCATGTGTCCTCATTCTGTTCCATTTACTTTATTTCTGCCATCCCAAAGGAAATGAAATGCTGTCATTTGGTGTGATACACAGTGAAGATGAAGAAGAATCATCTTGTACTTTTAATAAAAGATGACCTACAAAGAGATATTTCTTCTAAATTGGGCTTCTGCCCTTTTTTGAGATGTAAAAGGTCAATTGAAAAAAAAATATATTTTTGCTCTTGATCTTTCTTCCCTCCTTTCCCCAAAGAAATAAAACCACTTAAAATCCAGCTTTTTAATAGCCAAATTTATTTTTGTCCAGTGTTGTTTACCTCGTATAAGATCTCCTTCTTTTTGCTAAAGAATCTATTGGGGAGGATATAAATACAGGAGGAGTTACAAATGTACAGGATGTACTCATACCCTRAAGTAAAACCCCTCCTGATGACATACGGAAGATTGGCCTAAATATCAAAGATGTAAGATTTGCTTCAGAAGAACAAAACAAAAGCATTCATGTCCAAAGGGCATCAGAGATTTTTAAGCCCCTGGTTGCGTGTAATCAAATATACCGTAGTGACAGTTCTGAGACTCTAAATCATTGCAGAGATTACTTAATACATCATTTTAAAATAAAAAAAAAAATAAATCACCCTGTCTTTTTGAAGATTGTGAATTTTTGGAATCCACTGTTTCACCTAAGCCAGCCAGCCAAAAAAGCAGATCTTAAAGATTTTCCCTCTACAAAGCAGTTCAGTTAGAACAAAAACTGCCGTTTCTTACTGTAAATCGTCGTACTCCTCGTGGCACCCATTTGACCTTCCTTTCACAGATACAGCCTTGGCGGCAACAGTAAAATTATAATTGTCTCTCTGCTAATTATTGCTCTTATAATGAATCACACTTTCCATTTGGTCTGTCAAATTTTGATAGTAGTCAATGAAGTTATGCTGAGAGAAAAGGAGAAAAAACGAGCTTGACGTAATGTTCCTATAATGGAATTATGCATGTTTTCAGAGAAAAGAAGTAAGAAAATTCAGATATAGCTTTAATTCCTAAAGAGTCAGCTATTTCTAAGTATCATTGAAGGGACAAAGAACTTTTTGTTATGTTACCATGTGTTTTAGCATCACTTTTATTTTTACTTAATCATAAGCAGCAAAGGAATTCTCCCACTGACTATGGAGGTGGGAATCCATCCAAAGACATTAGATTATCAATACATTTCTGCCTATGTAAAGTGGCCAATTTGATTACAGAGGAAACTTGCTAGAAATTAGCCAAGGAGTAAATTTGGTTTATTGTACTTCACTCTGGTAAGTTGCTCATCAGTAAGTGGAAATCATGAAATGTGAAGCTACAGAGAAACTGCAAGATCAAGCTGAATATGATACTGTAAAGACACTGCCAAGTCTAGCTAAAGAGATTAATATGAATACATTTCCAGTGTTAATGAAAAATGGTGGCTGGAGCTTTTCATTTATGTATGCATTTATGTATGCTTTGGTACAAAGTTAGAGGGTTTCTTTTGTCTTTCTCTTTTTGCAAGAATTGTTAAATCTTACATTACAATGTATTTTCAGGGTGAGCTTGCTGATCTTTAGCCTGTACTTATCCATAATCATTCTTTGATCTTCACTTCTTTTTTGGTATAAGAGGATGTATTTCTCTTTGGTGGTTTGCCAGAACATCACTGCTAATGGATTTCTAGTGCGCTAGAAATTCTACAATAGGAACAGATAGAATAATGTTCCAATGGCCTGCAAATATATGATGTGTTGCCACTTGAATTAGGCAGTTACGCTGTACACATGCTTTGCTCTTCCCTTTGCCTGTCTTCTTAGACTGTGGGAGTTCAAAAAATGCAATTCATCACTTCTTATTCAATGTGTTTATTTTCCATATTTGGTGATATGACTGGGATAATTTTGCAGCTGGGAGTCTGAAAGACTAGGAGCCGATACTGATGAAATTCTGCCATTCCCTTTATGACCAGGTTCTTGCATGTATTTTTATGGGTTTTGAGCTATGAAGGTCATTTGAGTTCACCTTCATTTCAGTCCTGCTCCATCTGGACAGCAGAAAGGAAGCACTTTAGGCCCAAGCATACAGGTTTGCTGGCTGATGCTATTTCTGCCCTTCCCATTGAAGTCTGATTTGAGTTTGCCTGGTAAGGTCTTGACCACATTTGAATGTAGACCTTCAGACACTGAGTGTTGGATTACATATGGTCAGTTGCTGCTTGTCACTAATAATTCCTTCTTCATTTATCCCACACGTTCACAGCTGGTTGTTTCACCAGTATAAAAACTGGTCTGCGACCTGTGGGTTTGTCTGAAGAAGACGAGCCTTTCTTTACTATTATGCTTCTAACAAATGATTGAACATTTCAGGTTGAGGCCCTGTGTGGTTTACCCCAAAAAGCTTGACAGGTAAAGTTACTGGTATCCGATTTCAAGGACAGAGTACAGAAGTGGGTTTGCGCATAGATGCCTGAAAAAAATAGATGACACTGAGGTAGGGAGAGGTGGTATCATTTTAATCTTTTGCAGTATTGATGCCAACAAAAATATGGTAAGTTAATAAACTTGCTTTACTAATAGTATAACTTTTGGGTTTGGGGCTGCCTTATCTCAGTGCTTTAGGCTCTTACTATGATCTTCCCACTGATCTGATCTTCCTGAGGGGCTGCAGTATCTTCCTGCAGACTGAATACAAATCGATGCTGAGATATATTCCTCTTATTCCCTACATGAGGAGTGTTGAACCACTTCAACAGATTTTTTCTCTTGCCTGGTGATCTACAAATACTTTGCTTTTGGACTTTGCTGGGGTGAGAAGGGACTACTCGGAAGAAAAGGAGAGCATGACCCAAATCCATGCCTTTCTCGTGTGGAAGCAGGTAGGATTGTCCCTACTGCCCAACCTCTCGTCCCTGCAGAAGCAGATGTGAAGTTGGGCTAGAGAGTGGTGGATTAGACCTCAGAGAGTTGTCAAATGCACAGCAGGACAAAACTAGGGACCTGGAGACCTCCTTTGTACTAGCACCCAGGGACTTTGGTATCATGTGTGTTGAAAATTGAGATATTGCCTGTAACAATGGTGGGAACAGTGAGGAAGAATGTGCATGTGCCTTTAATTTTATTTAGTCTTTAAAATTGCTTAATGTTTCTGGGATTTACACTTTAAAATGTAATTTGCATTTTCAGAACTTGTTCCAAGAAATCCTGGTTCCCTTGCAGGTACATACTAGCATATAGCATAGAAGAGTCTTATATTTAATAATAAAGTTTCTGATAACCCAGTGCACAATATCCCTAAGCCTGTGCAGGAGTGAATGCTGTGTGATAGGTCATGTGCTTTAAAACCAGATTTCACTGAGGCACCGTTGCATTTCTTCCGAAGTGACCTGCTAACTTTTTAAATGTAACTTTTTTTCCTTTGTGAACTTACTCATGTAAACTTACTAATGATGGGTGCATCATTAAAATATAGTAACAAGATTTTATCATTAACTGCTTGAAAAGTTTTACTTCCTTTTCGTCCTTCCTTAAAATCTCATATACACATTCAATAAAATGGTGTTTTCATGTAAGTACAAACAAAGGAGAAAACTTCACTGAATGTCTCCTTAAGCTGCAGTGCAAGTTAATTTTGAGGGGTACCAAGCACTCACTGCTTCTATTGACTTTTTGGACGTTGTACAGAAAACGATATTCAATCAAAGGAAAAAAAAAAAAGTAAAATTTAGGTAGTCTATTGTTATATATTTATCTATCATTGTGATAGCCTTCATTTTGGTCCATGCTGTAATGCCAATGGATTAGACCAGTACAGTTCCACTATTATCTAATTTTATAATTCAGCTGGAAATAAGTAGAGGCTGTCAAAGAATCCAGAGAAACGTGTATTATCTGACAGTTCTTCACAAATAGCACAATTAATTGTATTAGTAACTTTAGTAACTTCCTCTGTGCTTTTTTAATAAACGTGTATACACACACACACACACACACMCCCCTATATGTATACATACACATACACACACACAGAGGGGTATTTCTGCCCTCCCTCTCTCTTTATAGGTAGGCCTGCATTTAAGACTGAGTAATTCTTGCAGGGCTCCTGTTCCTAATAGCAGCACGGAAAGAATGTTATTTATAATAGAATTGTCTAGACATTGTCTGAGTGTGCAGACAATAGAACGATGTAGGTAATGCAAATTCTGGACTTGGCTTCTCATATGGGAGATGTACTTGAACACCTACCTACCTCCTAGCAGGGTTCTTTCAAATTTCTTGCTTTCCATTTCTGTCCCGCCCTCCACCCCAAATGAGCAGATTGAACAAGAGGCACTTTGGCACTTCAGAGGAGTGAGATCTTCACTACTTTTATTTCTTTCTCAGATAAATTCTAAAGGGTGGTTGCTTTTTTTGGAAGCAAATACGCTGCTTTTATTTTGGTTTCAGTTCTTGCACCTTGATAATCATACAGATAACTCCTGAGAACAACTCACATTTCTCATGAAATGAACATGAGAAAAACAAGGCAATTACTGCTTGGTCCTTGCAAAGCCTGTCACAGGAAAGGATTTGGCTTTAACTATATTGGTTTAGGAAATTATGACTGAGATTATTTTTTTTTATTATTTCTGCACCTCTTTCTGTCATGGAGAAATTAAAGCAGCAACATGCAGACAACATGCTGATACTTTACTGTGCCAGCAGGAATAAGGAAAGTATTCAAGCTGACCTTCAATGAGGAAAAAATGTGGACATTTTCAATATATTGAAAGCAGCTTTAAACTGTTTTCAGAATCGTTTGCAGGTCACTGTAATCATAATCCCTTCATACCATGTTGCTTATAACATGAGTTCCTTCCTACTCGCCCTGGGAGAAGGAGGACTACCATGGTGCTACCTAATTGACAGCGTAGAACTCGGGGGAATGGCTGGGGAATGAGCAAGTAATGAGTTGTTCTCCACACTCTTGGCCCACTAGTCCTTCAGTATTTCTAGGCAGAAAGCTGCTTGTGAATTCAGACAGCTTAAAGATGTATTAATACTCTTGTGTTGTGTCAGCTGTGTCACCCCAGCAGAAAAAGGAGAAGATGCTAATGGAATTGCACATGGGCTATGGCAAACTAAATTATGCTCCTGCACTTGGACAACTGCTGCCTTTCAGTTCTGCTTTATCCAAACCTAATAGCTAGTTTTCAGTTACGCATTTCATATTTTCCCTATTTAGACTTCTGTATAGCATAAAATAAATGTTATATGTCAAATTTTGCCTTTGGATGAACATTAGTAGTTCTGGTTGACTTCAGCAGGAGCTGCAGGCAAACATCCTAAAAAAAGAACTTGGCCTCAGATCTAAAATCCCTTTTGCTGCATCCTATATTGCAGGAATGTGTATCTCCCTGTTTTCAAAGTACAGCAGTTACCAGCATTGTTAACAAGTCTCTTTCAGTTGTCCTTGGAAAGCCAAATAGAAGGAGCTAAATACTATATGGGACTACGGGGCCAATGTTTGAGCACCTTTGAGATCTCAAACCCTGCTTTCTCAGCCACCACCTAACCAAAGCATTTAGGATTTTGTAAGTGTGCATGGACAATTAACACCCTAACCAGACCAGAATGATCTTAAATACCAGCCATCTCTAGAAACTGCTATAGATGTGGTTGCTGGGATAGTTAAGTGTTTTGTGTAATTTTTAAGCTGCATTTTTATGCATTGTTAATGTATTGTAACTATGTAGTCMCATTTTCCCTGGGGTTTCTGAATGTAGCTAACAACCTCTGCTGTGGATTACTGTTGTTACTTAAGGGAAGAGGCAGGATACCAAGATGGGGGAGGCACCTCTCAGCCGTCAGCAACAGAGCCGGCAGAGGAGCATATCAGAAATCAAGAATCCTTTCCCCTCCTCTTAGACCATATGGCAACCAAAATCTTCCAATTCACTACAAAGGAGCCATGAGACAAAGCAATTTAAATTGCCAGTCAAAGAGTAGGCCAGAGGAGAGAATAATCAATATACAGAGAAACCACCTGGAGAAGCTAAAAGGCTGAAGCTGCATTAGGTATTTCCCAACATATACTGCTAATAATTTTATGCTGTTGTAAATGGGTAAAGCAGGATTGCCTGGTTGCTGGTAAACTGGGAATGCTGCTCTAAACTGGGAATGCTTCAGTAAACTGAAGCTGGAGTGAGAAACGTTTCTGTGTTTCTACAAGTTTCTCCATTTAATGGGAAGGAGAATTCCCAGTACCTGATGTAGGACTTGGACCAAATTTGCCACGCCAGCTGGGGGCCCAGAGTAGTTGGCTGCAGAATTTGCCTTTCAGGCATGATGGTTGTTGTATATGTATAGCAAATCAAAAGCTTTCCAAAAGCCCAGTGTTTAGAGCATTGTCCTGGGATGTGAGAAACCTGATTTGAGGTTTCTTCTGCAAATCAGCCTAAGTAGGGATTTTTAAAACATGTCTGCTAGCTGCCTTGTTTCCTTAGGTATCTATTATTATGTGAGAGTTGATACTGGGTAGATGCTAAACTGAGATAGAGAAATGTTTCAGTAATCTGTGGCAGCTGTTCTGGGATAAGGCTGGTGTCAGCTCATTCTGAAGAACAACAAGGATTTGCTGGTATAGTGACTAAGAAAAGTTGCATTACATTAGAGGGTGTGAACGGATAAACTCCTGTTTATGAATTGCTGGTTTTTTCCTTCTTTGCTTTTCCTTACAGATACTTCAGATATGCGTTGAAATAATTATTATTCAAACTGCAATCATGTTCCGTAATTTGCAAATAAATGGTCATGTTCCCAGTTTGTGTAATGAGTGGGAATTGAGATTATTTTAATACAATACCAGGGTTGGTTTTAGTGGTGTGCATGAATGCCACAGTTTGTACTTTTATTGACCCTTGGTATAATCATCAGTGAGATGTATAAGGATTGTCTCAGGACAATTAGAATTAGTCTGTTAACAAGTGTTTTCAAATAGAGTTTGTTTTTCTGGTAAGGATCCATAGAAGCCCCCTCTCTTTAATGCAAGATGGAGTGGTCCTGTCCAGTCCCCTTTGTATAAGGGTAGTTTTCTCCCTTAGTACAAATTTAATGTCTTCAGGATTATTGGGGTTTTTTAACCGCAAAATGTTTTTAAAAGTTTTTTTTACAAGTTTTTAACATTTTAAAAGTTTTTTAAAGACAAAATAGATTTTAAACACAAAATTTAGATATGAAAAAACCAGCATTATAATAATGCCAACACCACCAAAGTGTCAAGCTGAACATCCAGTAAGAAACCAGGAGAGTTTTAACCACTTTTGAAAAATGTCATCTTTGGTTTTCAGCCAGTGCCCAGTTCTGAATGAAGAGGATCTTACAATTTTTAGCTGACTCTTCCCTTGTCTTTTAAGGCGGTTCGGTTGCCAAAGTATCACACAGCTTTTGATCTCTTTCAGCATCAGTGCAGCTGTGCTACAGAGGAGGCAGCTGATGCTGCCGTGTTGATATTGTCATTTTCCTTCTCATGCTGGTATTGCTAGATCTCAGAAAGCTTAGAAAATGGTTGCTTGCTTTTTCTATCTTTGCTGTAACTTCATGCAAGCATTTACCTGTTGCTACTACAGCTTATTCCATTGCATCCTTTCTACCCCTATATTGCTTCCATTGATTGAATTTGTCATTATTCTTTTTTTTTTTTTTTTTTTGAGAGGGAGAGTATACATCCTTGTTGCTCTCCTGGTATCACTCTGAGCCTGGCTGCTTGCTGTTAAC
Source organism: Oceanodroma leucorhoa (assembly GCA_030449065.1). Lineage (NCBI taxonomy): Eukaryota > Metazoa > Chordata > Aves > Procellariiformes > Oceanodroma > Oceanodroma leucorhoa. Next base: position 18,528 of record JASVER010000018.1, on the reverse strand, counting down.
CCAGACACTGTTTTCTGCTTGTCAACAGTCACATGCAACACTTTGAACAGTACAGCTGGAGAAGCTTTCTGTTTCACTGTTTTTCAGGTGTGCTGTCTTTGTGATAAATTTTTCTTCAGCTCCATGATACTGAGTGTGATGGGTCTCTGGGATTAGACACTTTTCAACTTTAGGGAGAATACTTGATGCAGGAAGGTATGCCCTTTACTCAGGTGCCCCTTTGAACTCTTCCAGTGTGAGTACCACAATTACTTGGCTTGACATCAAGAGCAGCATGACATTGCTCTAGCAGTCTCACAAGTGATTTTTTTCAACAATAGTCCTCCTCCTCCTTCCCTTGGGACTTTGCCTTACTGTCTTCTTAGCTTGTGTGCTGCATTGTCTCTTCTCACATATGGTTGTTTTTGCCCAGGACATTTGTGTCCCTCAACTTCTTTATGGCACATTAATTTCAAATTGCATGTGCACTTGGCAAGAATGAATTGCCTCCACGCTGGAGGACCAGAGATCTGGGTATCCAAAGGGGTTTTCCATCTTGCCCTAAATCTTTGCTGAAAGTTTACCACCTTTTAATGTGGTTCTCCTAATTTGTAAATTTGCCTCTTCCTTTTATTTTTAATGYGTCATTCCTTTTCCTGGCATTAACTCGCAGAACTACTCCTCCAGCCATGTCTCTTCTCTCTCAGCGACTTTCTCCTCTGCTTTTTCTTCCCATTTGAAGTCTTCCTCCACCAATCACCAAATGCGATTCATGAATTTATTTTTAATTATTGTTTTGGAGTATTTTTGTACATGTATTTACAGTGTTGTCTTAGTGTGTTTTATAGGACTGCTGTCTCCATCTTCTCTAAACAAGAATAATACAGTTTCTTAGCTCTTAGAACTATGCAGCTTTTAATGCTGTTTTTTTGGCTGTCTCCACTGCAGACATCGTTATCAGCAGTACTGTCCTTCAGCAACGCAAAATCAATTGGCAGGTACCATCTGGTATCTGCTGCACTACAGGGTTATTGCACTCTGTACAGATATTATTCCTGTAGCATTCTGCTAAAATACTGCAGATCATATTTCTGTGTTCAAAAAGTGGAGTTTTCAAGGTGACCATATAGGTACATTTATACACAAACATTGTTTTTTCTGTTCTCTTGTGTCCTTATCCACTGTTAAGTTTAGAAGCCCCATGGTGTTTTCACTGTGTGCTCTTGCACTGACTTCTGCTGCCTCCCACAGCTTGGGGGGTGCTTCTATACCAAAGAGATACCTCTATAACAAGGGGGTGACTTATATAACAAATCGCCTATCGCTTCAGGGGGACAGTCTCCTTGCTTGCAAACTGGTGTAAGGAAAGGACTCTCCTCAGTGCATAAACATCAAGTCACTATCTTAGCAGCAGCCCCAGTGGTTTAATCCTCACCACCCTTTCTTGAGTTGTCCCGGGGTCTTTGTCAAGAGCTTGATGTTGATGGTGGGGGTTTCTTCCTCAGCAGTCTTGGGTCCATTTAGTGTTATTTTTATATGTCTTCAAACTGTTTGAACACTCTTGTTATTGATCCACAGGTTTAATTATACAGTGATTACTTTGTTTTGTTATGCCTTTACCATATAGGGTATTGCCTATATGGTATATAGGCAACCTATACAGGTTCTACCTATTACTCTGTACCTGAGAGGAGGACTACCTGGCCCGTGTTGAATGTATGTGGACAATCTGCTCTATTTTAAATAGGGTAACCCCTCTCCCCCCCCCCCCCTTTTTTTTTTTTCCTCTCCTTGGGGGTAAACATTCGCAGACACCATTTAATATAGTGTCTGAAACCAGTATGTAGGTAAACTCCAGAAAAATGTTTTGGACTAAAATTACGTATGTATGCTTGAGTTAGTTTCTTTTGCAGTATGAAACAGTCTTCTAGTTCTGATGTGTACGTAGTTTTTACATGAGGATTGCTCTTTCCTTGTTGTGAAGCTCAGCGCCGCTGCTTTTATAAACAGAAGATTGTTAAGTACTTCCAGGCCTGTTGTCTTCGGGACTTCAATTTACAGATGAAATAAAAAGTCAGGATCATTGTTGGTTTTAGATTGGCCTCAGATACTTCTAATTCCTTCCTGATGCCCCAGGATGTTCGTATTCTGGTCCCGTATATCTTTTTTGTCTCAAGTGCCTGAGGAAGGCTTGGTGCTTGCCCCAAGTAGTTGTGTTTGTATACTGTACATTTAGTGTGTGTGAGAACCTCCTCCGTGTTTGAGCTGCCTTGGTAGCCCACCCACCCTGCATGTCTAGTGGTTCTTTGCAGGCGAAGGAAGAGCAAAGGCGATCCAGTAGCTAGAAACACCCCTGGGCTGGGCAGTCCCTTGGTCTACCATGTGCCTCGCCTTACAGTCTTGGGTAAATCACTTCGTCCCACTGTAACTCAGCTCCTGTCTGTCAAGCAAATAATAGATAATGTTTAACTTGAAAGGGTGTTGTGGGCTTTAACATATTAAGGAGTGTAAGGTGCTCACCTAATAGGTGAACTCAGATCATGGGGGTTGAACACAGAACTTCCAAACCCAAAGGCTTTAAATACATATATCCCGGGACCTATAGTGGTAGTAATTTGCTGTCTGAGTGGTGCACAGAGACTTGTAATATGCACCCTCAGAAATGATCCTCAGATACTTTGATGGTGAAAATGGGTGGGCATATGTCAAAGACAGCTGCTAAATTGAAATGAAAACGGGAGAAGACTGTGATGTCTTGCATGCTGAAGCAATCTGTGAGAGAAGCGCTGTGGCTTTCAGCTCACTGCTTTTCCCATTTTCCCTTGGCGGGTTAGAGCTATTTTTAAACTCAGTATCGTTTAAATAATGCATAAGTTAACAATAGAGACTTATAGTACTGGGGAAAAAAAAAACCACGAATGAGCTTAAAAACCCCAGAAAATCCTACCCAGACTTCTTCCAGGAGGGTTTCAGGGAGGAACAGAGCACATTTGTCTGTTCAGTTTCCAGACATCTTTTGCAAAATTCCTTTTTTAGAGCAAATCTCCTGTCTGTGAACTGAGATTTTTCATTTACAAAGTGCCTTCCCAATCAAAACAACTGAATAAACACTATGCTGAGAGAGATACATCATTTTGCGGCCCGTATGTTGTGACATAGCACGGCCCAATCTGGCTGTGCAGGTACCTTAGCACCTTTGCATGTCAGGAGATGCAGTGTCAGGAAAACCCTTCTCCTCTGGCAGTAGTATGCACGAATGGTTCAGCTGAGCTGTGCAACTGCAGCTGATCTTGTTTTTCCAAGCAGTGCCAGATCTATGGTCCGTGTGCTCCGTGGCTGTCCTATGCAGAGGCAGCCAAGCCACCACAGCTCGTGTATGCGTGTGAACATATAAGACTTGAAGCACTAAATGACTGCCCTAAGAAAGATGGTTAGCCCGGGTGGTTAAGTCCAAACGGCTTTTGCAGCCTGTTTCCAGTGGCCATGCTTTGTCTCTGTAGCTGGCACATGTCCATGGAGAAGGATCAAGGGAAAGTGGTGGCTGGGAACGTTGTCACTGCCAGACCAATTTCTCTGGCCCCGATTGCTCTGAGAAAAAAGAGGTTGCAGGGACTGAGCTGCTGGGCAGATTAATTATCCCGGCAGCTTGCAGATTTGTAACCTCTGCGGTCATGAGGACAGTGTGAGCCACAGAAGCCTGTGCTTGCGTGTGAACCGTGCCAGCAGGCAGAAACTGCAGAACTGATCTCAGTTCTTCTTACGTGTTAACCTCAAAGTGTTGCTGGGCCTGAGCTGGAGGACTGCAGCCGCTCTGCTCTGCTCAGCAGTGACACAAGCAGTGAATTTAGAGATGGAGCAGGACTGTGAAATTAAGAATGTACGAGAGGATTTGGGTCTGCTGCATTTTTCATGTCATCTAGATCTAGTTTTGCTAATGAGACCTCTAATTGAAGGAAAGGGAGAACGTCTGTTTTCAGTAATCTCTGCTTGCCTTTATTTCCTAAAAAGTGAACTCTGGTGATCTTAAGGGGAAAAGAGGGAGAAGCACAGAGTATTTAGGGATCCAGTATCAATCATGTAATTTTATTCCCTTTCACTTGTGTCGAATGCTTTTATACCATCGTGTAGACAGTAATAAATATTCATATGGGTGTAAAGATAGCACTTTTTTTTTTTTTTTCCAAGTACATTTGGAAATAATTTGTACTCTGGGTGTCTGAAAAATTACAGTTCTGTGCTGGTTTTCAGACACATTTTAATACTTTGTGAGATATTTTGGGCGAAATGGTTAGCTAATTGGAACTGTTTCACTGTAAGAATTCTCTTTTGTCTTTTTCTTTAAATTTCCAAGTATCTGTAATATAGAAGATGTTTACTATTGATTGTTTTCAGAAGAGAAAAGTTACTAATGAATGTCTGTTATTAAGACATTAATGTGTTACAGGGTTTAAAGAAATAAAAGGTCTACCGGTATGTTAGCCATAATTCAGTAACTGATGCAAGAGAGAAAAATAATCATCAGCCTGATACAAACACAGGAAATGCTTTTAAGAATAATATTTGTAATATCTTTTTGTGTCACTGCATTGAATTTTTAACAGCATTTTGGGGTTGTTGATTGAAAGCGGTGAAAATTTGTGATATCTGCTTCTTTTACAAAAATTAAACAAAAAGTGATGTGTGTCGTACGTGTAGCTTTTTCAGGATCATTGCTCATGGTTTAGTGTCAGGGGGAGAACTGTAAGAGTTTTAGGGTGAATCTGGGCAGAGGGTTGGAAAATATATTCTTTGGTTTGCATATTAACAATGAGGAATAAGGGCTTTAGTTAAAAATCGGTGTGTCAGTTACAGTGTGCTTTGTAGAGATTGTGAAGAAGGGATTGATTTGACTTCATCCTGCAAAATATGTAGTACTCTGTACTTTTGTAGTATTGATGCATGCATCTCCTTTGACTATTTACCTATATATACTACTGTGTGTGCACGGGCACTTCAAACACTCAGTGTAGATGGGTTTTGCCTTTTACAGTCTCACAGGGTGCACGTGTCTTGTCTTTCCGTATGTTGCGGGCCTAAGGACATAAAAGGTGGTGCATGCTTCCCGCTGCACCTCTCATCCAACTTTGGCAGAGGACCGTATTTTAGGATGCCCATATGGTCTGCAGCTGTTCCCAGAACCTCTTCTTTCCCTCGCCCTCCCCTGTCCCTTTTCTTCTCATGTTGGAGTCTTTCAGAGAGTTGCACTGTCCTTTTCTCCATCTTCAAGCTTGTCGCTATAGGTGAGGTGACACTCAACAGTCTTCTGGCCTCTGCCCTATGGCGTGTATACAGAAGTGACACTCCAATTTGGCTTGTCCAGGTTGCCTGTCTTCAAGTGGAGCACTAAAGGTTGTTGAGGTGAACCGCATCTCCAGGCCGTATGTTATTTGTAAGATTTTATTCATTTTCTGACCCAGAAAGATGCTTTAGACCAAAGTCCAAGTTTACCCTGAGGAGAAATACTTGGCCTCAGTCTCTAGTCCCAGAGTGCAGGACTGTGCATGAAGGCTATAACAGCATGGATCCCTTCATGCTCGGAGAGGTTTTTGTCTGTGAGGATGTTCCCCAAGAAAGAAAACTGTCCCCAGGGCCTTTGGGAAGGCTTTCTTCACTCTTATTGCTTCCCAGGCTCGTAGACCTTGCAGCCTCATGGAAGCAGTGTCCATTTTCAGGAAGCTTCTCCCTCAGGGCACGGTATATGGAACAAAACTGTGTACCTGAGCAGACAATGCTGTGAATGATCATATGCCCATGCTTGAGCCTCTGCCCTAGCCCTACTTATTCTGCTAGGAGAGACTTAACGTGGGACCTCACACCTTCTGGTTTCTTCGGTGGTGCTGCCCTGTAATGACTCCATGAGCTGGGGGGATTTCTTTTACACACCCTTTCCGGATATACATAGACTGTCTTGCTTAGCCATTCCTTTTGTGTTTATGACACATGGTTAAAAAAGTTAATTATTCTAATTTAGATTAAAATAAAACCTACTGTTGATTTTTTTTTTTTTTTTTTTAATGGAAAGCATTCTGGTTCTTGAAGATCTTAGAGTTGCAGGTCCACCTCAGAGTCCTGGCCAGCTCTTGTCAGGTCGTGGTAGAAATCTTCCATCTGTAAGACAAATGTTTAAAAGTCTCAGTAATTTCCGCTGAAATTCTATCTAATTGGTTTTTGGAGTTGTCTGAACTGCGTTGTGAATTTCTAAAGTAGGCTTGCCAGTGATAACCTGTGTTCTCACCAAAACTAAAATAAATAATTGCTGTAAAGATAAGATGGTTTTCTGTTAGAAAAATAATGTGTATGTTTGCCAAAATCTTATCTAATTTATCAGCTTTTCTGACAAAACTGACAACAAAAAAGAAGTTTGGGGTTTTTTTTGGCGATAGTTTCTTTTTTTTTTTCTTGATGGATGAGAAAAAGTAACAGAGGGAGGAAAGGAAAACAAAAACATTCTTTAAAAACATTGCAAAAGCTTTTGAAGTCTTGGCTTAAAAGAACCCAATGTAATTTAGAACATTTTAAACATTTTTCTCAAATCTTGATTTAACAAACAGGTGTACATATGCGCTTCTTTTTCTTGGTTGTATTCTTTCTGGAAGCTTTCCTTTTTCTCCCTAGACAAAGTACTGCATTCTGTGTTTCATTCATTATCTGGTGTGTTGCTATTAGCCAGTCACTGACTTTTCTTCAGTCATAGTGTAGGGTTCTTTGCTGCACACTTCTGAAAGACTTGAATTTGAGACAAAGTGTTATTGTGCTTTTGGAAATTATATTTTGCAAGTCTGGGATAGTAACTCATGATTTTTTCCATGTCCTTTTATAAACCCGTATCAATAGTACTGGCTAAAATATGTATTTGTATCCTGAGTAAATTGCTGGGGCTCAAATGGCCAAGTAGCAAAGAATAATTGCTTATTTTGAATTGTTTTCCAGTGCTTTACAACAAGTTGCTCATTCAGGAAAGATGAAAAAGATTCTATTTTGGTGTGTTTTCTCTTATTTAAGTATCTTTGAGGATTAAAAAAGGAATTGCTTGGGGGAGGAAACCAATTTGGAAAAAAATGTTAATACACTCTTTCTTGTTAGACTAAGGGGTCTGGTATTTGTGGTGTTACCACTAGTGAACGGAAACTGTCCTGATAAAAGTGTAAAGCATGTGTGCTATTTATAGTCCATTTATGGCATGACAAAGATGGTAATGAAGTAGAACTTTCCGAGCTTTCACTGTATGGTACTTTCTGTGTTTTAAAATACACTGGGAAATGAAATGAGAGGATTTCAGAGGTACAAAATTATGATACTTAGAAATATGGCCTGGACAGAACTATATCAACATATTGTGGGCAAAAGCCTTTAAATACTTGGACTGTGTTTAGATAGCAGGGAGGCAGAATGATGATCAGATAGCCTACGAGGCTTCCTTTGGCTTCAGGGCATACCTGGGTCAGGGTGGCGGTGGGAGGAGCTGGGAATGGGATGACCCCTGGGACACCTAATGGGTTTGCCCTCTGCTTCTGCCTTTTGCATTTTTAGTCTATTTGCAGTTCTACACCTCTTGTCACCTTTCTGAGGTGATGGCGTGATAGTATAAATAATACTTAGTTCTTTCACCATCATTTCTGTTGCGTGTGAGGCTCGGGTTCTGACTTGCTGCTGAAGGAGCAGTTCCTGTGCTCTGCTGCACACCAGTGCTTTCGAGTAGCAAATCTAAGTCTACATTTTCTGAATAAGTGTCACCTTCCATTTCATTTTCTGTGAATGAAGATAAAGCACATACATGGATGCAGGCGTGCATACCCATCTATGCTTATAGACCCATTCTTGTAATCTGAAATTAAGCTGGCAGGAGTGGTGTCTCATCTCAGAGGGCTTAGTTCTTTCAGGGGCTGAGTGCCCTTGATTCCCACTCATTTAAGAGGGAATTGGGCACCTTCACTTTGTGCGTGCTCAGATTGCAAGGAGTGAAGTACAGACTTTATGTCTCAACAATATAATCATCCCGTGTATAAAGAAAATTTCTCTAGCAGCTTGCAATATCTGGAGTAGCACTTCTTCAGCTCCTGCTTTTTGGTTACCTCATTCTAAGTTGAAAATGTTTCCTCTCTTCACCTTGTCCTTAATGTGTGCTTCCTGCTGATATTATATATTAATTCTGCAAATGCATTATTTAACTCTAAAGAGCATTTTAGGCTGCAAGCTGGTTGAAAAGTGAAATAGCATATAAAAGGATGCTTGAGCTAAGGGAGAACACGTCTACTCTATTTTTAATTTTTTTAAATTTTATACTACTAGTATATATGGATTAAAACTTTGTAGAGAATGTATCGTTGCATTGCAGGAGTTTGCTAGTGTTTCTGATGTTAAACTGAGTTCTCTTTAAGGAGATTTTAAACTCAAATATTTCAACACAAAATACAAACAGTTTTTATTATAAGTAACACATGACATGTTAGAAGGATTATTTTTAGAAACATAAATAATTTAAAGTAGAAATATGTAGTAAGGGGGATAATAAGGATATCCTTATACATTTTTGTATTGAAGAGATTGTACTGTACAATCTTGAACATGTGCTTGTCAGTGTGAGCTATAGGTATAAACAGTGGTGCCATTTATCTAAATTAACGTTTGCAAAACCACACATGATGTTCCTTAAGAACTGGTGAGCACTGTTGTAAGTGAGAGGCTCTCGAACCCTCCACTGAGGCGCTGGTTTGTATTCCCGGGGCTGTTCCCCCACCTGATTTTCGGGCACGATGAACAGAGGCACCTAAATTAGGAGGCTGATCTCTCAGGATCTCTGTAGCCAGCAGGGAGAGCGTGGGCTCCTGCAGAGGGTGGTCAGGGCAGGAGGCTGGCAGGAGCAATTTCGTGAGCAACTGCTTGCTCTCTGCACTGATTGTGCAGAGGGAAATCCCATAGGGACCAGCCTCCCAGTTGGGTGTACCACTTCCCTGTGGCTCAGCAGAGTGAAGGAGGGGGAGATGATTTCCTTGTCTCTTTAAAATGTCCTACTATATCTTTGCTCAGCTGCAGAGGTTCCTCTAGGACACTAGGTTAGCTCAGGGTGAGGACAAGTGAGAAGCTGGAGCAGTTCTCTTGTTAAAACAGTGTTAGTGCATCACTGAGATGCCAAGCAAAGATGACAGGAGATTTGAAAGTAGGTTTCTTGTATAAATGCTTGGTCAAATTCAAACTCATCATTCACTGAACGAAAATTTTAATTAGAGGCAGCTCCACACTCAGATGCAGATCACAGCTAGAGCCATCTGCGTGTGACTGTGTCCCTGGCCGATGGGATGGCTTTACAGGCGCTGGGTGTGCTCCCAGCCGCAGACCCTGTCAGCTGGCTGTGTTTCGCATCTCAGTTCTGGATGCGCGAGGGGACCCTTGGGTGGGCAAAAGGACAGGAGTGCAAGAGGGACGGTGGCACTTAGAAGTGACGCTGAGCTCTCTATTATTCCCTGTCCCTTTGCCTAGCAACAGTGGCACTTCTTGCTATTGAAGGCCTTGCGATGCAGTGCTGGGCAGGAGGAGCCATTCAGGATAACTGAGTCAAAGGCTCTGAGAGGGATTATGTTATACTGTGTGCTCTTTAGGGCAGTTCTTTTGTTCTTTCAAGGCTTTCTACTGCACTGCTATATAGCATTTAAAAGGGTCTGCAGCTGTTCTGCACCTTTAGACATTCATTTTTTTTTTATGAACAGGCATCTGGCTCTGCAATTGCTTTTGGAAATTTAACTCTAAACAGACTTCATTTCAGTTATATTCAGCAGTTTGGAGAGACATTGACTTGGAGCCCTTTGGAGAAAAACAAGGCATGTGCCAGAACAGCAGAATATGTTCCTGCTCACTTCTGCATCTGCTAGAGTTGCTTTCATACTTCCATCTTTTAACTCCTCCTGCGAGATGCACTTTGCACCATCACTCTATTGTTTTGCTGTGCCACGTTCAAAACATAACTGTTCGATGCCAGATAGTTGCCAAATTGCAAAGAATTCCATTCTTGGACTCCTACAGAGCTGAGATGGCAGGTGCTCAGCCTGACCTACAGAAAATATGACAATCCTGGAAAAAAAACCTGGAACAGGAGTAACCTCTGAATGAAGGGGTTAGTCCTTTGAAAAGTAGTGACTGGAGTTGACATGCTTAAGTGTGAAGATCCCTTTTCATCCTGAAGAGAATACTTCAGGATAAAAACAGATAAGATTAATAGATAATAATAAATAAGATACTTCTTAGAAATCTACTCTCATTTTATAAATGGGTATATAATGTTTCTATCTATAGGCACATCATGGCTGAAAGATGAGAGGCTACAGGAAAAGACAAAATAGTCATAAGGATTTGCATTATGACAAAAAGAAAATTTTTAGTCTTTACTGGCACCATAAGTCCACTTTAGAGAAATCATCCTGGCAAGTATTCTGGAGATATAAGGAGGTGGTGATTCAGATTTAAGACCTTATGGGAAGAATGCAATATACTTGAGTCTGCTTTGACCCTGCCAGTTTTTCCATCCTGGGATACGTATCTTCTGAAATTTAAACCATTGCTCAGGTGGCAGCATGAGAAGTTGCAGGTGGTTTATTTTTGAGCATGGCTGAATAAAATATGTCAAATTCTGAAAATGTCTGTTAGCACATTAGACACATCAGTAGGCATGCAGGATAAAGCAATTTGGTTTGTGTTTTGAGTCAAGAGAGAGAGCATCTAGTCTGCTATTTTCTAATCATAAGAATTTTGAGCTGGAGTTGTCCAAATGGAAAATTCTGCAAACAAGGCAGTGAGGTGGTCCTGATTTAAGAGAGGATGGACATGAAAGATGAGAATAAAGGGATAGAAAAAGGTGTGGTGAAGGAGCAAGAGAAGACAAATAAGCAAATTGGATGTATAATGCATAGTGTGGTGCTGACATATGCCTCCCAGGGATGTAAAATATATCCTGTATAAATTTATATGAATATATAGCATATAGAGGATCTCTCTGTGTGTATATATATATATGATATATATGTATATAAGAAATGAATGGTAGCATCAAGGCATCAGTCAAATGAGAACTTCTACCAATGCTATATGAGTGAAGCAGCTACAAACCTCAAGATTTTGTTTATAACTTTTTTTACCAATCAGTGCACCAAGTTAGGTGGATATATGATTGCCGTTAGTAATGCCAGGGATTTCATCCTGTGCCCTTTTCTACTACTTAAAAACCAGCCATAGTTATGTCACCTACCAGTGTAACTGGCCTTATTACAGAGTTTGGTTGTCTTTGAGAATGAGTATGAAGATGGGGAGTTTTGTACATAGAGGAGTGAAGCTAGTGTTAGGGTAGGAGGGATGTGTTACCTATGATAAGAAAAGGGGGAAATATTTGAATGCCACGGATGTTTTGGTGTAGGACTGTCAGTATGAGTTGAATCATAGTCTATCCATGCAAGCAGCAGATGGAAGACCGTCAAAGCTGCATTTTCAGAAATGGATCTCCAGTTACAGATGTGGAGCAGTCTCTGCGATGGATGCAGCTAGCAGGGTGCTGCTGACTGCTGTTGCTCTGTACAGCTATTGTAATTTACATGATGTGAATATGAGCCATGTATTTAAAAGGAATCCTGAGCCGATATCTGGAAAATAATTTGCATCCTATAAGCACAAATGTATTTTCTCTCAGAGTTTCAAGAAATTACTTTGGATAGAAAGGCAATTTTAAAATATCAAATAACTGTATTCATTTTACCCCAAGGAGTAATGACAGAGATTAAATACAAAAGAAATGAAACTGCGTCATAGCAATCGTCCATCTGTCCTGATACTGGCAATGGGAGACGCTGTGAAGGAACACATGGGCTGGGCCACTTTCAGGGTCTATTCCACTCACCGCCCCCAACATCCATGGCTGTTTGATCAAACATGCCAGAAGGCACATCCCTGTGTATGCCTTGTGGTATCGGTTTATGAACCTGTTGTTAATGTCTTTAATCCCTTCTGGGATACCTTCTGAAACTGTCTGCCTGTACAGCTTCCTGTGGCAACATGTTGCAGATATTCACAACTTGTTGAGTGACATAGTGCTTTCTTTGATCTGTTTTACATTGCTCTTCTAATTTCTTCAAGTACTTCCTTATTTTACTGATGTGGAATTAGATGAATAACAGCTTTGCATTAATTCTGTCTATGGCCCACATGATATTGTAAACCGCTGTCATACTCTGCAACCCTCACCCCATCCTCTCTTCTCCAAATTGAAGAGCCTTTTGAGTTTAGAAAGGATGATTTACTGGTAGGTAACACACAGGGAGGCGCAGTAACCTGCTGGGTCATCAGCAATGCCGTCCGGCAAGCCAGACAAATCTGACTTGGAACAGCATTACAAAATGGATTTTTTTGTCTCTCTCAAGCTAGCTGTTCTCTTGCAGTTGTGTATGCTAAATGAAGATTGATGATTATAAGTTTGGGGAGCTGTGATAATTCCTTGGACTGTGGTTAAGTGATTAGCGTTGTCTGAGAATCTGGCTCCTGAGGATTCGGTGGTTAAGGGACTCTTATCTTCCCACTCTTCATTCATTTTTAAGATGATCCATGAATTTTATTTAACAAAGCTTTGTGTCATTTGTCATGTGTGGATGTTCTGTGAGATTTTCCCGATAGTGCAGACTGCTTCTTCAAGAGATTTCTTTCCTGTCTCTCTTAACTGTGCATTTGGATTTGTTTGCATGGTTTCAGACTAAAATCCTGGCTCACTCACAAATGCAGTGTGAGACCTTTGACTTCCGATATGGACAAAGTTCTGTGCTATTAAAATGAACCTTCTTTATCAGAAGAGAGAGATTACAGTGCTACAGCAGGTACCTGTAATTTCAGTTTCTTGCTCTTTAATTTGCCTGGCATTGTAGGTATTTTTCACATAATGGCTCGTTTTTCCTTAGCCCCTCTATCAATAACAGGCTTTTTTCTATGTCTTTGTAGTTTCAAGCCCATTTCTATCTTGAAATTCTAGCAGATTGTCTCCATCAGAATAGTTTCTAGAAACAAATTAGTTGCTAGATCTAAGGTTTACTATCTTTTAAATTAAAACTATTTTCAGGTACACCCCTTTTCTAAAGTGCACGTGTTTTGTGAACACAAATAAAAGTAGTGGTAACCATTTTTTTCTGATCTCATTTCTGAAACATCTCAGGTACTTGAACAGTTGATGCCTTCATTAGATTAACAATAAAAACAAACTTTTCCATATTTTTTCAATCCATATATGCTAATACTTTTTAATTATATAAAAATGCACACTGTTTAGAAGAAATTATTCTTCTTGGTGATTACTACAAAAAAAAATCTTGGGGCATGAGTAACATTTCAAATTTCAGGATAAAATGCAAGTTCTAACAGCAGGTAGCCATGAATGTAAGGGGGTGATTGTCCTGAGTGCGTATAAAAGAAATGACAGCACAGCAGGAGAAAGCTTTGCTGTCATTAAGGATGCACATTTTAGGATGGATGTGTTCAGTTAGTGCCAAACTGTAAATGTAACCTTGATGAGATACTGACTCCTTTGCTGGTCTTTCTTGGCATCGTGCAGAAGTGGGAAGCAGTGGCATGGAAATGTTGGTAGATAAGAAGGGGTGATGGGCTGGAGAATAGGGGATGAGTAGGAACGTGGCCAGGGAGAGGGGGATCTGAGGACAGAGGAGGTAGGTGCGGCGATGGAGAGTTTAGAAGGAGATGATGAAACAGGCAAGAGCTGGGGCAGGGCATAATTTGCCCCCTTTGTATTCCTATTTTATGCAGCTTAAGTTTTTTTTATTTTATTTGTGTAATCAGAGGCTATTTGTTGCCAAAATAAGGTAGTCTGGGAGTGAAGCAAGGCTGTGCTGGCAATGAGGCGGTTTGATGGACAGTCCCAGTTTACCTGTTACTGGGTTGGGTAGTGCATATATGCAAAGCAAGTGGTGATGCCTGGCCCCTTTGACAGGGATTTCTTGCATGGCTCAGGAGAAGCGTCCCCCAAAATGGTGCCTTCACCATTTGCTTTAGTGACTGTCGGTTGTTCTTCGGGCGCAACGTGAGCAGGATGCTTGGGATCAGCTCTGAAGAGCTCCAAGAGCTCCTGAGTTGTCCTAACTGCAACATAGGGCAGGACACATCTGAAATGTGTTATGATGAAAAATATATTGTATTTCTACAATATATGGCTCTGTGAAGTTTCAAACTGAGCACCCAAAGCAAACAGATACTTTACAGCTTTCTAGTATTGAGGAAAATACTAACACCTGATCTCCTGAGGGGAATTATGTAGAGGACTCAGTATTTGTGTTTTGCAAATACTTTGAGAGAACATCATGGAAATGCCCATGAGTACAGGAATAGGAATAATTTGTATATTTGCTCCAGAGAAAATGATGTATACAGTAACTAAAATTTGAGGGTGAATCTTGAAGGAAGCTACCAAATAAAAATATTTAGTTATGCCCATTCACTAAATACAGGTGTGCTGTGCAAAATGAATGTGCTTGTATTTAATAGCATAAAGTCATGTTGGGGCCACATTGAGATGGCTGATATTTTATAGGCATTTTATAGGCATATATATACTTAGGCATTTAATTTTGCAGTTTTTCTCTTTTAATATAGTGCGTGTGGACAGTACACAAATATGAACAAAGAGTTGGGTTGAAATGTGATTGAAATCACAAGTGAATTTACTTGGGAAGTGATTTTCCATATAATACAAAACAGCTTGACGGTATGACGAGGCATATTAAAAACTAGGATTAGACCACACTAGTAGATTTCTGTAGGAAAATGTGTAGCCTATGCCTCTTGTGTGCTTGCCTTTTCCCTTTGTTATTAATTTACCATCTTCTCAAATACTAAAATTAACTGTGTTTATCCTGACTTTAAAGTAACAAGTGTACAAACAGAATGGCATAGAGGAAACTGCTTTGTAGTAGTGGTATGAACATGGTCTAAAAATATCTGCTCATTTTAATAGGACTCCTTCTGAAATTTCTGTAGGAAAAAAAGTAATTGCCTGAAGATACGCTGGAGTAAATTATGCATCAGCAAAAGCAGAGTGAGGTTTTATTGACACTTGCATTGCCATCAGTACTGTAAGGAAAACTAGGTAAGGAGCAGAGTAAGTGAACATTGCCCAGACTGCTTTCAACTCTGGTTGTGAAAACAGAAGTTTAGAGCTAGAAAAATCCTATTTCATCTTTCTGCCTGACAAGACTCTTGCAAACAGCTGCTGTCTGCTCTTTATGCTTGTTAAAGTCTCTAGTTTATAATTATGGCATCTTGAGTAGCAGTGTCTCCCCTTGGATACTGCGAAGAATCTCTGCAAAGAGTGGGGGGGTATGCAGCTTCCTTGTTAGGGCAGTAGATTAAATCTTCCTGTTGTCTGAAAGAGAAGACTGTAATCACCTTCCCTCCACCACCAGCAGGATGAATTAACTGCTGTATTGAATTTGTGCCCTTTGCAGCTCTTGTGCCACAAAATGTTTTAAAATGCTTTATTTAAAAAAAAATATATATATCAGATATTATTTATCAATTGCAATATTTGTATTAAGAAATGTAAATATTGATTCAAGAAATATTAACAGTAATAATTTAATTATATTTAAGTTGCAATAAAAAATAGAATCTGAAATTGTGATTTTAAAGCTGCTTTAGGTTTGTGTTATTATTCTTACTTTGTTGGGGTAGGGAGCTATATTCAGATTTCATTAAAACATAGTGAAAAGAAATGTGTGGTGAAACATTATGAGTCAGTAAATGATTAGTTTGTAAGTGTCTCTCTTCCTAGCTGCAGAACTTAAATATAAACTCTTAGGTTTTTCTCTGGAAAATACAAACAGTATCTGTTCATCATTATGTGCCACATTTACAGTAATTTCTCATAAAATTTCCCATATGGTCATTTAGATAGAGGCGATCAGACTGAATTGCAAAGGTTGAAAAGGATGGGCCAAAAAGTCCGTGGCGTAGTAAGTGTAGATGGACAGTGGCACCACAAAATGCCTGCTGGCAGCGAGAGCTGGATGTCCTTCAGGTACAGTTCACGTGCACAAGGCATGTGGATCAGGATATGGCCACACCAGCCTGAACGTTGAAACTACCACTGTTGCTTTACAGGTTTTCCTTGCAGCTTTTGTTGTGTCCTCTCTCCTTTTTTATGCTAGTAATAGGAACCATGTGCATAATAGAAATTTAGTGAAACTAAGCAAGAATGTCTCCAACCTGCTTAAACCTTTTCCTGTCAAGAAATGAAGCCAATGCAATAAATCAAACACAGGCTGTTTGTAAGCCAGAGCTGTAAGACTTCATCTCTGATGCTAGAGGTGGAGGCCCTGTGCAGGGCTGCAGAGTTGCTCTGCAGTTTGGTGTCTGCAGTAGGGTGCAGGGCAGTTACTATGGTGTCTTGCAGACAAATTAGCTATTAAGGGATAAAGGGACTAAGTGCATTTTCAAGTCAGATGGCATTAGGGATCTAAGAGAGAAATCCTGGAGAGGAAAAAATTGAGCAAATGTTAGTATTTGGAAGAAATTTCATCAGAGATTCAGGTTATGTATCATTGTTACTGAAATGTGAAATTAAGCTCCAGGAAAGGACTGAGATTGGGTACGACTCAGCATTTGTGTATAATCCCTTGAGGACCCAACCCATTCCTAAGTCCCTAATTTCTTTCTTGAGAAAGTCTTAAATAGTCAGTAGGAGTAGAAACATTAAGAAATTATTTTCTGCTTTCTCCCCTTCATATTAGCAGCAACAAGAATAGAAAAGCACAGTAAGAATATTAAAAAAAGGGGAGAAGCTTCAATTTGTGCAGACAAGGACCGGCTCTGTTATTCTCAGTTGTTTTTTCCTTCCTCTAAGCAGGCAGTGTGAAAACTGCTGCTGTATCCAAGAGAAGCTACCTAATTCTGATTGATTAGTCCATTTGGCTAACTTAACAGATATAGTCATTAAATTAACTATCCACATAAAAAGAAATTCAGTAATTCTTTTGAGGAGAAGGAGAGGATGAAAGTTTTAGAGCTATGGCTATTAAAGCAGATAGATTCATGGAGTATGGAGATAGCTAATCCTCCCTGAAGTGCAAGGAAAGATCATGTATGAGCAGAGAGAAGGTGTTTAGGTAGGCATGAGGATAAAGGAGAATTAAAATGTCCTAGCTAGTCAGATACAGAAATCTGCCAGCTAAGTGGCTTTTTTTTGAGTTTATCTTGCTGTATTTTTTAGTTAGCTCATGGCTGATACTGAAAATGTTTTAGGACCATAGTGTAATGCAAGGTAATGCTAATTGTCCCTTGTACCCTTACTGACTGGCAGATAGAAACATCCCTTCTGTTCCCTCTCATCTAGTTTTCCACTTTCTTGGTCCTTTTTTCATGATAGCCATAGAAACATAGAATAGTTTGGGTTGGAAGGACCTTTAAAGGTCATCTAGTCCAACCCCCCTGCCATGGGCAGGGACATTGTCAACTAGATCAGGTTGGTCAGAGCCCCGTCCAACCTGACCTGGAATGTTTCCAGGGATGGGGCATCTACCACCTCTCTGGGCAACCTGTGCCAGTGTTTCACCACCTTCATTGTAAAAACTGTCTTCCTTATGTCTAGTCTAAATCTACCCTCTTTTAGTTTAAAACCATTCCCCCTTGTCCTGTCGCAACAGGCCCTGCTAAAAATCTTATCTCCATCTTTCTTATAAGCCCCTTTTAAGTACTGATAGGCCACAATAAGGTCTCYCCGAAGCCTTCTCTTCTCCAGGCTGAACAACCCCAACTCTCTCAGCCTTTCTTCATAAGAGAGGCATTCCATCCCCCGATCATTTTTGTGGCCCTCCTCCGGACCCGCTCCAACAGGTCCCTGTCTTTCCTGTGCTGAGGGCTCCAGAGCTGGACGCAGTACTGCAGGTGGGGTCTCACCAGAGCAGAGTAGAGGGGCAGAATCACCTCCCTCGACCTGCTGGCCACGCTCCTTTGGATGCAGCCCAGGATACKGYTGGCCTTCTGGGCGGCGAGCGCACATTGTTGGCTCATATCCAGCTTTTCATCCACCAGTACCTGCAAGTGCTTCTCGGCAGGGCTGCTCTCAATCCCTTCCTCCCCCAGCCTGTACTGATACTGGGGGTTGCCCGACCCAGGTGCAGGACCTTCCACTTGGCCTCGCTGAACCTCATGAGGTTCACAGGGGCCCACTTCTCGAGCTTGTCCAGGTCCCTCTGGATGGCATCCCGTCCCTCAGGCATATCACCCGCACCACTCAGCTTGGTTTCGTCTGCAAACGTGCTGAGGGTGCACTCAATCCCACTGTCTATGTCATTGATGAAGGTATTAAACAGTACTGGTCCCAGTATGGACCCCTATGGGACACCACTCATCACCGATCTACATCTGGACATTGAGCTGTTGACCACTACCCTCTGGATGTGTCCATCCAACCAATTCCTCATCCACTGGATGGTCCACCCATGAAATCCATACCTCTTCAGTTTAGAGGGAAGGATGTTG
>JASVER010000170.1:1367382-1379053 GCA_030449065.1 Oceanodroma leucorhoa | reverse complement strand
GGGTACCAAACCGCAGAGAGCTGGGACTGCCATGCCCCATGTCGGGGGGAGCCCCCGGGGAGCTCCCCGAGGAGAAGCAGCACCCAGGACCGGCTTTGCTGCATTTCCAGTCCCTCCAATTCAGCACCCAGAGCCTTACACGGCGTTTGCGTGGGAGTCGGGCCACTGTCCCCGGCAGAGCCGGGTGAGACTCAAACGCTGGCTGCGGTCCCGAGAGCTGGCAGCGCTCCCCGGATAAGCCGCTCCGGCTTTGCCAAGGGAACCGTTACCCAGATCGCCTGCCTGGAGCAAACAGGCTGGTTTTTCCCGGGGAAACCCACAAGCCGTGTTTTGGGCTGGGGCCGGAGCGCGCGGGCTCCCCGCCGGCCGGCGGCTCTCGGCAGAGCCCGTCTGGTGCCCGGGAGCATGCGGGTGCCAGGCTGGGCACGTTGGGGTCCGTGGGGGTCTCTGAGGGTCTCTTGTTGGCTTCTCCAAATGGAGTGAATGATAAAAGCCACGCAGAGGGAGGTCTGCGCTCCCAGCCTGCCTCCGTCCCTTGTCCCTGGCTTTGTTTTGCACCGTCTGCCGGCAAAGTGCCCGTAATCCTGCTGGGAGCACTTGAAGGGGTTGTTCGGGGAGCGAAGGGGGCTGCTCCTGACAGCGTCGCTGGGATTTAGACGTTAAATTCCCCCCTGGGAAGGCGCTTTTCCTTCTCCTCCCCTCCGCGGGGGTTGTGGTCGGTACCCGCAGCCGCCGCTCGGGGGGCAGCCGGTGCCCCCTCTGCAGGGACAGCCCCGCTGCGCAGTACCCGCTCCGGCTCTCTTTGCCCATCGGCATCAATAATTCACCGTGTTTAGCTTCATCAATAATAAACGCGCAGCAGGCTGCCAGCCAGGGGAGGCAGGGACCTCCCCAGCCCCCTCCCCAGCCCCGCTCGGCACCGCCGGGACGGCGTCGGGCTCTGGTCCGGCACCAATGCCCCCGGTGCCACCAGCCTTTCCTACCTCGCATCTGCCTTTGCTCGGGTCTGGCTTCGCTCTCGGGTGGGCTCGGTGGTCCCGGTGTCCACAGCCCTCTCCCAAAGCCACCCCAGTGCATCTGGAAGAGCAAATGTCAAAGAATGAGCCTTGGGGACAGGAAGGACAGTGCCACGTCCCCCCAGCCCACGTGGTGGCGGGTGGGGATGTGGGGAGGGGGGTTTCCCACCCCCCGTTCTCTTGCCATATTATTTTCAGCCTTGGTTTGCGGAGTCACTTTAATTAAAACCTTCAATCTCTGTAATTTCCATCTCTCACTATTTGTTTAGACTAGAGGTACATATATATATATTTAATTAGTATAAATAATGCATTTTCATAGCTGAATCTTTCCTTAGCTCCGTATTTGGTGCCAGAAATAGCATTTTCGTTTCAGACAGGCTTTTCTTTGCGTGTTCCTTCCCTCGGCCAGAGCAGGTCCCTTCTCGGAGGCCCGTGGCTGCGTGCCGGGGACCGCGTGGGTTTGCAGCCGCTTGAGTTCATCTCTGCTGGGCCAGCCTATGTCGCACCGGCTCGGTGACAGGGACGTGGCCCAGACAAAGCTGGACGGGGAATGCTGGGTCCACCTTTGAGCTGAAACAGAAGCCCGTTTGCAGGTGGCTGAGGAGGGCTGTGCATCTGGGGAGCACCACGTTCACCCCCCGATGCATCCCCGGAGGCACGTTCTGCCCTCGCTCATGCCGCTGCGGTTTCGCCGGGGGCTGGCAGCAAAGCGGGGGGCGGGGGACGGGGCTGTCTCTTGTCCCTTATACCACAGCTGGGACCCCCAGCAGGTCCCCACTGGGTGCTGGAGCTGGTGACTAACCCCCCTTCTCCTGCCCCCCCTCTTGCCTTCATTGCAGGGAGCATAATGCTGAACAGCATCACCGATGGGCTCCTGTGCTGCCTGATGGGCAAGACGACGAACGCCGTGGGGCCGCTGGACAGCGTTGAGTCCAGCAACGGCTACAGCTTCATGGAGGTGAAGCCGGGGAGGATCCTGCGGGTCAGGCACAGCACTCCCAGCCGCCCGGCCCCGGAGAGACCCGAGGAGACCCAGCCCGGGGGGCCGGAGCGGGGCACGGTGCACTGCAAGCGCAAGATCACCGTCTACCGCAACGGGCAGCTGGTGATCGAGAACCTGGGGGACGCCGTCCGCTCCGAGATCCTGCACTGCCAGAACAGCTCGGGGGAACCCAACAGCACCGTGGAGTTGGAGCTCTCCGACCTGGCCGGCCAAACTCCTGCCCAGGGTCCCGCTGGCACGCCGGCATGCGGCACACGGGAAGCAGCCGCTGCCCCTGCCAAGCGTCGGAAGCGTAAACCCAAGAAAGTCGTCAACATCGACTGCAAGAAGCAGATCACGAGCTGCAAAGGGACGCACAGCGACGTGGTCCTCTTCTTCATCCACGGCGTGGGTGGCTCGCTGGACATCTGGAAGGAGCAGCTGGACTTCTTTACCAAGCTGGGATACGAAGTGGTGGCTCCCGACCTGGCCGGCCACGGCTGCAGCTCAGCTCCCCAAATTGCTGCCGCGTACACCTTCTACGCGCTGGCGGAGGACATGAGGGCCGTCTTCAAGCGCTACGCGAAGAAGAGGAATATCTTGATAGGACACTCGTACGGGTAAGGGACCGAGGGGTCCCAGGGGAGAAGGGATGGATTCATCCCCGCCCGTCCTCTCCTTGGCAGCAAATGCCCAACAAATCCTGCACTTTGGGGTCTGAGAAGCAGAGGAGGGGTGTAGGCTTTCCCATTCTGGGTTTATCCCTCATCTCTGACCTCCTACATCCTCTTGGTGTGTGTCCCTGGGCCCAGCTAATCCCAGAGCACGTCCTCCAGCAGGGAAGCTGGCAGAGCATAGCCTATAAATAGAGTAAGCCCGAGAAAGTCAATTAGATGGAGACTAAGCACTGCAGAGAGCAGGGCAGGGAGGAGAGGGAGCCGGAGATGGGCTCCGAGCTGGGTAGGATTAGATCGGAAGGACAAGGCTGGAAGGTCCAGGCTGGCGGGCGCCCAAGTGGGTCCCAGCACCCTGCTTTGCTCTGCACAGGAGTGAAAGCCCCAGCCCCGGGCTCCGCAGGGTCAAACGAGGGGGTGTAGCCTGGGCTCCGGCCATGGATCCTTGGGATGCAGCATCCTCCGGTGCCATGGGGTCGGAGCATGGCCCCCATGTCTGTCTCTCCTCGCAGGGTGTCCTTCTGCACCTTCCTCGCCCACGAGTACCCAGACCTGGTCCATAAGGTGATCATGATCAACGGAGGGGGCCCGACGGCGCTGGAGCCCAGCCTCTGCTCCATCTTCAACATGCCCACCTGCGTGCTGCACTGCCTGTCCCCGTGCCTGGCCTGGAGCTTCCTCAAGTGAGTGGCCGTCCCGGCACCGCGGCGCTGGGGAGGCTTGTCCCCAGCCAACCTGGCTTCCAGCCACCACGGGCAGGGACACCGCGTCCTGCCACCAGCATCCCCCGTGCTCCCGTCCCCCCCCGATGCCGAGGCACCGCGCTGGGCTAACCCTCTGTCCGTGCCGGCTCCGTCCCCGCAGGGCTGGCTTCGCTCGCCAGGGTGCCAAAGAGAAGCAGCTGCTGAAGGAAGGCAACGCCTTCAACGTGTCCTCCTTCGTGCTGCGCGCCATGATGAGCGGGCAGTACTGGCCGGAGGGTGACGAGGTTTACCACGCGGAGCTGGCCGTGCCCGTGCTCCTGGTCCACGGCATGCACGACAAATTCGTCCCGGTGGAGGAGGACCAGCGAATGGCCGAGGTAGGGGACCGAGCGGGGCTGGGGGCGTGGGCGAGGGCCGGGGTCTGCCTGCCAGCGCGCAGCGATGCGGGCAGGGGGCTTGTCCCGGCGCTGACGCCTGCCGCTGCCACCATCTCCCTCCAGATCCTGCTGATCGCCTTCCTGAAGGTGATAGACGAGGGCAGCCACATGGTGATGATGGAGTGTCCCGAGACGGTGAACACGCTGCTCCACGAGTTCGTCCTGTGGGAGCCTGAGACGCCAGCTGGGGACGGGCAAGGGGAGAAGAAATAAGGCGGCGGGACGCGGTGACCGGGCTGCTCCGATGGGAGAGATGTTTCGGAGTGGAGAGGGGTTTGCGAGAGCGGAGGGGTGCGGCGGAGGCTGCCCTCGCCGGGAGCTCAGCCGATTTTCTTTCCCGGCCGCATCGGAGGCTGGTGGCGGAGCATGGAGGCTCCCCCAGGCAGGGGTGCGCGGGGCCGGCAGCGGGAACACGGCAGACCTGGTCCCCGTCCCCCCGGGGATGGCACGGCAGCCGCTGGAGTGTCTTCATCCTGTTTCTTTGTAGTATTATTTTCCTCACGCAGCGACCCCCTGGGGACGGAGAGGAGGCGGCTGCGGGGAAACTGGTCCCACCTGCAGCAAAACGGGAAGAAATCAGAGGGGTTCCTCCAGGGAGAGCACGTCGGCTCCAGCACCTTCCCGGCCAGGGCCGGAGGAGCTGAGCTGGGATTGCTTTAAGGGGAAGCCAAAGGCTCCTTGGCCTCAGCAGCGGGATTTGCCTCTCTGAGCCCTGCAGCGCCTTGCTCGAGCCGTCCGTGGGGCCGGGAGGACGGGACCACCGTTATTGCTGGCAGCCGTGCATGGCCAGGGGACCAACGGCTCCTGCCTGGCGCTGGCGAGGGTCTGCCGGCACGGCTCGTCTCTGCCGGCACGGCTCGTCTCTGCCTGGCCAGGAGAGGAGGACGAGGAGGTGACCTGCTCCCGTGGGCACAGTAAGAAGGACCGTCAGCTCCCCCGCCGTGGTGGGACTGGCATGGGGAGGACAACGCCAAACCCGAGCTCTCCGCGGTCCCTGGTGCCACCGTCTGTGCAGTCACGTCCCCAACCACCATGGCTTTAGGTACCGCACCGCTGGCTTCTGCAGAGCCCGCTGCTTCCCTCCCGCTGCCGCATCCTCGAGATGCTCGGAGCCATCGTCACCACGCAGTGACTCCCGCAGCGCCCGATCTGTTCACCCCTCCCGGCTTCCAGCTCCTCCAAGACTCCGGGACCCACCACCCGCTCCCGGACCACATCCCTGCCGGGATCACACCCGTCCCTCGTGCACCGGGGGATCGGCAATAGACCATTGCGTTGCCGCTGTGTCTGACCTTGCCGACAGCTCCTGTACGGATCCGTGCGGTCTCGGAGCAAAGCAGGATCAATGAAGCAAACCGCGACTGTCTAATCGCAATGGACAACAGCTCGTTACCTGCCGACACCATTCTGTACATAACCCACCGGTCCCATCGTCTCCTCCTCTCTGCACTTCACGTCCCGCTGCCAGGAGCCGGGCAGGACCGAGAAGGTACATGAGAAGTGTCAAGCGGGGACCCGGGTGCTGTCACYGGGGTCTGGGGGCTCCCGGCCGCASCGGGATGGGTGGGAGCCCGAGCGAGCTGGGAGCATGCTGTGCTCGGGGGATGGCCCCAGCCGTCCCACAGAGCGGAGCCGCTCCCTGCTTTCTTTCCCTCTTATTTCCTCTCATCTAAACCAAAGAAACAACCAGTTCCACGGAAACCTCACCCTTGGCCCCTGTCCCACCCAGCCCTGCCTTGCCCCGAACGGGGCTGGCACCGCACCGAGGCACCCCAGGTCAGCTCGCGGGGCTCCCGGCTGGGCAGGGCTGCTCCGACCGGAGCTGGCACCCACCTGCAACGCGCCTTCCCCGAGCCTGAGCCCACCTTTCTCCCCAAACTGAGCAACGTAGAAGAGGAAGGGTCCTTCGGAGCCGTCCCCGGCGTGACGGGGACCCCGTGTGATGAATGTCCCCAGGCAGCCCCCCCTCTGTCCCAGCGCCGGGGCAGAGCTGCCCCTCTGCCAGCGCCCGCCCCTGCCCGCTGCTGCTGCAACCTGTCTCATAATGAGAATTTTAACGACCCTGGGTTCAGATCGTTTCCACGAGCCTTCCCCTGCCACACCCCCCCACCCCATCCTGGCCAGGGGAGACCCCGCAGCACGGCCGGGGTCTGCAACGAGGGGTACCCAGAAATACAACCATACCCCAAAACGCGGCTCTGCCCCCGCCGTGGCCCCCCAGCCGGCTCCAGGCGACTGTCGGTGCCCGGCTGCGGGCCACGGCTCTTCGACCTCTGTTCGCCACGGAGCCTGTGTCGCTTGTACCCACATCGCTTGTGCTAAGGCCAAGGCAAACCGCGCACCATAACCCCGCCGCTGAGCCACGCGCCGTGTTAGTGCCATTTCATACAGTAAAGCCGTGTTATATTCTCAGCTGCATCCGACTTGGTGATGGGGAGAGATGCGCCGGGCACGGGGGGGCTGTCCTAGGAGCACGGCGGAGCGGGGAGGCGAAGCCAGAAATCACACGCAGCTTGGGTTTCTTAGCAAAAAAAGAAGAAAAAAAGACCTGCCGTGATTTATTTATCACACTCTAGGGAAATAGAAAAATAGAAAAATTCTCAGTGTTCATGACATAAAACCCGCACCCACAGCACAGCCACCTTCTCGGGGAGGTGCAGGCAGGGGGTGCCCCCCCAGCCCCCCGGGGTGCTCAGCGCCCGCGCTGGATGTCCGCCGGCCGGAGCTGCCGCTCGCCCTCAGCCAGGAAGATGCGCATGGCCCTGTGCAGCATCTGAACGCCCAGGCGCCGGCGCCGCGCCGCCGGCCAGCTCGCCGCCACGCCGTAGCAGTTCCCCTTCCTCTGGTTGGTGATGGTCTGCAGCCCTGCGGGGACGGGGTCAGCACCCACAGCCCCGGGCCCCCGCTCCCCATCAGCACCCACAGCCCTGTGGGATGGGTTCAGCACCCACAGCCCTGGCCCCCCGCTCCCCATCAGCACCCACAGACCTGCGGGGATGGGGTCAGCACCCACAGCCCCGGCCCCCCGCTCCCCATCAGCACCCACAGCCCTGCGGGGATGGGGTCAGCACCCACAGCCCCAGCCCCCCGCTCCCCATCAGCACCCACAGCCCTATGGGGATGGGTTCAGCACCCACAGCCCCAGCCCCCTGCTCCCTATCAGCACCCACAGCCCTGCGGGGATGGGTTCAGCACCCACAGCCCCTGCCCCCTGCTCCCCATCAGCACCCACAGCCCTGCGGGGATGGGGTCAGCACCCACAGCCCTGGTCCCTGCTCCCCATCAGCACCCACAGCCCTGTGGGGACGGGGTCAGCACCCACAGCCCCAGCCCCCCGCTCCCCACCAGCACCCACAGCCCCGGCCCCCTGCTCCCCACCAGCACCCACAGCCCTACGGGGATGGGGTCAGCACCCACAGCCCCACAGGGGTGGAGGCAGCCCTGTGTCCCCCACCAGCACCCACTCCCAGGCGGCTTTTCCCACAGGTGGAGGTTTGGGGGATAGCGCTCAAACTCTGCGCTGGCAACCGCAGACCCCAAAGTCCCCATGAGCCCGAGGATGGGCTGCATCCCCYCTCTGTGTCCCCCCAACTCCTGCTGGGGGTGGGAGAGAGGGATGCAGGGAGTCGGAGYGGCGGCAGAACCGCTGCCAGGAGCGGCGGCAGGGTCCCAGGGCAGCACCATCTCCCCTCCCYGGCCCCCCTCACCCAGAGCCTCCATGAGGCAGCCCTCCCGGGTGTAAGCCTCCGCCGGGACGGTGCTCTGGAAGCAGTGCACGGAGATGACGCCCTGCCCGCTCGCCCAGATCTCCAGGATGCGCCGCACCTTGGGGCAGCCCTGCGGGACAGCGGGCACCGTCACCCCGGCCTCAAATCCCCCAGCGCAGCCCCCCATGCCCATCACCACGGCCCCCAGCCCCCCGGCGCAGCCCCCATGTCCATCACCACGGCCCCCAGCCCCCCATGCCCATCACCACGGCCCCCAGCCCATCCCACCCTCTGCGTCCTGGCGCGGTGCTGGCTCAGCGCCTCGGAGAGGTGGCAGTACGGCCGGGCGCGCGTCCCCTTGCCCACGTAGAAGATGGCTTTGACGAAGGTCCTGAAGCACTCGGCCGGGCTCAGGCGGTGGGAGCGGAGAGGCAGGTTCTGGGTGGTCCTGGGGGTGCAAAGCTCCAGCTTTGGGGCTTGATGCCTCCCAGGGGTCCCCGCTCGGACCCCCCCGGCACAGGGGACGCGCAGGGCAGTGGCATGGCCCTACCTGGGGTCGAGGAGGAGGTAGTTGAAGCTGGACTTGACCAGCCCTTCCCGCCAGCGCTGGCTCCGGTCGGGGCGGTCGAACTGCCGGGCCAGCTCCAGCTCGTCCTGGGCGCAGTCAGGGACGTGGCCGGTCCGCAGCGCGGCCGCCAGCTCGGGGCTGTGCCCTGGGGCGGCCGTGCCGGCATCGCGGAGCACCGTCAGCCCAAAGCCAGCATCGCGGGGACCAGCCAGCCAGGCAGTGGGGGGCTTCCCCCGGGGTCCCCTCGCCAGCTCCTCCAGCCGCCGCAGGTACAGCCACCTGGTGAGCTCCGTGACGGGCCCCGGGTCGTCCCCCAGCGCCCGCAGCCGCCGGCGCAGAGCTTCGTCCGAGAGGGGCTGCGGCGGTGCCGTGCGCGTTCGCCCGTCCTGGACCACGGCGTCCTCGGGGCTGGCGGTGGCCTCTGTGCCGGGGCTGTGCCGCTCGGTGGGTGCCCGTCCCCGCTCCTCGTCCTCAAGATGCTCCTCGGAGCAGCGGGTGCTGCAGCCAGCGGGAGAGAGCGGCACGGCCGGGCTGCCCGGCTCCACCGCGGTGCTGCCCGGCAGCTGCGGGGCCAGGAGGTGGCTGAAGCTCCCGTGGGGCCAYGGGGGCTGGTGTGTCCTCAAGGACGAGGGGTCCTGCCACCCAGAACCACCCTCCAGCACCCTGGGGTTGCGGCAGGGTGAGCCCTGAGCATCTGATGGGGAGTCCTGGGGGTGCCCGTGGTCCCCAGGGACCAGCAGGACCGTGGGGCTGGAGCCGGGRCAGCCCRGAGCATCTGATGGGGAGTCCTGGGGGTGCCCGTGGTCCCCAGGGACCAGCAGGACCGTGGGGCTGGAGCCGGGGCAGCCCGGAGCATCTGATGGGGAGTCCTGGGGGTGCCCGTGGTCCCCAGGGACCAGCAGGACCGTGGGGCTGGAGCCGGGGCAGCCCGGAGCATCTGATGGGGAGTCCTGGGGGTGCCCGTGGTCCCCAGGGACCAGCAAGACCGTAGGGCTGGAGCCGGGGCAGCCCGGAGCATCTGATGGGGAGTCCTGGGGGTGCCCGTGGTCCCCAGGGACCAGCAGGACCGTGGGGCTGGAGCCGGGGCAGCCCGGAGCATCTGATGGGGAGTCCTGGGGGTGCCTGCGGTCCCCAGGGACCAGCAGGACCGTGGGGCTGGAGCCGGGGCAGCCCGGAGCATCTGATGGGGAGTCCTGGGGGTGCCCGTGGTCCCCAGGGACCAGCAGGACCGTGGGGCTGGAGCCGGGGCAGCCCAGAGCATCTGATGGGGAGTCCTGGGGGTGCCCGTGGTCCCCAGGGCACAGCAGGACCGTGGGGCTGGAGCCAGAGGAGCTGCTGGTCCCCAGTGGGGAGCTGGGCTGGCTGGGGGCTCCGGGGAGGATCTCGGTGTCATCCAAAGAGCCTGTCCCCTCTCCGTCCCCACTGGACACATCCTCGCCCCGCGGGGTGACGCAGTGCCCTGAGGTGGTGGCAGGGTCCCTGGGGACACCCCGAGGTGCTCTGAGYCTGGGGGGCCTCCGGGGCATCTCCAGTGTCTCGTCGAAGAGGGAGGAGGAAGAGGAGGCGCTGAGCCKTGCCGCGAAGGCCTGGAGGCGGCTCTTGGTCCTGGGGGTGACGTGGCGGTGCCTGGGGGGCTCCAGCCCCCGGTGGGCGGCATCCCCAGCGGCAAGGCTGGCCGGGCTGCAGGGGGGGGAGCCCCGGAGGCTGCACCCCTGGAGCCGTGCAAGCAGCTCCTCTACACTGCTCACCTCTGAGCCGTCCTCGCAGTGAGGGGCTGCCCTTGAGCCYCCCCAAAAATCCTCACCCTGCGCCCGTTCTGCGTCTGGGGGGCTGGCGCAGGGCAGCTCCCAGGCGGCAGGKCCGCTCGGGGAGGGGGCTTCGCCCGGCTCCAACCCCACGGCTGCCCTGGGCTGGGGGGAGCRGCGGTGCTGAGCCCCCAGGCACCCCCCGGCCTCGCTGGGCTCCAGGGTCTCCACAGCACTGACGAAGCACTCGCCGTCACTGCTGCTGTCCCCAAGGCTGCTGTGGTCCCAGCCCCCAGCCCTCGCCTCGAGCACCATCGTCCCCAGGTCRGGGGCAGCCGGGGCCGCGATGCCCAGCCCTGCCCAGCCCACCGCTGGTCCCCGGGGGGCACCGGGACGGTGCTGAGCCACAGCACCCGGGATGTCACCGTCCCCGGGGCTCTGGCATGCCACGGAGCAGCTGCTCAGGCCACCATGGACCAGGGGAGCCCCGGGCGATGCCCCACGTCCCCCTGGGACCCTGCTGCAACACCGGGGCTGGGGGGAGCTCAGGGACCCCCCAGGACCAAACTCCCGCCGGGGAGAGGGGCYGGGGCTGTCCCCAGCGCTGGGCTTGGGGAGAGCCCAGGGGGGACCCCCYGTCCTTCCCCCCACGGTCCAGCTCCGGGGTCCCTCCCCAAGCTCATCCCCAGCCGAGAGCAGCGTGCTGGAGGCGAGGGGCTGCGGGGGGAGAGCTGGGTCCCCGGGGTCCGCGTGAGGCCACGGGGCGAGGGAGAGGATGGCGAGGGACGGGGGCTCTGGGGGACAGCCCAGCCAGGGTGGGGGCTCACCCAAAGCACAGCCGCCCCCCAGCTCCGGGTCCTCCAGCAGGGACCTGCGGGTGCTGCTCAGGGGCCCGGCCTCGGGGAGCCCGGAGGAGATGCTGCCTTCGGAGCCGTCCTCGGTCAGGAAGGAGAGGGAACGCCTGGGCCCCCCCGGCGCTGGGGGCAGAGGTGGGAGTCGGTGTCCAACCCAAACTGGGGGGCTGGATCAGCCCCCCCGACACCGGCCCCGGGGGCACCTTGGGGACCTCACCCTCCGCGGGGGGCCAGCCCCGGCCACGCYGTGAGTCCCGCAGGATCTGCACGCGGTTGCCCCGCTCCAGCGCCAGGTCGGTGGCTCGTTTCCCACCCTGCGGGGAGGGGACGCTGCTGTCACCGCTGCCAGGGCCACCATGGGGTGACACGTCCCCGGCAGGCACCCGCTGCTCACCCACCCCACCGATGACGAGGGTCCCAGCACAGGCAGCACCTCTGAGGTGCTGTCCCCRTCCCCAAAGCTGTCCCCGTCCCCAAAGCTGTCCCCGCTAACCCGGTCTCGTGGCGCCGGGTCCCCCCCTTTCTTCAGCAGGAGCCGGAGGCACCTGCAGCACCCCCGGGACACGGCGACGTGCGGCGGCATCAGCTCCCCAGCGGACCTGGAGGGGGGAGCGGGAGCAGGGCTTCACCCCGAGCCCACCGCACACCCCCAGCTTGGCCGCAGATCAGAGTCGTGGCTGTCCCCTGGGGCCCGTGCAAGTGCCACCAGCCCCCAGCCGGGTGCTCCAGCATCACGGCTTGGGGGGGGGGACACGCTGCATGGTCCCGGCCGTTACCTGGTGTTGGGGTCCCCACCGGGGCGCAGCAGCAGCCCCAGGCAGCGCCCGCCGCCCACCCGCTCTCTGCCGGCGGCCAGATGGGTGGGGGTGACCCCCTCCGGSAGCAGCAGGTTGGGGTCGGCCCCCCCATGCAGCAGGGCCCGCACCGCCCTGCGGCACAGCCGGGCCGGTCAGTGCGGGGGGCCAGCCCGGAGCCCCCCCC
>JASVER010000170.1:1329683-1354451 GCA_030449065.1 Oceanodroma leucorhoa | reverse complement strand
CCTCCGCTCCATGGGGTGACCGTGGGGGGGCACGTGGGGGAGCGAGAGCCCGCGTGCGTGTGGTGACCCCCGCCGCCGCTTGCACGCGCGTGTGCACCCCCGTGCGTGGGGCTGCGTGTCCCGTGCACATGCGTGTGCACTCGGTGGAGGCGTGTTTGCTGCATGGGCACGTGATGGGTGCTCCCTACGCCGGAGCCGGCGGGCGTAGGTGCCCTGGGGCAGCCGTGGGGCGCAGGGCAGCGCCTTGGGGCAGCCGTGGGGCGCAGGGGTGCGGAGCAGCCCTACCCGGGGAGCCGAGGAGCCGCGGCACAGCCGGCCCCGGCCTCCCTTTGTCCTTCTCCTGCCGCGGCGTGGCCATGGTTTGGCCCTGCAAGGTCATGCGCTCCCGCGGCTGCTGCAGGAAGGTCGGGACCCCCCCAGCCATGAGGGCCCCTTCGCCCCCCCCGCCGGCTCCGGAGCAGCTCACGCCTGCCCTCGCCGCCCACAGCACGCACGCACATGCCCGCACGCCCGCCGGCGGGATCCGGCCCCAGGAATGCAGCACCCTCGGCCCCACGGCAAAGGGGGGCTGGGGGTCTGCAAGCTGCTCCAGGGCGGAGCGGGGCCGGATCCTGCCCGACAGCTGAAAATCAGGGGATCGACCGAAACCATRCAGGGCTGTGCCCACCCCCTGCACAGCCCCACATCGGGGTGCAGGTCCCCATGGGGGTACGCTGGGGCCTGGGGGGGACGGACAGACAGAGACATGGATGGGGTGGTATCTAAGCCCCCCGGGAAGCACCGCTGCCAGCAGCTCCCACGTGGGTTTGGGAATGGGCATGGCTGCCCCGCAGCCCAGGGTGCTGCTAACCGGGATGCCGGTAACCAGGTCGGGGCTGGTGGCACCGGCATCCAGCTCTCCGGTGCTGCTGGCACCCAGCTCTCTGGTGGCACAGCCACGAACCGGCACATTTTGGCAAGGGTTGCTCAATCGCCCTCCAGCCCAAAGGCTGCGGGGGAGCGGGGGAACGCCACTGCCACCCGTCCCCACGCTGGAGCTGGATCCGACACTGAGCCTGGAATCCTCCCCGAGCCCCATGGGCGCCTCTGCCGTGCCGGACCCTTCCCGGGGGCGTCGGGGCGGCACGAAACGCGCCGGCAGCTCCGAGCTCCCGGGGGCCCTTTTGTGCAGCGGAGTCAGCGGAGCAGCGCAAGGAAGGAGGAATTCCTCCGGAGATCAAACGCCTTCGCCAACTGGACACCGACGTCAAAACAAACCCGGCTCCCACCGCGGGGCCGGGAGCCGCGCGGGGGAGAAGATCCAATTTCCTCCTTTGTTCCCTGGATTATTATTTTTTGCAGGGGGCGAGGAGGCGGGGGAGCGGCAGGGAAAGGGCCATAAATCACAGCCTGACAGAAGAGAAAGGAGAAACGGGGCTGGCTGCAGGTGGGGGTGACCTCCACTGCCCGGACYGGGACCCCCCCAAAGCCCGGCCCCTTCCCAGCCGGCTCTGCCGGGCATTGCTCCCGAACCGCAGCAGCCCTGCGGCATCGGCCCCGTGCACGGCCCTTGCCGGGCACCTCGGTGTGGCCGTGTTAGCAGGTACCTGGTGAGCAGAGATCCCTCCAGACAGGAGGAAATGGAGGTTTTATTTATGGCCGGAGCTGTAATCCATCCGCTCATGCTGCACCCCAGCTCCGGGCTCGGTGCTTTGCTGGGGTTTTTTATATCCAGCCCACTTTGCTTCGCCTTTCCCTTAACCCCGATGGAGACGCCGGCCCCGGTGCGTGGGTTGGGAATGCCAAGGACGGCGGCACGAGGCGCCGCGAATGTCCTGGCAGYGCTCGGTCCAAGCCCGTCCCTGCAGCGTGGGCATCGCCGGCTGCTCCACTCGGCATCAGCATCCTCACCCAGGCCGAGCTGGGACCGCGGCGTGGGGTCCCCACGGGGACAGGCCTGCCCCAAGGGCACGCCGGGGGGGACAAGGGTACGTGGGGGGCACRCAGCCCGCCCGCACCCCAGCTCCACGCCCTGCCCGCCGGACTTTGACCCCAAAGTCAAGGTTAAAGGCACACTGCTGGGAGACACCGGGGCCACCGCGGCATGGCCGGGAGGAGAGTTTGGCCCCCGGGGGAAAGGCGAAGGCAGGGCGGTATCGCGGGACTGCTCCCGGGTCAAGCACCTTTCCACACAGTTTATTTCTTCGTTAATGATTAACAGGGTGGCAGCAGGTGGGCGCTGCGCACCCACAGCCGGCACCCCAGCCCTCCCCTTCTCGCAGGGCCGGCCGACGAGCTCTTACGGGTCCGACTTGATTAACCACATTACAAACGGATTTTACGGGGCTGCGGGCAGCCAGTCCCTGGCCGCATCCAGCCCTTCGCCCCGTCCCAGGGGCTGCGCAGAGTGGCGGTACCCGAGGGACCCTGGGGGCCACAGGAGCACCCCGCAGCACGGCCCCAGCCCTCGTGCCCCACACGAGACGGGGAGCCGCGGCCTCGTGCTGTTTGCAGTAATTAAAGATCCCGCTGGGGCTGTCGGCAAGAGGAGGGGATTGCCGATGCCGGCAGCTTGGCCACGGGCCAGGCGTGGGGAATCGCTTCCCGTCCTCCCGCCGCGGCCCCCGCAGCCCCCAACGGCGTCACACCGCACCGTGACGCGGCGGCCGAGCTTTGCCCGTGCGTGGCAGGGCTGTAGCGGGGCTCGGTCCCCGTCCCCGAGGGGACCCCAGTGAATCTGCCCGTTGCCGCACCCTGCAGCTTAGAGGTCACTTGCTGGGGGGGGGGACGATGACACAAGGACCGCAGCCGTAACCGCAGCCCGCGGCGTGGCACGGCCCTGCACGCCGGGCTCCCGGTGCAGCCGCGGGCAGCGTGAGGTGCCGAGCGCTCCCGGGGCCAGCGAAGGGCTCTGGTCCCCAAAGGGCATCGGGCGGGYGGGGGGCCACCTCCAGCCACCTCCGTTGGCCAAACCTCCATGGCGGTGGCCAGGCCACGGCATCGTCCTACCCGCGCCCACCACCGCACCGGGGCCGTACCCGCCCCCGCCACAACCGCTACCACCGGCCCACGGAGCCGCCCAGCCCCCGCCGTGCCCGGCCCCGGCCACCGACCCGCCCTGCCCGCTCCGCTGCGGTGCGGCGGGGCTGCCTGCCCGGCTCCCCCCCCCCCGGCGGGGGCGGCCCGGTGCGGCGGCGGGGCCGGGGCCGGGGCCGGGGCCGGGGCAGGACCCGGCGGGCGGCGAGCGGAAGGGGAGGAGGACGGGGAGGAGCATCCAGGGCGGCCACCGCGGCAGCGGCTGAACTTTGCTCTTTCGCGGGAGGCGGGGAGAGCCCCGGGGCTCGGCGGAGCGGGTCCCGCCGGACCCGGACCGGGCTGCATGCAGCGGCGGCGGCGGCGGGGCCCGTAGGGGCGAGGGCGGGCCGGGGCAGCGCCGCCGCCTCCTCCTCCTTCTTCTCCTCCTCCTCCTCCTCCTTCTTCTTCCCTGCCGGTGCCGCGGAGCGGAGGAGCCACCGGGGGCGGGCAGCGGCGGCCCCCGCATGCGGCCGATCCCCGGGGCGGCCGCCGCACCCGGAGCCGCCGCACCCCGCGGGGGGATGCGCCGCGCCGCGCCCCGCTCCCGCCGCCGCAAAGTTTCCGCGGGGCCCCCCCGTTAACCGGGGTGGGGGGGGAGGGGGGGCGGGAGGGAGCCCTGGGATAGTGGGGGGGGGGGGGACAAAAAAAAAAAAAACCCAACCAAAACCAAACCCATAAAAATCCCAAACCGGCCGCCACCCCCCAAAAACTTGCTCAACTCGTTCCGGGAGGCGCCGGGCGCCGCGTACCGCTCCATGCGGCGGCGGGGCCGGCGCTGAGCCCCGGGGCCGCGGAGCCATGGCCATGGTGGCCGGCGGCTGGGGCGAGCCCAACGGCGGCGGCGGCGGCGGCGGGGAGGAGGCGGCGTCCCCGGCGGGCGGCGGCAGCGACGCGGAGCACGGCGAGGAGGAGCGGGCCGGGGCGCCGGTGGACTGCGTGGTGTGCGGGGACAAGTCCAGCGGGAAACACTACGGGGTCTTCACCTGCGAGGGCTGCAAGAGCTTCTTCAAACGCAGCATCCGCAGGAACCTCAGCTACACCTGCAGGTAGGGGCTGGGGGAGCGGGGGGCGGGGGGGGGCAGAGCCCCGGCACGATTGCAGCTCTATGGGTAGCCCCCGGTGCAGGCTCTCCGGTGGCCCCCGGTGCAGGCTCTCCGGTGGCCCCCGGTGCGGCTCTCCGGTGGCCCCCGGTGCAGGCTCCTGGTGGCCCCCGGTGCAGCTCCCCAGTGGCCCCCGTACAGGTTCCTGGTGGCCCCCGGTGCAGCTCCCCAGTGGCCCCCGTACAGGTTCCTGGTGGCCCCCGGTGCAGGTCCCCAGCATGGCTCTGCAGTGGCCCCCGTGCAGCTCGGCGCTGGCCCTGCCATGGCTGCTCGCTGGCCCCGCTGCAGCACCAACGGGGTCCCCTGGTGCAGCAGGGGGTCCCTCTGTGCTCTGCACCCCACATAAGCAGCTGCTCTGCCCGACGCATCCCCAGACCCCGGAGGGATGGGTGCCCTGGCCGCCTCATCCCCTGGGCAGTGGGGCACAGCCGCTGTCCGGGTCCTCGTCATCACCCTGCTCTGCTCCGGCATTAATTGCCGTTCCAGGCTAATGCCTGAAAACACACCGTGGCTGTGAGTCACTTTGGTCACGGCCGCTTTACCCAGAGAAAGCACCAGTGCGGCAGCGAGTATAATTTTAACCGGAGGTGTCAACAGCCCAGCGCGCTGCGGGCGCTGATCCGGTGAGATGCTGGGGAGAGGGGCTGCGGCCCCCGCCGGCCCCCGTGCTCAGGCGTTGCAGCAGTTCCAGGCCCACCGGCAGGACCAGGATACGACCCCTGCGAAGTTTGAAGCTGCAAATAACTCTGGAGTTTCTGTTGGGCTCGAAACGAGCATCGGGCTGGCTGGCACGCGGGGGGGACCCCCGGCTCTGGGCTGTTCCCAGGGAGGTAGATGTGTGTATAGGGGCTCACTCGCAGGACTGGATCCATGTGCAAGTGCTTCCAGCAGCGTTCGCTAAACCAGTGAGGATGCCGTGAGGATGGCACCCGCATCCCGGCCGTGGGCACCCCACCTGCGCACCCCGCTTTCTCCCTGTCAAAGGGGGGCCGGCTGCTTCGAGCTTCGTCTCGTGGTGCTGAGATGCCGCAGGACGGGAAGGGGCAGCGCTGCTGCTGCGGCRGGAGCCGTTTCCGAGCTGCCTTGCTCTCGTTTGGGCGGCCTAGATTCGTCCTCCCCCGTGCGCTGCATCTCCTCTCCCAGCAGCTCCCGGCACCGGCGCTGCCGGGTCCTGGCTGACGTCAGCCGAGCCGCTCGTGGCCGTGGAGCTGCCGGCGTGGGGCAGGGTTCGGTTCCCGTTACCCCGGGGTCCTGCAGCGTCCTCCCCGTCGCCTGCCGTGGATGCAGCGTGTGCATCGTCCCTGGCCCTGCCTCAGTTTCCCCATCTGATCAGCAGGATCTGATCAGCAGACTCAGCTGAGCAGCTGCTTGGGATTAATGATGTGGAGATGGGGAATACATATGGCTTTTGAGAAATTCCAGTTTCCTGGAACAAAGGAAAGGCCAAATCAGGGCTCCCCGGGAGAGGGACAGACTCTGCGTCCCAGATGCTGCTGGGGTGCAGGGGTGATGGAGGGGCTATGAGCAGCCTAGATTTTATCCTGTGCTTGTCACTGGTATCTGGGCACCTACTTGAGGTGTTTTGGGTTTTTTTGCCTTCTTTGTGCTGGGAAGTGATTTGGTGCAATAGAAAAACGTTGGTTTTCCAAGTAGGGAGTAAAGTGTTGGAGGGGCCGGGAACAATGCTCCCCCGGCAGCCCTGGCATCTGCTTTGTTCGAGGAGTCAAAAGCAGCATCAAGCCAAGATTGCTCTAATTTGAATATTAAAAGTGAGTTGGATTCAGTTTAGTTCTTGCACTAAATAATTACATGTTCTAATTACATAATTAGCACAGTATACGCCTTTTGTATTCTCACAGTTTCCCAGGTCGCTGCAGCCTATCAGTTGGGAAACTTGCTCCGAGCCACTGGCGGGAGCTGAGATGATTTKGGGGTTTTCTTGGTGCTGGGGACGGTGCCCCGAGGCCACGGTGAGGGTCAGCCAGRCGCCCGCCGGGAGGTTCGGCCGCGGTGCCGGGAGCTTTGCCCCCGCCGCGGCGCAGGCGGCTGATGAAGATGTAATCTGACGTTTTGATTAGCTATCGCTTCTCTGCTGGAATAACTTTTTATCAGCAACACGTTTTAAAATGTGCTAAGCGCAGTGGTGATGTTCGGGGTGAATTAATTCCGGTTTGAGCGCGGCGGGAATCCCTGCCTGTCTCGCCTCTGGAGTCGTGTAGGGATGAGGAGATTCGTGTCAGGATTCCCAGGCAGAGCCGAGCTGCTGCCGGACGCCGGCGCGACCTGGCCCTGCCTGCGCTTTCCCGGCTGCTGCTTTATATGCCTTAATTTATCGCTGTTTTGCTGATAACCCCCTTTCCTCTCTGTTTGCTGCGACAGCCTTCGGGTGGGATGCGAGCGCCTGGTGTCACCCTGCCCCGGTGACACCGGGCAGGTCAATCGGCCGCACGGGGACCGTGAGCGCGAGTGGCCCCTGGGAGTCGGGGCTGGGGGGTTTGGACACTAATGATGCCATTCGGGAACGTCTCTCGCAGCCTGTCCCAGCGTGTTGCTCCCCGCGATGCCGCGGGAGCAGGGGTCGGCGGCTGGCTTTGGTGGTGGCCCGCGCCGCATGGTGCAGGGCTGCCCGGTGGTCCCTTGCCTGGGGCAGGACCCGTGTGCCAGGGGKTGGGCATGACCCTCTTGCAGGCTCCGAGGTTGCTCGGGGGGAAAGCATCCCTCCGGCCGGTGCAGACCCCGCGCCGGGGCTGGGGGCATGTGCACCGCTGCTCCGGAGCCACCAGGTTTTGCTTTGCCACGCTCGCAGGGTCCCGTCGAGGCCAGACCGGAGCACGGAGGATGCGGGGCCATGGCACCGCCGGGGGGGACGCCTGCAAGCGCTCGGTGCCCGAGCCCCGTAGGAAATAGTTGAAATTCCTCACACGTCTGGCGGTGAGGCCGGGGGCTGCTCCGCCGCTTCCCCCCGGTATGCCGGGACATGGGGCATCGCTCCCCGGCMCCCATCCCTACATGTCCCTGAGGATGGGAGCCCCGCGCCCCGGGGGTCTCTCCAGCTTTCCTACAGCCCCGGGCATCGCTGGCAGCAGGAACTGGCAGCCCCTGCTGTAGGAAATCGCTGTTTCCATAGCATCTGAGTGCCGCCTGGGAGCGCCGGTGTCTGCACGCCGGGGGCCGGCGTGGCACAGCCGCGGCCGGCGCGGAGGAGGCCGCGCTGGGAGGCGAAGGGCTTTGCCCGAGGGCAGCGGGGAGGTGGGCGGCGGAGCAGCTCGGAGGGGCACCGGGACCCCCGGCGGCATCGCGTCGCTCCTCCCCGGCATCTCATCTGCCYGGTGCTGCCCGCAGGTCCAACCGCGACTGCCAGATCGACCAGCACCACCGCAACCAATGCCAGTACTGCCGCCTGAAGAAGTGTTTCCGTGTGGGGATGAGGAAGGAAGGTAATGCCAACACCGTGGGGACGGGGATGGTTCCCGGGGGTCCTGGTGAACCCCACCRCTGCAGCCTGGGGCTGCTGCAGCACCGGCTGAGGGCTCCCGGTGCTGCCGGTGCCCGCTCTGCGGCCGGGCGCTCTCCCACCTCTCCGGGAACCCTGTTTGCAGCGAAAACACCCGTTTTCCCCTTTTTTTTTTTTTTCTCCTTGAATCACCCCCAGTGCCGGCAGCGCAGGTGGTGTTTGTTTGGAAAAGCCRGAGCCTTGAGCTGATAAGGTGACACACCTGGAGCCGGGACAGCTCCGGTGCCCCAGGCACGGTGGAGGTCGGCTGGGATGGGCTCCCGGCACGGCCAGAGCCATGCAAATCCCTGGGCGCCTCTCTGCTTGCTCCCCATCGCCCAGGGGTGTGAACCCCAAATGCTTCCCAGGCCGCTGCAAACGGGACGAAGGGTTTAGCCCGCAGCAGAGCCGGGATCTCGAATCCCGGCGGCAGGATGGGGCTGTGCCAAGGCACACCCGGGGATGGAGATGCCGGGGCTCGGCGCGGGCTCTGCCGCGGTGCCGGGGCTGCTCAGCGGCAGGTGGCATTAATGCAAGGAGCAAGGGGAAGGATACTGGAAGCAGGACAGTAATTCCCTCCTTTCCAGAGGAGTCGAGATGGCATTATTGCCACTTAGCATGATTTAGAGCTCTCATTTAAGTGGCTCATGAACAGCCCATAAATTAATTACTAGGGACTGAGCAAATAGTGGGCGCTAATGGGAGAGGGGGGGAGCTGAAATATGGCTCTCCCTGAATGCAATTAGGAGGGGGAGTGCCCCAGGGTTAACGATGTTTCCAAGATGGACGTTTTATTTGCAAATAAATGATTGCCGCCACGTGATGACCTTGGGTAGCAATCACCCTGCTCCGCTGCAGCCAGCGCGGGGGGGCCGTGGTGCCGGCGGGGCACCCGGTCTGGCACGGCATGGCTGGAGCCGCGGCCGCTGCTGCGCCGGGTCCTTGCAGAGGAGGAGGAGGTGGCACGGGTGCTGTCCCAGCCCGGCTGCTGGTCGGAGGCCATGGCCAAGCCRCGGCGCCGGCAGCCTGGGAACTGCCTGGTGAATCACCGGGATGCTAAATAGATTAGCGTAGCTCTCGCAGGCAGCTCGCCGGCGGGCGCAGCGGGTGGCACGCACCACCTCCCTCTCCCGGAGCACCTGAAAAAGCTGCCCATTGTTCCCCTGGGCTGGCAGGATCCGGGGATGCCGGGATGCTGGGTGGTTGGGGGGAGCATCCCTGTCCTTCCTCGCCCTGCATGGGGCAGAGGGGACCCCACGTGCCCCCCCGGGAGCGGGGTGGGGGGTGCAGCAGGGTCCAGAAGCGGGCAGATGCTTCCTCTCCTCTCCCCCCGCAGCCGTGCAGCGGGGCCGGATCCCCCCCACCCACTCCAGCACCAGCCCCAACACCATGCCCAGCGGGGAATACTTCAACGGGCAGCCGGTGTCGGAGCTCATCTCGCAGCTGCTGCGGGCTGAGCCCTACCCCGCCGCCCGCTACGGCTCGCAATACGCGCAGCAGGGCAGCGTCATGGGCATCGACAACATCTGCGAGCTGGCCGCCCGCCTCCTCTTCAGCACGGTGGAATGGGCCCGGAATATCCCCTTCTTCCCCGAGCTGCCCGTCTCCGACCAAGTGGCCCTGCTACGGCTCAGCTGGAGCGAGCTCTTCGTCCTCAACGCGGCGCAGTCGGCGTTGCCGCTGCACATGGCCCCGCTGCTGGCCGCCGCCGGTTTCCACGCCTCCCCCATGTCGGCTGACCGCGTCGTCTCCTTCATGGACCAGATCCGCATCTTTCAGGATCAGGTGGAGAAGCTCAACCGGCTCCAGGTGGACTCGGCCGAGTACAGCTGCCTCAAAGCCATCGCGCTCTTCACGCCGGGTAGGTTGGTGCCGCGACCGGGCTCTGTCCCCATCTCCGCCCCACGGAGCCGTGAGCCCCCAGGGAGCATCTGCCCCCCCGTTTCCTTGGGGATTTGGGGTCCAGAGAGCATCATGTAGCTCCTGGGGGGRGTGGCAGAGGTTCCTTGTATTCCGGCGCTTCTGCACCGTGGTTTGCAGCATCCCGGCTCGTCCGTCTGGGCACAGGGCTGAGCTTCCCCGGGGCGATGGGAATGAGACCTGCAGTAACACAGATACCCCCCCATGCACCCGGGGGGGTCTTGGGGAGCCCTGTCCCTCGGTCCGTCCGTGCTCACCTCATGCCGCAGAGATGAGTGGGGTTCCTCCTGGCAGGGACGAGCCTGCAGCAGCTCTTTGCAGCAGGAGCGGTCCGAACCACGGTCTTGCGCCGTGCTGCGGCACTGCAGCCGGCTGCATCCCTAATTCGGCGAGGAGAGCAGCCAGGCAGGAGCACGGCCGGTTGGGGAGAGGGGCCGGGGAGGGGGGGGCTCACTGGGGGTATCGGGGGGCTCCAACCACTGACCCCTCTCCATCCCATCCCTCTCGCAGATGCCTGCGGCCTCTCGGACCCGGCGCATGTGGAGAGCTTGCAGGAGAAGGCGCAGGTGGCCCTCACCGAGTACGTGCGCTCGCAGTACCCCTCGCAGCCCCAGCGCTTCGGCCGGCTCCTGCTGCGGCTGCCGGCTCTCCGGGCCGTGCCGGCCGCCCTCATCTCCCAGCTCTTCTTCATGAGGCTGGTGGGGAAGACACCCATCGAAACACTAATCAGGGACATGCTGCTGTCCGGGAGCACCTTCAACTGGCCCTACGGGACGGGGCAGTAGGGGACAGAGCCTCTCCCCCCAGGGACGCTCCGGGGACCCCCAGCAGCTGGACCTGGATTCCCTCCAGTGCCCTGAGACGGTGCCGTCCCCAGGGAGCCCCCAACTGCGCCGGCCCCCAGCCCCGCAGTCGTCTCGTAGCTCGTCCATCCGCCGCAGCTCCCCCCGAAAGCAGCGGAGTCGCGTCGTCGTCCTCCTAAACCCAAGGTACTGGCCGTGCCGCTGCTGTCGGACACCGAACTCTTCCGTACCGCCGTCAAGCGGAGCTCCCTGGCCCCCCCGGTCTCCCCCGGGGACTTTGGAGCATCCCCTGGGGACCTTGGAGCCATCCCTGGGGCTGGTCCCTTGCTCTGCCCCTGTGTTGGAGCTGGGCTGGAGCCCGGGGAGGGGGACGCCGTCCTTTGGCTGCCCCTCCAAATCTGAATTTCAGATGGCAGGAGGCTCGGACAGGAGGGGATGGGAGGTGGGACCGGCCGGGCTGGGGTGTGGGGGGGCCACTGGCTGCACAGAGCCACCCTCTGGGGGTCCTGCTGTGGGACCCCCTGCCTCTGCCTCCTCCCCAGTCCCGGCAATTGTGGAAAAAGGGTCATTTTAAAGCCCCTTCGTGCCTGGCCCAGGGGTTGCCCCTGCCTGGCCGGGCCATATCCAACCTCGAGGACTGAAGCGCCGAGCTTGGAACAGCCCCTTTTTGGGGACTGGGCTTGTCCATGCCTGCTCCCAGCCCCCTCCCTGCACTTTCCACTCAAGCATCTCCACTGTCGGGGCACGGGGGGTACAGGGGAGAGCGGTACACAGGAGATGGGGGTACACGGGCAGCTGACCGGGGCCGTGCACCATGCAGGGTGCAAACCAAACGGTCCTTTTTGGGTGCTGCACAGCACCCAGCATCCAGCCCTTCCCCGCTGCCTCGCTTGGTGCTTTGACCCCCCCCCGGGGCTGGATCTGGCACCCACCGCCATCCCCATACTGGGGAAGAGGGGTCCAGCATCCCCCTGCCCACGCTCGCTATGTTCCTGTGCCTCACTATTATTTTTTTTTTTAAACCAGGTTTGGGGGAGAGGAAGACTTTGGGGGGGATGGACAAAAATCTGGCTGGAAAGGGGTGATGCTGCTCGGGGGTCCTCGTCCCCAGGGCTGAGCTGTGCCGGAGGAAGGGACACATGGTGGGGCAGAGCCACCTCGGAGGGATGGGGGATGCCCCGTGACCTCTGATCCTGTGCCGGCAGGACCGCTGGCGTGGGATCGGAGGCCATGGGGCGTCCCCCCCCCCCCAGGCTCTGCTTCTCAGGGGTATCCACTGTGCAAAGAGACAGAGGCAGGATTAGCCGGGGATTTGTCATTTAGATTGATTTCACTGAAAATATAATCCTTGTTCAATGATACTAAACAAATTAACTGAAGTCAATAAAAGATGTTTCTTACAAYGCCGGGGATCTGCTGTGAGGGGGGAAAGGGGCTTATCCTGAAGCCCACCCCAGGGTGGGGGGGGGGAAATGAAGCAAAGTGGGAGATGTAGTCCCAAAAAATTAAGCCCCTATAAAGCACCTAAAATTGGATGGGTTTTGGAAACCCTGGGGATCTCAGGGGGCTCCGGGGTGATGGTCGTCAACACAGGGGTCCCTCGGGAATAAATCCTGTTGCCTGTGGTCTGCTGGGGAAGAACTGGATCGGTGGCATGAAGGGGAGCAGGAGCCAGCACAGAGGTTTGTACTTGGTCTTTGGGGAGCAAGGTGGGGGATTTGGGGGTCCCCTCCAAGGTGAAGGGTTTGGGGGTCCCCCTGAAGGTGGGATTTTGGGGTTCTTCCCACCCTGAAGGGGCTGGGTGTGGGGTGCTGTGTTTGCCCTGCGTGGGTGGGATGCTGATGTGTCTGGGCAGCATCAGTCTCCATCCCACGGCTGGACCAGCAGCGGGGGGATGCGGGGTGTCTGGGTGGGGGGTCCGGGCAGCATGGGGGCTGCCCTGGGGGCCGCGGCTGCTTCCCACAGCACATACAGGGGCGGGGGGGTGCAGGATCCATGCAGCACCCATCACACACGGGGCTTGTGGCAGGATCCCTACAGCACCACGGGGATGTTGGCTCCATGGGGACCGGGACAGGCATGGGGACAGCCCCGCGTCCAGCCGGGGCCACCCGCCCGCCGGAGGCACCGCTCCCACCATGGCCCCGCTGCGGCCCCTKCCACTCTGGCACTGATTTAAAATCAATAGATACAGTTTATTTATTAAAAAAAAAATTTACACAGTTTCAGCCAGTTCCTTATAAAATAGCACCCCTGCCCAGGGCTGCTCCCCAAAGGGCAGCCCCAGCCCCGGGGGCTGCGGGGCTCTGCCCCCCCCCGGGTGCCTGGCCGAGGGATGCTCTGCCCCATCCAGCCCAGGCAGCACATCCCTGCCAGCACCCAGCTGCACCCACGTTTTGGTACCCCGACCCCGGTGCCGGCAGGGGCAGCCGGGGGCTGTGGACCCTTCCCAAACCTATTTACAGCAGCGGGAGGGGACCCTTAGCCCCTGGCGTGCAGGAGGGGGGGGCTGGGGGGGTCTCGCTCCAGCAGCCGCCTCTGGCCCTGTGCCCGCGGCTCTGGCCGGGTGGCTTTGAATATTGGGTTTGGGTTTTTTTTATACAAAGGTACAAAATGCACCAAAGTCTTTGGGGGTGGGTGGGTGGGGAGCAGGGAGCCCCTTGTGCCCGTCCTGCCTCCGTAGTGGGGGGGGAGCACACAAAGCTACCCCCGCACCTTGTCGTAGTCGCTCACCATCCGCTTGATGTGGAAGAGTTTGTTGCGCAGGGTTTTGGTCTCCAACTTCTTCGTCTGGTAGTCGGGGCTCTGAAAGGCAGCACAGGACCGGGCTCAGCTGCGTGGGCCGTGGGGAGGGGGCTGCAGCCGGGGGCGGGGGGCATGGCTTCCACCCCTCCCTGGCTGCACCCCACCAACCCAGCCCCACTTTAGCTGGAAGCAGAGACCGGCCGCGCTCCGCACACTCACCCGCTTTAGGTCCTTCAGCCTGTTGTACTCCTCTGCGACATCCTGCGAAGGGAAAGGGGGGCGAGGGGGGGTCACAACCAGCGGGCACCACGGCCGGGGGCTGCGAGGGCGGGTGTCCCACGGGGACAAGCAGTAACCTGCACCCCACAGCATCCCCCCTGCCCTACAGCAGCCATCCCTGATGTCCTGTAGTGTCCCCGCTGCCCCACAGCATCCCTGATGCCCTGCAGTGTCCCCAACGCCCTGCAGTGTCCCCGATGCCCCGCAGCATCCGTCCCTGATACCCTGCAGGATCCCAATGTCCCCTAGCATCCATCCCCGATGCCCCGCAGCATCCCGATGGCCACAGCATCCTTCCCTGATGCCCCGCAGCATCCCGAGGCCCTCCAGCATCCATTCCCGATGCCCCGCAGCATCCCGAGGCCCTCCAGCATCCATCCCCGATGCCCTGCAGCATCCTGATGGCCACAGCATCCTTCCCTGATGCCCCGCAGCATCCCGAGGCCCTGCAGCATCCATCCCCGATGCCCCACAGCATCCCAGATGCTCCCCAGCATCCATCCCTGACACCCCACAGTG
This sequence comes from Oceanodroma leucorhoa, assembly GCA_030449065.1. Lineage (NCBI taxonomy): Eukaryota > Metazoa > Chordata > Aves > Procellariiformes > Oceanodroma > Oceanodroma leucorhoa. The sequence continues at coordinate 1,340,538 of JASVER010000170.1, read as the reverse complement.
TCCCAGTGGCCCCACGGCCCCCGGAGAGCCCTGACCTGGTACTGGGGACTGTCCTCGGAGATGCTGTCGAGCTGTTTGCTGAGCTGGTTGAGGCGGTCCTTGACGCCGTCCATCTCAGTGCAGAGYTGCTTGTAGCGCTTCAGGTCCGTGTCGAACTCCTGCTTGTACCTCTGGCGGGTGCCGTCCGAGGCGATGGGGGGGTACAGGCTGCGGGAGAGGGGCAGGGTCAGGCCCCGGAGGGGCGGCTCTGGGTGCAAGGGGGGCTCCCAGGGGTGTCCCCCTCCCTCACCTGGCCCACTGGTCCTGGTCCCGCTCGTCGCCGGACTCCACGGCCGTGGTGTAGTCGGTCTCGTACTGCGACTCGTCCAGCTCGGGGTTGCGCCGGCGGCGGCGGCCGCGGCGAGCGGGGGGTTTGGTGGGCTGCTCCCGCGCCTTCTCCTCCGCCGCGCTGGGGCTGACCGCCCGGTCCGGCTGGTCGCTGCGAGGGACGCGGGGACATCAGCCAGCTCAGCATGGAGGGGGGGGACGGGTGCCCAGGGTCCCCTCCCCGCCCTGCCACTCACCCCCGGCTGCTGTAGGTCCCGGAGGGGTAGTACCCGTTCTGGGGGGGGTAGCTGTAGGAGGGGGGGCTGTAGGGCGGCGCGGTGATGGGGTTCGTCGGCTTCTCCGAGTAGGCGAGCGTGGCCGTCTCGTCCCGCGTACTGGCCCCGTCCGCCACGTTCTTCACCTGGAGCGGGGAGAGGTGCTCAGCCGTGTGCCAGGACGGTGGGGACGCTCGCCCGCCCTCGAGCGGGGCACAGCCCGTGGCCCCAGCACACGGGGACGTTGGTCTCCATCCCACGCGGCCGGAGAAAGCCCAGAGCAGCTGCAGCAATCCTGCCCGGGGTCCCAGCAGAGGATGGGGACGGGCAGGGGGGCGAGCCGTGCAGTGGGGCACCCCGCAYGGCTATGGAGAGGGGCAAGGGGTGGGGGAGCCCCCACGGGCGGGCAGAGCAGCGTTTGGGGAGGGGGGAGGCTGCAGGACGTGCCCCGGAGAAGGGCCCACGGATCCCAGTGCCGCAGTGGGTGATGCCACCCTGCACGGAGTCACTGAGGGGGGGTCCCACTGGGAGACCGGCACAGATGGACACATAGCTCGAGGGGGGGGGTCCCGGCCCCCCACTCTACACCCCCAGGGCGATACCCCCCAGGCTTTGCCGGGGGCTGCACGCTCRCCCCATCCAGCATCGCCCCCTCCCCGGACCCTCGCTGCTGCCCTGACACAGCCAGGGCTCCTCAAGGAGGACGTGGGGGGAAGGACAGAGGACATGGGGGGAAGGACAGACGTCTGTCCGTCCCTCCCTCCCCCTTCCTTCCTGGCCTTTGTGGGTTGTTTGTGCCGGAAGCCGGGGAAGCTGGTCCCTGCCCGGGACGGTGGCCCTGGGGACGTCAGCTGCGAGCTCCAGCCGTCGAAGCCACTTCCTCCGGCACTTTCCCCCCCTGACTAACGAAGACACCATTAATTAGGGGCCGCTCCCAGCCCTGCTCTGCCTGACAGGGCCACCAGGTGAGACGGCCACCGCCGGCTGCCAGCGCGGGGACAGCCGCGTCCCGGTGCCACGCCAGGACGGGGGCAGCGGAGCCTGGCGGCTCACGCCCGTTCGAAGGTCACCCTTTTATCTCGGTCCCGACCATAAACAGGGAACGAGACGTCCCAGGAGGGTTTCACASCCCGGTACCTCCCCACTGCGGCATCCCCACCGAGCGGGGATGTGTCACCGGTGGGTGACCCATCCCAGCTGGGACGGTGGCACCCGGCAGAGCGGGGACCCCCCGGGGGGGGCAGGTGAGGGTGGGGGGGAGCCCGGGTGCGCGGGGTCCTGCCCCCCAGCCGGCCTGGYCCCAGCGGGCCAGGAAATGCTTTGCAAGGGAGGGACTTTTATAACAAAAATAAATAAACCAGAACAAAGGTATTTCTGCAAAATGAAAAATAAATATTAGACCTACGCAGAGCGAGGCGTGCGGACACAGGCACAGAGCGGAGCCGAGCTTTCTGGGGCTTGAGAGCAACTGTTRTGCTCGGCTCTGGGATTGCATTGAAGTTTTGAGATAAACACGAYAAACTCTGGGCTCCGGTGGGGAGCCCAGTGCCGGAGCACCCCCAGGCTGCCACRGGTCTCACAGGGATGGGGACGAGGATGGGACGGGGACGGTGACAGGGACGCAGCCCCTGCCCACGCAGCAGTCTGTAGCTGCCATGGGGGCCTGGGCAGCCCCCCCTCGGGCAGCACCCCGAGAGCCGTGCTCCGGGGCAGGGGCGGATTTCAAAGGCTCCTTCCCCGTGGGATGCTGCAGAATTCCCGCACCCTCCCCAGGCACCGGCTCCCGCGGAGACACCGGCTCAGGGAGCTGCTGAGCGAGGACAGGACGGGGCACGTCCCGGCACGCAGTGGGGCCAGGCTGGGACCAGCATCTCCCCGGGGCCACGGGGGCTGAGCCGCAGCGGGGGACTCCCCAACATCCCCCACCCAAGGGACACAGGCTCATTCGAAGCCCGAACGGTGCCGGTTTGGTTGCTGCAAAGCCCCTGGCTCCCTCCGCGGCAGCCGAGTTAATCATTGCCGAGACCGAAACCAAATGGTGTCGACGGGCAGCGACTCACGGCCGGCGTCCCCCGGCGCGGGGCGAGCAAAGGGGAGAGGACCCCGAGCCTCGGCGCTCCTGGCGCCCGGCCCATCTGATCCCACCCTGTTTGTCTTTCAGGGAGTTTGAGACCAGCTCGCCCAGCCCGGCACCCCGTGCAAAGCCTCGCGGTGCCGGGGAATGGCACCGGCTGGGAAAAGCCACAGTGCCTAAACGGGGTGACAGGGAGGGACCGGGCACAATGACGCCGCACCCCGGGAGCTGCCTGCTGCRGTGTGCAAACACGCCGGGACCAGGCACCGGGGCGGCACAAGCCGGGCAGAAAGAGGCTCCTGGCACAAAGCCCTGGCCGGGCTCGGCACAGCCCCGGTGCCGGGMGGAGCGCTGGGGTCCCCGCGCAGCCCCGGGGTCCCCACGCAGCCCCTGTGCTCRCCCCGGCACATCCCAACCCAGCGCTGCCTCGGGCAGACAGGGAGGATGCTCAGGGGGAGGCGGTGGAAGACCCCCCCCAGCCTTGGGTACCCACCGGCACCCCCAGCCCACGCTCGGACTCACCCACTCCTCCACGTTGGGACCCTCCTGGACCACYGGCACCTTGTCCCAGTAGATGTTTGGCTTCCCGTACTTCCAGATCTTGCTCCGTGTCTTGTGAGCRAAGAAGCAGATGAGGCAGAGCAGAATGACGATGAGGAACCCGCAGACGATCGCCACGGCCTGGAGAGATGGAGGGAGGGGGGTCTCAGGGCGGGGGTCCCGCAGGGATGCAAAGTCCCTGTCCCAGCCAAGCCGGGGGTCCGGTGACCCYGCACCTCCCTGGGGCTGAGCGGGAATTGCTCCCCTCATCCCAAATGCTCCCAACGCTGGACCCCCGACCACGGCGGGGGGAGAGGGGCAGGGCCCCCCTGTGCCCAGGCAGCCGGGATGGAACCCATCAGGGGTTCGAGAGCTTTTGGGGTCAGCTCAAGCGATGGGGGAGGGTTTGATTTTCCCTCAGGGAGCAGCAAGGAGTTGGCACCCTCCGGCATCTCCATGCAGCACCCTGACCCCGCTGCCGGCTGCGGCCACGGGCCAGCGGCTGCACCGCGGAGCCAGGTCCCTGCCCGGATGGTTTCCCACAAGCCAGATCCCTGCAGCTGCACTGAAACCGGGGCCGGGCAAGGACGGATTAGGCCACGCTTGGTCTTTGCATGGAGCRAAAGCAGCGCGGGTGCTGCAACTCCCCCCCCCCTCCCCGCTCAGGGTGCAGGAATGCGGCACGGCCAGCCTGGCCGGATGGGAACCGGCAGCGCCAGTCCCAGCCCATGTGCCACGCAGGATCCCYACGGCCCCAGCCGAAACCGGGGCTGACGGACTTTGTTTTGAAGGTTCTCGCTTGCCCCACTGACCCGCCGGGCTCCCGAACCGGGCTGGCAGCACCACGGGTGCTTGGGGAGAGCTGGCACCCTGACCCCACACCCACACCGGCACCTCAGCCCCGAGCACAGCCCGCCTCTGCCCCAACCCTGTTCAAATACTTTTACGATCAGGGAGACCAAAGTATCAGATACCGGGTCTACGCCGGGACGACAGCCTGTCCCCTCCCCGAAACTGCCTGGCGCAGGCAGCCGGCTCGCTCCGGTTCCTTCCGCGGCCTCAGCTCGCCCCGGCAAACAGCCGGGCTGGGATCCGGCACCAGCAGCCACCCCCTGCCCTCCRCAGCCACGAAACGGCGACCACCACCACCAAAGACATTAAAGATGGAGGGGGAAACCCCCGGCGCCGCACACCCGTCCCAAGGGCAGGAYGCGTGGTCGCTGATGCTCTCCCTCCCGCGCTGCCCTGGCTCACCGTCATGTCTGAAGCAGAGCAATGGGATTGCGCTGCCGGTTTGGCTCAAAGAGGGGGGGTCTGGCCGGAGCTGGGGTGCACCCTCACCTCCTGGGGGTCCACGGTGCAGTAGTGGTAGAGGTACTGGTTCATGTAGGTGCTGCTGCTGTACATCTGGTTGCACATGGTCAGCAAGGGGTTGTAGTAGTAGCTGCCGGTCATCTGAGCCTGGGGGTTGACCCCCACGATGTAGACGATGGAGGCGATGAGCATGACGAAGGCCAGCACGGCGCAGACCACGATGACCACCAGGTAGAAGCGACGGGAGCGGGAGCTGCTCGATTTGCTGACGCTGGTGACAAAAAGCCCCAGCTGGGCCAGGAAGCAGAGCACGGCCATGGCGATCATGAAGCCGTTGGCAGCCCGTGGGTTGGTGACCCCACCGTAGTAGCCCCCGTAACCGTAGCCATAGTTCAACCCGCTGCCGTAGTARCCGGAGCCGTAGAAGCCCCCCAACCCATTGCCGTAAGCCCCCCCGAAGCCGTAGCCGTACTCCCAGGCCAGGGTGGAGGCCACGCAGGCGAAGATGGCGATGCAGAGCAGGATGACCATGGCCTCCAGGATCCTCACCACGCCGGGCGGCGAGGTCCACTTGTAGAAGTGCTGCGGCACGTCCTCGATGTAGTAGGAGCCCGGCGGGGGCGAGCGGGCGCCGTAGTCATAGCTGTAATCGCCTGTGGGGGGGCCATAGCCCGTGGGGGGGCCGTAGCCTGTGGGGGGGCCATCGTAGGACTTCTTGCTGAACATGGTGGCGGTGGGGTCCGGCACGGGTGGGCGGCGGTGGAGAGCCTGGCGGGGAGATGAACGGAGCCGTCGGAGCTGGTCCCGCACCGGGAGATGCCGTCGCTGCGGCTGTGCGAGGCGGCACTGCCGGGTTTCTACGTCTCTGCAAGCCTGGCAGGGACTTTGGTCGCCCGTCACCAGCCCGACGGCATCRTCAACAACCGCCCGCCCATGCCCAACGCCACGCCACCAGAGTCACCGCCGCTCACGGGGAAACTGAGGCAYGGGGAGAAGTGACTCACCGAGCATCTCCCAGCAAAGCTGCCAGGTCGTACCCCAGCCCTGCCGCACGCACGCACCCCGCCACGCCAGCCCCGGCCCCCCCAGCTGCGGCCGCCAGACACCGCCTGAATGCACTGGATTGTTAAAATTCTAATTAAAACAGAAAACCTCTTACCCAAGGCTAGCGCTAACCCCGAGGGTTCCTCCGTAAGCAGATCTGGCTGGATTAAAAAAATAATAATAATAATAATACAGGGCACGTTAGCAACACCCCAGTGAAAAGTGGCAAATAGGTTTTAAAAAATTTCTTTTTTTTTCCAAAATCGATTAAGAGACCCCCCCAGCAGAGAGACCGCCCGGCCCGGAGACCCCCCGATGTGAAGACCCCCCCGGACCGCAGCACGGGGGAAACCTGAACCCTCGTGGGAAACCCAACCTGGCCGCCCGCTCCCGGCAGTGTCAGGGCTCAGCGAGCASGATCAGGCCCCTGGGGTGGGGGGCTGAGGGGGGTCGGCACCCCTTAACCCGCAGCAAGGGGGGGCACCGGGGGTCTGGGGTGCAGCCGCGGTCCCAGAGCTGCCCCCGGGGGTCTGGGGCAGCACCTCCCCGGGGTGCCCCCCCCCCGCTTCAGAGGGTCCAGATGCCCCCCTGTAAATCCCCAAACCCACCGATCCCAGTCGGATTAACCCCCGGGGCCGCGGTCTGACCCCCCCCGCCCCACCGGCGACCCCGGCCCGAGCAGCCGCCGGGGCACGGCAGCGGCAGGAACCCCTCCCGCAGCGGGGATGGGGGGTCTCGGGCTCCCGGAGCCGTAACCGGGGCGCAGCGACCCGGAGCACCCCGGTGCCAGCGGGGAGGACACGAGACCGGGGGCTCCGGGGGTCCCTTCCCCGCTGCGGGGCCACCGGGCGGGCAGAGCGACCCCCGGCCCCGCTCCCCCGGGACCAGCCGCCGCCTCTCGCCTTCCACCTGCCGCGGCTGCGGCTCCGGGAGCCCCGGTGCCGGTGGGGACCCCGGTGGGGTCCCCGGTGCCGGTGGGAACCGGTGCCGCTGGAGACTCCGGTGGGGTCCCCGGTACCGGTGGGGGGATCCCGGTGTCAATGCCGGCGGGGACCCCGGTGGGGATGCAGGGGGGGACCCGGGTGACATCCCCGGTACCGGTGGGGACCCCGGTGACGGWGGGGACCCCGGTGGGGACCGCGGTGCGCGCAGGGGCGGCGGGGAAGGACGGACCCCCCCCGTGCGCAGTGGGGAGCGGGGACCCCCGGTGCGCCCTCCCGTACCGGGAGCTCTCTAGCCCCCCCGCTGCCGGTGCCGGTGCCGGGGGGGTCCCGTCCGCCGCGGAGCCACTCACCTGCCCGCGCCTCCGCCTCTTTGTTCACCTTAAAATGGCAGCCGGGCTCGGCGGCGCGGCGGCGGCCGGGCGCTGCTGGAGACCGGCCCCGGCCCGGCCCCGGTTTCCGCCTCCGGGGAGGGGTGGGATGGGATGGCGGGGGGGGAAGCCCCGGGGGCCGCCGCGGCTCTCGGCACCGCCGCCCAGGCGGCCCCGGGGGGAGGCTGGTTAAATTCGACGGGGTGAAATAAGAGGGAGCCCGGGGGGGGCACCCCCGGCTGGGGCCCCGCAGCCCCTGGGGTCCCTCAGGGCTTTGGGGTCGGGGCTCTGCCCCCTCCCCACCCCCGTTGTTTTCCTGGGGGCGGGAGGGTCCCAGGGGTGCTGGGGTGGGACGCGTTTGCCGGCTGCCCCCGGCTGCTGTGGGTGCCCCAGGATGYGCATTAAGACCCCCCCGAACACATCACCGTGTTTTATTAAAACCAGTTCTGGCCACTTTGGCGGCTGCACCTGCTGCGCCGGGGTGGGGGGGTGCTCCCCAGTTCCCACGGGGTGAAGTGGGGGCACAGCCAGGGCCTGGCTCCCACGTGGGGACGGGCAGCACCCACCCAGCGCCCGGGGCCACGAGGCTCCCCAGGGCACGGAGCACCCAGAGAACCCCAAGAGCACGAGGAGCCTGCGGGTTTGCTCTCCCTGCCTGGGTGCAATGGCTGGGTGGGCACCGCGGGCATCCCTGCAGCATCGCCACCCCCTCCCCAGCACCCAGCYCCGGGGTCCCCCCTGGGGTCCTCATCCCACGGCGTCGGTGCCGGCGGGTGCACAGGCTCAGAAGTAGACGGCGGTGTCATGGGCGTCACGGTCGTACTCCTGGATCCGCGCCTTGATGTGCGTCAGCTTCTTCTTCAGGTATTCGCAGCGCTGCTGCTTCTCCAGGAAGGTCAGATCCTGCCGGCCGGCCGGTGCTCAGCCGGGAGGAACCCTGACCCGGCACCGGGGTCCCACAGTGCCCTGGGGACCCCCCCAAGCATTGCAGAGGAGGGAGAGGCACCGTGGGGAGGCCGTGGGTGTGCAGCCCCCCGGCTCCCCAGCACGGGGAGTAGATCCTGAGCCCTTCCCTTTCTCACCCTCTTCTTCCTCACATACTCGTGCCAGACTGGGCCACCCTGCTCCCTGCGGGGCAGAAAGATGCGTCCCGGAGCCCCAGGGGCTCAACCTGGCCAAGCAAGGCCCTAATGAGGCAGCCGGAGCTAACGAGCCTGGGGGGCTCAGGGGCAGSCAGCCTTCCCCCAGCACCCCACGGTGAAAACCTCGCCCAGGGCATAGCCAAGAAATGCCGCCGCTCATTAATTTTCCAGCAGCTGCCGGGTGCCTTCGAGCAAGGCTCGCGCCTCTCAGCCGCAGGAACCCGGGTGTCCACATGTCCCCCTGGTCCCCCCGACCCAGTGCAGCCCCCCCCAGGCTCATCCCGAGTCCCCGCAGAGACCGGCCAACTCATCGCACCCAACACTGCTCACAAAACAGACGGTGCCCACAGCCGGCACCCACCAAAGGACCCACCGTCCTCCTCGTGGCGTGCCGGGGCGGGTGGCCCATCGCCGCCTCTGGCTCCCCGAGCCTCCGCCGCGCGGCRCGGACCTCCCCGAGCAGCTCCGTGTACTCCGCCAGCTGGTCCTGGAAGACGCCCTTGTACCCCTCCCGCTGCCGGGGGCTCCGGATCGCCGGGTACTTTCTGCACCRCCACGAGGCCAGGAGGCTCAGGGTGCGGGAGGGAGAGCCTGGGTGCTGCCCGTGCACCCGGGCAGGCAGGTCCCTCTCTTGCGGGTCCCCAGGGCCCTGTGACACCCCATCCCGTGGTCGTCCCCATGGGAGTCACTTACACCATGTAGTCCGGGACAGCACGTGGCTGCGGCACCAGCCGGGGGGGGACGGACCTGGGCCCCTGCTTCTCCCCCTCCTTGGCGGGGGGGACCCTCCCCGGGGGTCTCCCCGGTGGCACCACCTCGTCCTTGAAGGAGACGTGCCTGGCTCGGGCTGGCGGAGGCTTCAAGGACAGAAGGGAGCGGCGTGAGGCTGCGTGGCCACCATACCATACCAGGGGGCATGGGGGGGACCACCCGGGGCTGTCCCCATTCCCGGTGATGGCGGGACTCCCTGGGGGGCCTCCCGGGGCTTCCGGGCCACCTCGCGCCTCCACATCTGGAGGGGCAGGAGGCTGCCGGCCAGGCGGAGCAGCACCGTGAGGAAGAGGAAGATGAGAGCGGCTACCTGCGCCCCGGCCAGGCGGCAGATGCCGGCGAGAAGGGGACCGTGGCACAGCACCAGGAGGATGGCGGTGAGCAGCCAGGCCAGGCCGGCCACCCCCAGCCCCCCCAGCCCCCCCAGCCAGGACTTCATGAAGGCGAAGCAGGGCCGAATGCCTCCAGCCCAGCCTGGGTGCTCAGCACCCCTGCACCCGGCTCCGTACCCGGCAGCCCCGGCTCTCCAGTGGGGCAGTTGGGCTCGGCCATCGGCTCCCGGTGGCTTCAGGGTGATGGGGGTCCCCTGGGTGCATCCGGCGGCTGCTTCGCTTCCCCGCCTCCGGGTTGAGCCCCGCTGGAGGAGAAGCCTCAAGATGAGCAGGGATGGGAGCGAACCCCGCAGCAAGCTGACACGGGTCGCGGCGTTAGCAGCCCTTTTCGCCTGCCTCAGTTTCCCCCGCAGGGCACACTTGTAGCCCAGCCCCGAGCCGCCTTCCCCCCCCCTTGTCACTCCCTGGGGATTTACGAGTGGCCACTGACGGGAGGACCCATCGGCGAGCTCCGAGCTCCAACCGTGCCCCAGGGATGTCACCTCCCCTGCTGTGAGCTCCTCCTGGTGCACGTCCCAGGGCTGCCACCCCATCCCAGGGCTGCCACCCCATCCCGGCCCGTGGGCAAGCGGAAAAGCACCCGCTGGTGCTCCCAGCACCCAGCACCCAGGCTGGGTGGGAGCAGGGAACCACTGGAGCCCCTCCGGGCAGGAGGAGGGGAAGGGTCCCCGCTGCATCGCTGCCGGACGTCCCCACCGCCACCAAGGACCCCGCGGATGCTGCTGGGCTCGTGTCAAGCAGACCACCCCGCTGTGTGACCCCTGGGCTTCGTGTGTCCCCCCCCCCCAGTCCCCATGCCAGCCCCTGCAGGACAGCGTCCGGCCCCCGAGCCCCCCRCCGCCGGCGTTACCTGCCCGTCTCATGGCGGGACGTGGCCCCGGGGCTGGCCGTGACGTCCCTCGGCCGCTGCCCGCGGCAGGCACCGGTTAAACATTAACAGCACCGTGCCGCCCTGCAGCGCAGCACGGGCAGGATCCGGCCCCTGCCCACCCCAGCCCCCCACGGGCCTCCACCCTGCCTGCTGCCCACCAAGGGCCGCATCCTGCACCCGCCTTCTGCAGGGCCCCGGCACCGCGCCACGGTTTTGGCAATGCAAAGGGTTGGGGCTGAGCAGCACTARCATCCTGGGGAGACCGGGGCACCCTCAGCCCTATCACCCCCCCATCAAAACAGCCCCCATCTGCTTCTGTGAGCCCCCCCAAACCTGCCCCAGTGTTGGCAAGTGGGGGGCTGCAAGCTCCCAGCCCTCTCAGTGCCCCCCCCGGGGGGTTTGGAGCCCCCGTGCCAGCCCCACCCTCCCCCTGCAAGGTTCCCAGGATTGGGAGAGCCTCCGCAGCGAGGGGAGCTGCAAAGATCCCCCCTAGAGCATCCCCCCCCCCCCCCCCCCAGGACCCCACCCCACCCCTCCCGCCGGGCAGGGGTCCCACTGCCGCGAGCAGAGAGCGATTCGTCCAGTTCAGCCTCCTTTAATGTGTGCCTCAGCCCCCCCGCCCCCCCCCTCCATGCCGAGGGTCCCGGCTGGGAGGTGGGACCGGCCCCCCGGGGGGTCCGGGGCCACGGGGGTCCCAGCGGAGGGTCCTTGCCCACCCCGCGGGCAGGGGGCTGGGCTGAATATTGCATCCAGGAATCTCACAGCACTTTACAATGGTCAGTACCGTTGTTCCCCCCTCCCCCCCCCCCCCCCC
>JASVER010000170.1:1160746-1239249 GCA_030449065.1 Oceanodroma leucorhoa | reverse complement strand
CTGAGAGACACCAGCACCCACCGGCAGGCCCCTGCCCGCCTGCCCACSCCGCTCGGCTCCCGGCAGCACCCCGCTGCCGCCGGCCCACCGGCATCCCCGTGCCAGGAGCCCCCAGCCCAGGCTCCCAGGGGACCCCAAGCAGACGCCCCCCGTCCCCTCCTCCCGGCTCCAGCCGCACGCTGAACCTAAACCCGCCGCCTCGCCCCTCGCCGGCCACCCCGCCGCCGGCACGGCGGCACCGCTCGGGCAGGACACCGGGGACGAGCGTGGCCCACGCGGGCGGGAGGACGAGCGGGGAGGCAGACGGACCCCCACTTGCCGGACCGTGGTGCGCCCGCTCGGCTTCGCCGGCAACGCATCCGGCGGCGAGCCGTGGCACGGCGGGTCCGAGCCGCCCCGTCGCCATCCCGGGGGATGGAGAGGGCAGGAGGCGGGCAGGGCTGGCACCCCGCCGGGTAGGGGTGTCGGGGTGGGGTGGGGGCATTTGGGAGCCCGCTCGGGCAGCACGAGCCGATGACGGGGTGGGGGGGACACGGCCCCTGCCCGGGTGTCGGCGGAGAAGCGGCTCCTCCGGTAACCCCGGCCGCTCGCCCGCTGCCACGCAGAGCGCAGGTTTTTCTGGCTGACCTGCAGCTCGGGCACTTGCCTGGGTCACCGGCTATAGCACCATGCACTGGTCTCTAACATAGAGGAAGAAATCAGCAATCTGGAGTAGAAAAATAAGGCTGGAACTGTACTAGATTAAGGACAGAGGAAATTCCCTCGTGGAGAAGAGAAAGCCCTGCTGTGGCAAAACCCAGGCGCACCTCAGGACAGTGCTCGCTTCCCGCTACAGATGCGGCGTTCGAGAGCTTGAAGCTATGTCGGATGAAAGATTTAAAAAAAAAYGACAACAAAAAGGCATTGCCTGTCRCCGTGCCGGGGCTGCCACCCTCGGCCGACGGACGATGCTCGGCGCGGTGCCAGGCTGGGGTGCGAGCAAGGCTGGGGACACGCTCGGCCACAGAAGGAAATAAACCCACTTCCCTCTGCTCCCCCTCTCCCAACGCTCACATCGGGACGGGGGGAAATCCCGGGGGTCACCAGCAAATGTGGCACAAGGCTGGTGCCGGGACAGGAGCCCACRACACAGCCGGGGGGGAGACGGGAGGTTTAAAACGCTCAGATCAGCAAAGGACCCCAGGAAAGACGCACACAGGAGGTGCTGTGGTTTGTGTTAGTGTTAGAAATGTGGGGTATTTTTTCCAACTGCGTTTAAAAAGCCAACTGACTGCGTACTTAAAAAAAAAGTGATGGCGAGATACCTGCAACCAAGAAGTGTAAATGGAGCATCTCTGCTAACCACAGCCTCCGCCGGCGCTGCTGAGCCGGCTGCGTGGCCGGTCGGCACTGGAGAGGGGCCGGCTGKGCTCAGCCCGACACCCCACCGCCCACCCCCGCATCGCGGGAGGAAGACCCTCCGAAGCTGCCCTTCCTCCTGGAAGATGCCAACCCGCCTTCCCCGGGTACCAGCCACGCGGCCGCAGGCTCTGCTCCTCTCCTCGCCTTCGAGCCGGCCKCCGGCATCGCCCTGCGCGGCTCCCGGTGCCCTGGGAGCCCGCGGCGGCCCCGGGAGCACCATCATCCTCCAAAAAGCGGCCAGCAAAGCCTCCCGGTGCCCTGCCCGGACCGGCGACTCCGGCCAGCCTACGCACAGGCAGCATCCAGYACGGGCCGCGAGGCTTCCTCCCTCCAACGGAACACAACAGAAAGCGTGCGCGTGGTTCGGCGGTTTCCCCGAAAGCCGAACCCGAGGGTCTCCTCCAGCCTCCCTCTCCCGGGGAACGCCGGCGGACGCRGCCACGGGGAGCGCTCCCTGTCCCGTGAGGGGGTCGGCCGCCTGCGGTTCCCATCCCAGCGAGGGGTCGTGGCATTCCAAACCAAATCCAAAGCATTGGGGGAATGGGAAAATTCCCAGGATTTCACATCAGGTGTGGGGGTTTTTTTGTTTGTTTTGTTTTTTTCCTTCTCTTCCCCAAACCGAAACCGGGCACCGCGTGTATCCAGGCACCAGCACGGGGTGCCTGGKTTCAGGATAACCGGGAACGGGTACCCGCGTGCTGGTTAGGAAACCGGACCGCGGCTCTGCCTGCCGCGGGGAGCGTTCGCCATCCCCCGAGGAGCTGCCGAGCCCCGGGCTCTGCCCCGAGGACGCAAACCGGGCTCGGTGACTTAAACCCAACGCACCGGAGCCGTCCCCTCCGCGGCAGAGCTGGGAGCTGGTGAGCGATGCCGCGGCTCAGACGGCCGCAGGGCGCCCAACGCACGCGGGGCGGCAGCTCCGGCGACGCGGGGGAGACGCGGTGGGACGTCCCCGAGCTCTGATCTTTCTCCCGAGCATCCGCCTGCCCCGGCACAGAGCCGCCGGGCTCCGTCGCTCCGCAGGGCTCGGCAGCGGGAGGAAGGCTCACCTGCTCGTCCCCTCTTCCTCGCGGGCTGCTCTGGGCCGGGTTATCCCCGGCTCCGCGGCGTGTGCGTTTAACGTCGGCGGACAAAGCGCTCCCTGTTKAAATCGCATTTCAAGATTTCCAAGGGATGGGGACTGAACTATTTCTTCTACAGCCTTACCCTCATCTCCCCGAATTRACTGGGTTTAGCGGAACGAGTTCCACTTGCCACTCTCGGTGAGAAAAAGGGAGATGGGAAATGCTAGTAAATCTGCCAATTTTAGTGTTTTGGACTGAGACTCTCCAAAAGGCCAATTTTAAAAGATTTCTCACATGATACTGCACAACAGAAAGCCCCTTCCCTCCCCCCGCCCCCGGTACAGTCCCGTTTGGGAAAAACAGTGATAACAGCACAGAGAAACCCCAGAAGCGGTCAGAGGGGCTCGAGCCCGGCCTCTCCCACGCCTCGGGCTTCCTAACACCGCTCACGGAAACCCTCCTGGCCGACGGATGTGACGCCGGGGAGCGCTTCCCCGCGGCGCCATCCCCCCGGCCTCCAGCCTCCTCCCCCCGGCCTCGGTTTATCCATTTGCAACAGCAATTTTTCGAGCTGTGTTTTGGTTATTTTTTTCTTTTTTTTTCTTTTTTGTACTAGTTTTCTACAAAATAGCTCCCCACCTGGCCTCTTCTCCCTTGTTCCCTCTCAAGAAACAGCAAATTCTTGCAATGATGYGCTAATTGGAAACTAATTGGATCAGACCCCCTCAGAGCTTTGTTCAAAGCTTCTACCGGTGAGGTCCCAATACTCAGGTCTTGTCTCCCATTGGCAAATGCRATAAAAATCCCCACCGCCTCCACCACCCCGGTACCAATTTCAAACGTTGCTATTAAAAATACTCCCCCCACCCCTCAACCCTGGTTTTTTTTTTTTTCTGTTTTTAAATTTTGACCCCTCTCAGTGCGGCAGCTGCCCAGGAGCTGACACCCTTCCCTAAACCACTTGCAAATTTTTTTTTTTGTTTTGTTTTTTTTTTTGAGATTTAAGTTCTATTCGAATCCAACATTTAGTGTTTACCCCTCGGCGCAGTTGTAAGTTTGTAGCTTGGTTTCAGTTGATGGAGAACGGTGCCCTGCCTGAGAGATCGCACGCGCCGGAGCGAGGAAAGCTATAGGATGATACAAGGCTTTTTGTCCTTAAAAGGATTCTCCGAAGCGGGCACTCCAACCAGCAGTGGGTCGTTCCTGGCATGTTGCTCGCAGTAATTCATTAGCTCGGAAGATGCTTTCGAGACCTAAATGTTGCAAGAAAGCAGAAGGTTAGTGAGAATATCCAGGTGAAGGTGCAGAGCTCGGCCCACGCAGCACCGCCGTCCGCTTCCCCGGCGTTCAGCTTTTCRTAACAGAAACCTTACGGAGATGGTGAAAAATGAAAAGGGGAAACGGACATGGGAAAMCAGTTTGTCAGGTCTGACATAAAAAAGGCGATGAGTATGGGAAAAATACTCCCAGCCAAGAGCAAGAGATTTAAAAGGAGATATTATTGTCCTCRGTTTGGGATAAAAAAGAAAGGGGAAAAAGCCTGCTTGAGAGTGGCCATCCTCTGATGTTAAAAATGGAGGTTTTGAAACCGTTAGAAACTATTACTTAAGGCTCTGCTTATTTTAGTTCAAAGACATCTTCTGGGAACTGAGAGCCCAGAGCAGCCCAGCAGCGAGGGGACCGGCGCGGCCTGGCAGCGAGGAGGGCGGGGGGCACGGGGAGAGCCCAGCCAGGGAGGTGCCAGCAGCTCTGGAGCCCCTTTTTTTTTTTAATTAACTTAATAGCTGGTTGAACATAAAGCACAACACAAAACAGACGCAACCACGCCGCATCTGGAAGGCCCAGATGTGACCTGTTGTAGCTGCAGAGCCTTACGGCAGCAGTTCCCTTCCCGGGAACAGGGCGGCCGCTCGGTACCGGGGTGGACTCACCCCTCTCAGCCGAGCCGTGAATTTAGGGGGACGAAAAGCACCTACACGTCCCCTCCCCGCTGCCCCGGCTCTGCCGCTCTCACCGCGGCGCTCCCGGGGGTCGCCGCGCTCGGCAGCCCCGCGGACAGAGCCACAGCGAGGCGCAGCCGCCCGCCGTCGTTATTAAACCCGTCCGCAGGTCTGGGCAATCCGCTTAAATCTGTGCTCGCACGCCACGGCGGGGGGCTTCCTCCTCCTTTTTTGGGTGTCTGCCGGGAGGGCAGGTCCAGAGACTGCATCAGGCAACGCGCTTTTGCGGCAGTCTCTAGGTATTATTGCGATATGAAGTATTAAAGTCCTAACCAGGAATGAACACCGACTGCTGCCGGCCTGCGCTTAAATACACTTATCGCATACACGGGGATCCAGCAGCRAAACTGCTCTGCGGAGACAAGGTCAAGGCTCTACCTTAAACCTATTACTCACACAAGACAGTAATTACTCCTAATCTCAGAGCAAAGCAAGGGGAAAGAGATTAGCTTGCCGGGAGCGCGGCTGAACCTGTTACGAGAGCAAGTGGCCTGGAAACCTCCGCGCTCCTCGTAAAGCTCCAGCTGTGGACATGAAGGGAAGGATGAGCCCAGCTGCAGTCGCTAGAAAAGGCCTGGCCCTTCCCCAGCAGATGTCCGGGGCTGGGGAGGGGACGGACCTCGCGGGCAGGAACCGGAGGCGTTCCCCACGCTGCCGCTGCTGGCACAGCTCTGCCGACAGCTCGCGGGGCAGCCCGTCCCCCTCACCTCCGAAGGGCATCAGCTCGTTTATCKGCGGGCAAACGCGCGTCTGGCCGAGCTCAGCTGCGAGGTGGGGAGAGCAGGAGCTGGAGGAGCGAGCGCTCGTTTGACGCTGTATCAGGAGCTGGCCCGAGAGCCGGCTTTGCGGATCACGGCTTTATTGAAAGCTCGCCCAGACAGCACGTCTTCTCCCCTCAGCCTGAAGAGCAGCATAGAATCATAGAATCACAGAATCATTAAGGTTGGAAAAGACCTCTAAGATCATAGAGTCCAACCATCAACCCAGCACCCATGCCCACTAAACCATGTCCCRAAGCGCCACATCCACACGTTTTTTGAACACCTCCAGGGATGGTGACTCCACCACTTCCCTGGGCAGCCTGTTCCAATGCCTGACTACCCTTTCGGTGAAGAAATTTTTCCTAATATCCAATCTAAACCTCCCCTGGCGCATGTTGTGGTCCCGCCACTGTTGTTCTTTCCTAGCAAAGCATTTAAGGTAGTCACGGCTGCAAAGGTCGGTAAGTATACACACACCCTCCTTCCTCCCCGGCGGGCACCGTTTGGGATCCCGGAGCTGAGGCACGGTAGTTCTCAGGAGAGTCAGCAACGGCTGTGCTGGGGGAAGACCTGTAATTTATTTTGCCTTCCCTAAAATGGCCTCGCTGGTGGGTGCATCACTGGAGTCTGGAAAGCGGCGGCCCTAAAAACAGCTWCAAAACCTCATGGCTTTAAAAAAAAAAGATGTTCAAAGCAGCAGCAGCAGCTCCTGCACATCTAAACCAGAGATGACGGAGGACCTGCTGCTGCAGAAGTAGCAGGGACTGAAAGTCAAAGAAAACGTTATTTGACCAGAAAACTAAATTAAAAACTCTCAGGTGGATTTAACACCTCCGCGTTTTACAGTATTTCAGTTTCACTGTGCCTTTCATCACCGTGCACGGGGCTTTCCTTTGCGTGACTTACTGAGAAGTGACTTTCCATGAACAGACCTCGTCTCTCCCCTCCTTCCTCCGCTCCCGGGGAGTTTCTTGGAGGGACGGGCAGCGGAGCAGCCCGACCACAGCCTGCCCACCGAGGCAGGCAAAGCCCAGATGCAGGCAGCAGGGCTGCAGAGCCGGGTGACGCGCGGTTCCTCCGTGGCTTAAGAGGCGTAAATTCAGAGAGAGCCCCGGGCTCTCTTGCTCACAGAGCTGGGACTTGCTGCCCACACACTAATATTTGTCTCCAGCAAAGGCAGCTCTCCAGAGCTCACGCGGCTGAACGAGCCCGGGTACTGCAATCACTGAGCCGGTTCCCAGAATAAAGTGAAAGCTCCCGGACGAACCCAGTCTCCGACTCTCAGGGGACGCTGTGGCTGWGAGCACGTTACCTGCTCCAACCCCCCAGTGCCAAAGGCAGCTTTATTTCTGGGGCTCCTTTGCTGCCCCGGCAGGTTGCTGGCGAGCCAGCACACAGCTGAGAATAGACTCCGGTTTGCTATCCTGGACAACTGCAGCACAAAATTAACCTTCCCTAATTCTACCATAAATGCGCCTCAAACCAGAGTGAAGGCGTGCCACCATCCTGCACCGAGAAACCACTGTGCAGGCAGCGACTTTCCGAGAGAAACTGCATACGGACAGCGAAGCCATCCTGCGAAAAAAYGGGGCAACAGGACTGGAATGCACGGGAGCACGCTCTGCAGAGCTTTGCKGGGTCCGGCCCCTGCAGCTTCGGTGCCTTCACAGGTTGCGTGTGACCAGCTGAACTCCAGGAACTTAATTCCAGGGGCTGGTGCGCCCTCGGATCGCRCGGTCCCCTCTAACACCTGGGAGAAGCTGCCCAGGCTGCGACCTCACCTCCCGGCACGAGCAGTGCCCGTAGGAAGGGGTTTTATCTAGAAATGCTGCAATACCTGAGCCAGAGACATCACAGCAGCACGCTTTGGGGAAAACCCAAGGCACTTGCCCAGGGACCCTCCCCGCTCCGTCCCTGCCCACCCCAGGCGCGGCACGTGTCGCGCCGCTCCAGCTCCCGCGCTCACCTTGATCCTCTCGATGCCGGCTTCGATGCGGAGCTGCTCCACCAGCTTCCGGGCCTGCGCTATGTTGTTAGTTGTTGACATTGTCTGCCATCGGCTCCAGGCCCCAGCACGCGAGAATACTGCAAAACAAGGAGGGGGGAGAGGGGGGTCGGCATCGCGCACGAAGGCACCGCGCCACCGGGCACCATCTCGGAAAGGGTTGCGCACCGCGTCCTCACCGACGGCCACGTGCAAAGGGCTTCCTCGAGCTCTAAAATGATGACACCAACTTAACGTTTCCTGATTTTGCTTCAAGTTCTCCTTTCCTTTAAACAGCGCTCTTGGTGCACTCTCTTCAGGCTTTTTTTTGATTAAAACAAAAAAACAAACAGAAACTTGCCGACAAGAGGGGAAAAATGAAACTTTTTCTGCAGAAAGTCCTGCCAGATGCATCCAACTGACCGACTGGAAAAGCAAACAGAAATTTTCCAGCCCACGTAACCCTCGCAGGGAGCCGGGCAGGGGGAGGTGGACAGGGACGCTGCTCGCCTSTGACCACACGCAGCTCCTGATGTTCACCCTCACTTTTTATCTACTTGTGGCACCGCCRCCTTCGTCCTGCCCCGACTCCTGTGTCAGGATTTCCTCTGCACAATGAGGCTCCAAGCAGCAACTAGAAACGTTCGATACTGTACAAACTCAGACCTCTGTTATTTACCCATCATTTTGCAAATTGACGTCCCTGAAAAAAGTAGAATAAGAAAGTAAGAGCGACAGACGGTCCCAGGCTGGGTGGTAGGTGGCAAGTCAGGGCTCAGGCGCGGGGTGGAGGTTTCTCAGATGCCAAAGCACTGGATGGAAGCAGGGGACAGGCAGCGAGGCACAGGCACAGGCACAGGAGGATACGAAAGCACGAGAGGCACCGATAGCTCGTGTCTCAAATGAACCTTCCACAAAAATGGTGCAAAACAAGGGCCCGGCTGAAGATGGAAACAAGGAGAGCACCGCAGGGCGAGACGGAGCCAGAGCGGAGCTCCAGGACCGGAGCTTTCCCGAAGCACAGCTCCTTTCTGTGCACCGAGCGTCTGGTCCCCGAGGGTCTCGCGGACCCCGTCCTGCTGCCAAACTCTGCACCCACCCCCGGCTGTGCTGATCGTGGGGCTTTAACGTACCCGTCACCCGCACGTGGGGCCGCGTCCCTGCGACTGCCACGCTGCAGCCGGGCGCCCCGGCAAGGGGAACGCAGGCGGTTAAACAACCTTCCTCAAAATTTAAAAGCAGCAGCTGAAGAAGTTTGTCTACGAGACCAACATAATCCATCCCTGTGACTCAGGGCAGAGCTGCGGGGCAGCAGCCAGGGCCGCGGCGCGCTGGAGGGCAGCTCCAGCCACATCCGAGCCGGACCCCCTTGCCCAGACACCGCTCTCAGGTCGTTCCTTTATCATCATCTCCGTGGGGCTGCTGCAGAGGTGTCAGGAAAAGTCACTTCCGTGCCCTGCCCGGCAGTGACTCAGCCCCTGCCCGTTCWGTAACGGCGGGGAATAGGGGGAGAGGGCTGCAGCGAGTACCACCTCCCACCTCCTGACAAACCGTTAGGTGATGCTRGGAGGAGGAAAGAGCCAAAGCAAACAGGGGGTCAGATACCAGCGGCGCTCCCAGCGCCCCAGCCAGCCGCCCACTGCAGCCCTTCTGTCCTAGCTTTAATTAGAGACTCCTTCAGGCTTCTCCCCAGCACCGGCAGCTTCAAAGCAGAGGCTGAACTGCTGCCTTTACCGGGGGGAAGAGAGGGGGAAGTGTCTGCCCCATCTAAAATCCTAGCCGACTTGAGATGTCTCGCCTATGTTTAGACATTAAGGGAGTTTATTCCAGACCACAACGGCACTCTCGGGGATTATTTTGCTTGGCAGCAGCACGCAACATGCGCTGAACTTCYCAGTCCCTGAACGGCACTCAGCTTCGTTCGCAACACTGGACGCTGTGGGAGAAAACAAACGGTGCTTCAGCCAGCGTTACTGACTCCGTCATGAGACGATTCCCTGAATTAGCAGGGTTATTTGGAAATCTCCGCCTCTCGAGTCCTGGAAGACGTTAGTCAGGACAACAGGGGAAGCCATGCTGTTGAAATRAAGTCTGGTACCGTGGAAATTGGGAGAAGGAAGCAGGCTGGTGCCCRGGGAAGGATCCTCCTCTCCTGCCCCGATTTCCTAAGCCGCAATGATGCAAGAGAAAGACTCGGCTGGTTTGCAGCAAAGCAGAACGTCCTTGGGCCAGCAATGCTGGTGTCACGCCGGAGCTCAGACTGGGGCCCCGGTGAGTCGGCACCGTGACTTTAACCAAAGGGTTCAGAGCCCTACAACGAGCTCGACCAGCACCCAAAGTCCCACATCAGGGTGCCAAACCACGCACAACGAGCTACCTCGCCTGGCATGGCCGACGGGGGCTTGTCCCAGCCTTCCCGGCACGGGACGGGGAACGCTCCACTCTGGTCTCTTTTCCGTGAAAAAGCAGCACCTCCAGGTGGGAACACTTTACCTTGGGAGACAGCTTGCTCCTTCAGCATCAAGTGCTACACASACCCCAGCCCTCCGAGTTCTTTGGGATTTCAGAACAGCGGCTTGTGTTCAACCCCGCTGTGATTCCCTGCGCAGGCTGAGCAAGAGCTGGACATCAGCTGCACTAGTGCTACCGTCAATTTTTATGTCATTAATCCCTGGAAAAAGCAGGGAAGTTTTGCATTCTGCAATCATCTGCATTTCCAAAGAAATCCCTGGTAACAGCACAGGCTAGGGTGAGAGCAGTTATCGTAAGTGCTCCAAAACAGTGCAGGCAGCATTAGGATCAGGGAAGAGCTCTAAGTCAAGCTCTTTCTAAAACTGTGCTGTGAACTTGAAAGACCTYCCCACTGCAAATAGTTCACCCCTCATTGACAAAACAATCCTTCACCTGGATAAAGAGTTAGCAGGCAGCTGGAGGGAAAAAAATACAAGCAATCAGATGTAATTTATGTTTGCAGCAGCACAAGATCACCTGCTTGTACTTTCCCAGCTTCCTGTTTATGGAACAAGGCCGATGAATCAGTCGAGGGCGAGTTACTTAAGGGAACTTCTGCGGCAGCGCTGGGAGAGGCGCAGCCCGTGTCCCCGTCCCCGCAGCATCCCGCGGCTCGCGCTGCACGGGGGACGCCGGCCCGGCCGAAGGAAGCAGGCGTTTTCCTACGCACAGCACGGAGAGAGTGCTGCTGCGGGGCAGGAATTACCAAACTACTGTCTTMAAAGCCCTTGGCAAGGGGGGAGAAGTTCTAGTCCCTATGCTCCCTGTAGCCCGCTTTCACGGAGWCTTTGCAAAGCGAAAGCCACACTTGTAGATCAGAAATGATTGTTTTACTTGGGTCATTACAGCAGCAAAGCAGGCCGGCACCTGCCCTCCCCGGCCCCTGTGCTGACAGCCGCCGGCCGGCTCCCCACCGTCGTCGGCCATCCAGCGAGACCCTGCTCTGCCTACGGCAGCAACGCGCTTTGCCTCTCCCAAGGGTAAAGAGCAGCATCAATCGCCACCGAGCACAGGGTTAGCGGTTTTATAGCAACAAAATTTGCAGCCAGCAGCTTCTACTTCCTCCTCAGCCGCCGTCACCCAGCGCAGGGCTCCCTCGGGGGAACCGGGAACGGAGCGAGTGGCTCCCGGCACGCCGCGCTGACGGTGCAGTTCCTCTTACAGCGTTTTGAATTTCCAAATTTSAGCAGCTGAGCTCTCAGAAAGGTCAAGGGGAGTTTCACTTGATGCAAAACCCTCCTCCAGCTGCAGCCTGCAGCGGCTGCTTATCCCGTGCATCCCTAAGGCTCCTCGGCGGCTCCCGGTCCAGACCTGCCGAGCCGGGTCGGGTGGGCTGTTGGCACAGCACCGGCACCGCACCGTGTGGTCCCAGGCTCTGCATCGCTTTCGGGTCTGGCACGGGTCAGGTAACCCGGCCACAACCGCCGGCCACGCTCCAGGACTGCTCTGCCTGGTGGGAGTTGAAAACCAGCTTCTGTTACCATGGTGAATAATTAACTAAGCRCGTCATTAGCAACTGGAGACCATCAGTACAAAGAACCAGTGGGTTGCTGCGCAGCACATGAAGAGCGTCCTCAGGATTTTGTAAAAGCCAAAACAAACTTTAAAGATGTCATTCAGCAGACTTGCACCGGTGTGTAAATAACTCGTGAGGTAAAGGTATTTGGAAAAAAGCCATACAGAAGCACGCAGAGTAAAAATATGTGTGATGCAAATCGGGATGACATGCAGGACACAGCTACGTTGTCCCTTTTCCAATCCCTATGGTTTAAAGACATCAGCATTCGGAAAAGGACAGGGAGGCGATGTCTGCAGCTGGGCCTGGGGAGGAAGCGCAGGACGGTCAGGACACCCCGGCCTCGTGCGCGTCCTCCTGCCTCCGCTCTGTCATCCGACCGCGGAGAAATAACCCGCACAGCCCGGCTTCCTTCCTGCAAGGCGGGCGAAGCCTTCGGTGCTTGGCCAGGACCGACCCCCTCCCGCCGCTGCCCGCAGGGAGCAGCCGGTGCCTGGCCGGGGTGGACTCTTCCCTTCCCGGCATCTCCCGATGACTCTGCAGAACGCCAACGCCGCTCACGTTTCGCTGAGTCACGAATGGACATCGTTCAGCGGGAAATAAATCTTCCCGCATCTTTGCCAGAGCACCTTCTGCCCTCCCGGCTAATCCATCTTCCCCTTCTCCCCGGCAGCGTTCCTGGGAAGGGCAGCACTGCCCAGAGAGGACAACCCAATTTTCGGAAACGACTCCTATTGCGTTAACGCAACGTTAACTCGGCGTGCATTTTTCACGCCGTCGTGTAAGCAATTCCAGGAGGGCTGAAGTCATCAGACGGTCTTGCAACTCTCTGGGCTGCCGTCCCTGCTCCTCCAGCAGCCGACTGCAGATCCCAGACTGCGGAGGTACTAACAGGGCTCGGGCTGCAGSAAGATCTCACACCTGTGTGGTGGTAGGACGGCGTATGAAAATACTGCTGCAGTAAGTTAAACACTGAAAATTAATAAAAATTGAGAGAACACAAGAACGGGGGCAATGATGTGCTATCCAACAAAAGCAGCAGTGAGGGAGGGTTATGAAACCTTGCAGCAAGTAAACAAGGAGCCAGGAGTGCAGGCGAGGGGCTGAGAAGACCAGAGCTATGRTTTGGCTGCAGGGCAAACATCCCGTGAGCACTTCTGCCTATTTTAGGAAAAGCACTGGAGGACAGAGTCCCAACAGTTAAGTTGGGATAAATTCTGGAACGATAGGATTCGCTGTTTTAAACTGGGTTGCATATTATGAACCGAAAGCAGGTCAGGATGGTCATAACTGTGTCCTGCGTCAGCTCAGYCTTTGACTCAAGAACAACGACAAATGCCCTCTTCTAGATCAGGTATCATCATTAAACAAAAGAATTTAAAGGCTCACAATAAGTGTTACAAGAGCAGTTTTCTTGTGATCAGGTTCTTCATATACCTTCAGCAGGAAAGGGCTTTCAGTGTTTACAAAGCAGGGTGCTTCAGGCAGCGTTTTACTATCGGTGCTCCGATGCTTCCATTGAGGCAAGCCCGMGAAGGCCATTTACGCGGGACTGGTTTGCACCTTCAGTACCGAGTATCTGTTCTGCACAGCCCTCTGCCATCAACGTGAGACTGACTTATGACTACGGAGCAGGCACCTCCGCTTCTCACAGAGGTTTTCTTTTTCAGAAGCTAATTCTTCACGTACCAGGTAGATTGCAAAGGTAACGATTTGGGCTACTTTAGTGGGGAAAAAAACAACCAAAACCAGCGCAGCTCGAGTCCGAAGCGTGCAGCAACAGCGGTGACAGCAGCGCCGGCGCTGACGAGCCGTGAGTCAGCACAAGCTCCGTGTCAAAGCAGACGCCTCCTCCGTCGAGCATCTTGGTCTGGCTCCGAGCAGGACTTTGCCCTTTCATCCATTTCCCAACGCTTGTCCCGGCGGCGCTTCCCGGCTCCGCTCGGAGACGAGGGATCACGGAGCAAGGTCGCTGCAGGACGGGGCTCAGCACCCCGCGCCTTGCTCCGTCCCACGGGATGCACGGAGGGRCCCTTCGCCTCGCCCTGCCCTCGGCGCCGCACCGAAACGTTACAACAGGATCCAGGTCACGAGGATGAAACTGCCACCCTCGGCACCGCGGCGTGCCRAGAAACCGGGCTTGCCTTAGCACGCCTTTGATCTGCACCCCGCGAGATGTTCGGCGCTGTGCTGCAAGACTGACACCCAAAACTGTTAATCATTGACTCGGCACAAAACCCTTTCTCTTTTATGCAATCGGTGCCACCTGCACGCTCCCACCCGCAGCCTCTCCAGCCGAACGGCAGGAAGCATTACGCTAGGAAAGAAATATGCACTGATCCCTCTAGTTTCTGAATTCTTCCCATACTTCTCATAGCTGGAAGCAGCCACTCCTAGCAGGCTAAATAAACAAGCGAACATCTGAGTAACTGCCAGAGTTATGCTTCTTTTGTCTCCCCCCCACCCCCCGATAAAAAAAACTATGAGACCGGTGCTTATGGACGTCCCTGTGCTCGGAAAGCACGGGCCGAGCACACCCCCCGCAGCCAGGCTGGCCGGAGCATCATCTTCCAGCCACCCTCCCGCCATGGGGCTGGTGGGACGAGGTGCCAGGGTACGCCGTGCCGACGAAGGGATGTGGGGAGACGGTCGGGGCGGGAGGACGCTCTCCTGGATCTCCGCCTTCACCAAACCGTGCGTTTAAAGAGCAGCCCAACCGCCGGCAGCGTTCCGCCGCAGCACAGCACGCGTGCATTCGCCGGAGGGCGAAACGTCCCGCACCGCCGAGACGGCACCAACTCCGGAGCCGCAGAAGTGCATAAAACCGTCTCCCACACGATCACGGGCAACGCTGGATCGGCAACCTCGCCTGGCAGGCCGAGGGCAGCCGAGCCTGGCTGGAGGGGCGAGCCCCCCCAGCACGCAGCCCGCCCTGCTYGGAGACCGAGGGCCCAGGTTACCGAGCAGCCCCCTCCCAGGCGAAAGCCCGCAGTCCCTCCGGCGAGGCCCTGGAGCGGGGCCAGGCGCCCRTCGGCAGCCCCGGCACCGGAGCGGAGCAACACGCACCTCGCCGGAGCGATCCCGCGCCGGGCTGCTGCCAGGAAAGGCGGGGGGGGGGGACACCAAGGGGGAGCCTGAGACTGGTAACGCAGTGTAAACCCGCGCGGTGGTTACTGCTTTTAAAGATGACCTCATGCTTTTTTGGAACAGAAAAAGGCTGTTAGGGCAATGGCATTTACTCCTTGTCTGGGCAGAACAAAGCAGGCTCCATTTTTCTTTTACACTTCCTGCATCAGTAGCTTAACAGCTGAATGAGCTATTGAATTTTTTCCTGAGTGCAGCAATTTTTTCTTCTTTTTTTTTTTTTTTCCCCCTCCTTTAGGACCTCCAGATTTCTATGGCGTGGGACAATACTCGGGGAGAGCGCAGCGAGGAGCTCGGCCGAGGAGCCATCCCAGGATGGAGAAACGCTCCTTAAAGAGGCGGCGGTGGGAAGCACTGGGCTTCGCTCTGCCTCGTGCTCAGGATGAGGGTTTACCCACGTTTCAGTGTTGAAATGATCCAGCTTATTTTCCACACCTTATTCTGCATCACCTGCAGCTTGACGGGCATGATGAGCACGGGAGAGGGACAGGGACGCCAAAGCATTTCACTTTAGCAGTAAACAAGTTACTGAAGTGCCCATAAGCTCCTTTAGATTTGCAAAACGTCCCCTCACGCTGTCCCTCCCCAGATAAATTACAGCCTCCTTACAACAGGTTGCAACTAGGCCACGTATTTTAAGGTGCTTAATGTCCCTCCTGCAGCCACGGCAGTGACAGACCCTTTGGAGCTGCTGTCAACTGGGGCCGAGCCTTCCACTCCAACCCACTTTTAATATATTAGAAGTTTGAAATCACATCATTACTAGACTAAGAGAAGTCTTATCCTCAATTTCAGGTCCACACGGAGAGCAATTTGTTGTTCGGGGTTCATTTTTCCCCCAGCCCCAATACCTAGGTATGTCCGTTTCCAGGTGGAAACAACCCAAGCCAACACGTCTGAGCTTTGGGGTTTTTTCTGACACACAGAAGGAAATTTGCTTTTTGCACAACCTGGGCGGGAAGGCAACACGTTCGCTTTTCTATTTGTGTTGCGGCACAGAAACTCCTGAGCTGCGAGCGGAGTCTCCGGGGTTTCCCCAGGGGAAGGGAGCACTCCTACGGCAAGGTACGTCTCCAGCGAAAATGGGGCTTGCCGCACGAAGCCAGCGGAGCAGCGCGGCGGTGGGCTCAGCGCCCGCCCGGCCGAGGTGCACGGTGACATGGAGTAGGGCCCTGGTGCCCTGACGAGTTTCTGCCCAAATTTCGGAGGAGGCTTTACAAGCATGCTCGCCGCTCTTCCTGGATATCCGTGTCACACGTTAACAGCAAGTAGCCCGTAGTACAGATATAGGAGAGGGGGCACGTGGCTCTGATGCAGCTCTGTCTTTACCAGAAGACCCATTAATTGCTTAAGTATTTTGTCTCTTGAACTGCTCTAGTTTCAAACTGGCCAAGGATTTTGGAAGGAGAGAGCATCCCTAGGGACGCATAGCTCCATTTCCTTCCCATTAAAGGAAACGATTACCTGGCTGAGAGAGCGTGAAATCCTGCAGGACACATCTGCCAGCTAAGCTGCAGAACATTCAGGAGACCTTGTTTCCAGGGTAGCCTGAAACCCCCACACAGTTAACTCGCTGTTGTATTAGGTCTGGCTTTAAACTCCCCCTTCTCTCCAATTTATCTGCAGCAGCTTTGGTGCCAGCTGGGTGGAGACCTCTGGCAGGACTGCCACGGCAATTACACACCACCACCACCCCAGTGCTGCAGATCATGTACCCTGAGTCACTGCAGCACATTCCAACCTTATTTTTAGACCATGCATTTAAAAACAAAACAAAACAAAACAAAACAAAAAACCCCAGAGTGCAAAGGTATTTACATCGTTACCTGCAGCCATCTCCCAGAGGCTGCAGCACAACCAGCAAGGCACTGGGTTTGAAATGCAAAGCCAGCTGCGCTTTCAGGTTTCTCCCTGGCTTGTGTGTGCGGGAGCTGCAGATGCATTTGTGATGCACGGGAGAACCGGCTGCAAGAACGACCGCGCCAGCCTGCCTGCCTGCGGCCSAGCAGCAGGTTCCCTGGAGGCATCTGGCTACCCTCTTGGAGGTCTGGAGCCACCACCGGGCTCATGCGTTAGTCCACGGTACAATACAGATGGCCAGATACATAATAAACGCTCCACCATATAATTTAAACCAGGAACCAAAGCTGGGCTTTACCCAAGGTGCTTAAGGGCTGTTATGGGTTGAGGGTAGTAAATAAATCAGAACTTGCACTGCAAAGTCTGCTCCGTGCTCATCCTTCCTGCATTTCTGGTCAGTGCAGTCACAGATGAGGTACACGGAGGGGAAAACCAGGTCCCTGCACGCAAGCAGCGAGCGCTCACAGCTTCCACAGGAGCACTGCKACAATTAGGCCACAAAATTTCATGGTAGCTACTCGTTCCCCGCACGCTTCAGAGCAACTGCGAAACTCGGAGCTCTCGGCCAGCCTCAGCAGAAGTTATTTCGGAAGGAAGGACGAGCAGAAAAGGAGAACAAGCTCCAGCACCAGTTTCAGTCGCCAGTGCAGGTGYGATCTGTGCACAAGCAGCTCCAGTGCTGCTGCAGAGGGAAAAGCGCAGCTCGCTCTGGCAGGAGCCGGTGCTGCACCCCAAAACCTCTCACCCCCCGGCGCAGCATTACAGGCTCTTGCTTTGAACCCGCCGCTTTCCAGTCACCTGCAGTTTCCCCTCCTACTTCTCAGAGCCTGAGATGACTAAGCCATATAAATGCCACCCCTCTGCTTGCAGAAACCACCGCAAGAACTCACGAGCCCCCCAGCACCCTGAATCTCCTCCCCAGCATGAACGCCTTCTCTTCAGCTGGGTGGACAGGAGACCTTCCTCCCTGCTCTTCAAAATCAGGCTGTAAATTCCTGTACTTCAAGGACCATTTAAAATCTGCTGCTCCACAACTGTCTCAGCAAAATGTTAATCACTTCTGTGGAGATTTTTAAACTTGAGGACATTTATGATCTTAAAAGGCATGGAAGAATGAGTACTTCACACAGAGCACTGAAACGAAGGCTGTTTTTGTAGTCTGGCTTGTTGAAAATTGCCCACTGTCAAGTCCTGGAATAGTTGTGCTTTGCTTAAGCAATGCTCAAGTGCAGGTGGTGTCACAGACAAAAACCCCCACCTAGGCACCCATGCTTCCTTTCCAAAAAGGGATTATGAGGAGTAACACTGATGTTTTAAAAAACCCTCGGGGTTAGTATACGTCTTAATAATAGCAAAACTAAAAATACATTGATCTGTCCTTGCAGGCCTGCAAGGGAAGCACACAGCTTTGCTCTAGCCTTCCAGCAGCAAACCCCTGATACCAGCACACCAAACCCCAGTCATCCCACTAAMAGCAGTAGGAAGGACGGGTTGTTCTTCACGGTTTTGCTATTAAGTTGTTATTTTCGTATGCAATCGTTTTGGAAGCGATTATGGATAAGTTTTCAGGTCCTTGAGTCCAGAGATTGCACTGGCTATGAACACAATTCCAGCTCAGGCTTGTGTCTTCAATTTTGGCCTGAAAAGAGGTACCAACTTACTGATTTTAGTGGTCAGACTGAGAACTAAATATGTACATCCTGGCTAGACCACTGTGGGGTTTGTCCTTGTCTGGGAGGGCTTGATAGCAGCTCCACATTCAACAGGAGGGTATAAAGACTAAGCAGGAAGCTGGGCTGTGTCGTGGCACAGGAGTAGTAAGTTATAGAAGGAGATAAAAGAAAGGGAAGTTTAGGCTGAGTATCACAAAGCTTCCTGAGAATTTCCCATAGCTCCCGAGATCTGAGCTGGGAAACGCTGCGAGCAT
Organism: Oceanodroma leucorhoa; assembly: GCA_030449065.1. Taxonomy (NCBI): domain Eukaryota; kingdom Metazoa; phylum Chordata; class Aves; order Procellariiformes; genus Oceanodroma; species Oceanodroma leucorhoa. The sequence goes on along the minus strand of JASVER010000170.1, from coordinate 1,221,081 downwards.
CAGCACTCAGACATTTAAAGGAGGCAGGGGAAGCTTTAACACGGTACAGCGTTTCAGTCCCTTCTTTACTGAGCGTACAAAGGCTCTTCCAGCTGCCTCACGAGGTCACATGAATTTATCGGCCTCATGTGCAAAAGTTACTTCATCGTGAGATCAGCAGATTTTACGGCATCAGCCATGACACAGCTGAGCGAGCAGCCCGCAGCCAGCCTGGCAGTCCCCTCTGCCGGGCAAGTCCTTGGGTGCTGAGTGGGTGGAAAGGTTTTGAAATGACTTTTGAGTTTTCTACAGATAAGCAAATGCCTGAAGAGGGAGAACCCTCTGACTAAAGCAGCCGCATTCATCTACCCCCAAACCTGAAATGCAATACCAACTTAAATACCACGCAGATGCGACGCTCTCATCTTCCGCTGTAAGCAGAGGAACCGGCAGACGTACCTGGACCTGCASACCAAAACCTGAACAGACAGTGCAAGGGAGAATGACTGCCAGCCTCCCAAAAAACATTGCTGCAAAAAACCCACCCTGTTTTAAAGCGGAGACCCTTTGGTCACTAGTCTTTGTGTCCACACAACCTCCTCCTTTAGGCACTACCTTTACCACTGCCCGCCCTCAAGCTTTTCAGCACAGTCTAACAGCAAGCCTCCACTTTCTACCTGGGAGACCCAAAACCAGGCTACGTTGGAAATGGTAAAAGGAGATGCCGAACTTTTATAAGGGAAAAGGAAAGAAAACAGAGATGGGGGCACGGGGCTGAGTCAGCTGGCAGAGCTGCTGTGTTTTGGTGGAGAAAGCAGCCGAGAACTTCCCCACCAGTAACGCACGGCTATTAAAAGAAACAAGTCCCTGACATATCTACACTCTCAAGTCACCGTAATGCCCAGATAAAATTCTGTCCTTTAAAAGTTATCTTATCACAGGAGTAAGTCTCTTTCCTGAGACTCCTAAACAGCCAATATTTTCCTGTGCCACACGAGGATTCAGACAAATTCAAAGCCACCTCTCCGCTTGCAATCTGTGAGCAGAACGCTTTGGCTTTTTATTATCTCAAACTTATTTTGCTTCTCCCCAAAATAGGATCACATGTTTAGCAAGAAAGTTAGCCACACGGAATTTAAGGAAGATGACAAGAAAACCCTAAAATAAGAATTCAAGGCAAATAGTGTGAGGAATAGCCTTTATTAGGAGCATTGTGCCGATTATAGTCTCTATTCACTAGAAGATACTGGGACTTTTGCAGGGCTTCAGAGAGCGGTTGTGCTGAGCAAGCCCAGCAGAGCATGTTTATTGAACTTCCCACAGCTCTGCGTGCAGGGGATGGAAAGGGCAAGGAGTTTGGTTTCAAGTAACTTCAAGTTTTCATTGTGGAAAGAGTGTTTGGTGGGAATTACATCAGAACCACAAGCTACAATATATTCATTGTATCGCTTGGCAGAGCTTGCTCAAGGCTTCTTGAGAAGATAGGGAACTGGTAAATAGTCGGGGTAACACAGCCGTTACGAACCTTCCCAGCACAATGTGCCCCTCAGCTACCTTTTTTTGGGTTATGGAAAAAGAAACAGGGTTTGTTCATTACCCTGACTGCAGCTATTATACCCTACACGCATTCAAATCGCATTTCAAAGTAGCTAAAAATAGCCTCGCAACCACTGTTAAAGCAAACAGGAGTTTACCCTTGTTTCATTGTTTTCAGCCGGTCGGCAGCGACCCTTCCAGCCGGGTATCCTGCCCCAGCAGGATCAAGCTCCCAGAACCAGATGAGCAAAATCCCTCGAGCTGCCACGGAGGGTGTTTTCCCCCCGGAACCGGCGCTGACCCAACGCCGCAGTTACAGCCAGCGGGGAGGGGGCACGGAGAGACCAGACAACTGATCCCACCCGTGTGTGAATAAGCCTGGAAGCAGAATTCGGTGTAATTTAACCTTTTATGACTTTTATACACACGCAGGGAGACCTTTCGTTACTACTCTGCAGGCCACACTGAAGGCGGCGTGGTCTGAAGCCGTCCCGGTTACCCCRGTGTCACCGCCGAGACGGCAATCTGGGAGGCTCAGATGAGGTCACCCGATGCTGGAGGACAAGATATCCCACACCGAGGACCTCGGGCCATCTGCTCCAGCGTCACTCTTACTTCTTGACCTTCGGACCAGAATTCAAGGCTGATTTATTTCCTGCTAGGCTTCTGCCTGCACTGAAGCCAAGCAGTTCGGGGTGAGGTCTCCCCCTTCAGCCCGCTTTCTGCAACGCCAAAAATCAGAACGATAAGCAGCACGGGTGCCCTGTGAGGCTGTGGGAATTAATCCCCCCAGCCTGTGGTGGGAGGTGTGCTAACCGGCCCTCAGATTTTCTGTATCAGATTCAGTTTCATTCCAGTGTCTGCACAAGGGGAGTATTTGCAACAATCAAGCTTGGAAATAAAAAAAAAAAAAGCCTGAGGTTATGGCAAAAATATTTACTTAAAAATTAAATACCTTCTGTTCAAGTGCAGGAAGATAAGCGATCCTCTTTGTATGACTGTTCTCTAGACCAGCCTCACAGTATCGGGAAGCAGCATTCAGCTGATGCTGAGCAAACAAGAAAAATGCTGACTAGCTCGTTGATGAGCCTTGGTGTAGCACAGAGCCATGAAGAAACCTCTTGAGGAACGGGAGCCAAAAGCATTTCAGCCTCTTCTGTGTGACTGAAGAGGCTGATACAGGGTTGGCCACAGCACACCTAAACCAGCTTCCAAAGAAAGCATATAAATCACAGTATATTTTCAGCTGTCAAGAGCATTGCTTTACACTTTGTATATTCAGAAAGCCTTTTTGAAGCCACAGTATCAAAACCAGAACATTCGCAATACTTGGCTCCTGCTGATTGTGTTTGCCACGMTCGGCAGTGACTAAAAGGTTGGCCCTAAGGGCCAGATGGTGTTTGCATAATCACTGCACGCAGAAAGTTCTGCTGTTTTGTTTTCAGTCTGCCCCATTTCAAAACATCGTGATATCTTCACCTGAAGTGAAAATAAGCATGGTCTAAATGATAATACTAGGAACCACTAACTCTGTTCTGCAAAGCAAGGGGAAGAGGCAACTACCCAGCCGATTAAAATAGAATTGCATACTTCTGTGCTAAATTCCTAGTTGCTCTATCAGCTCGTTACCTCACAGCACCCAGACAACAATCCCCTGGAGGCCTTTAAAGCACATTTCTTAGCAGAACTTTCAGCACATTTCGACTAGCAGAGCTTGAAACATCGACTGGCATTTGCTTTACTCTGTCAAAAACACAAAAGAGTTGGTTTTCCAGGTTCATAGATCTTTAGTGTGAGCTGCTCATGAGAATTCTTTCCTTTGCTTTAAACCACAATTATTGCCAAGGAATAGCCACACGGAAACCTCTTCCCTAGTGCATCTGCTCTGGACACATCTGGGTCACACCTGCTTGCTTTACCACCAAAGTTTTTCTGCGGTTGGTTTTGCAAATGCTTTCTACTTCTGTAGTGAAGAGTCTCCAAAGCTGCGGGTGAGGTTACTCATTGCAAATACTCTTCGGGGCGAGGATGTGAGCAGCAAAATAAGCACGGCATAGCTTTAAAATCCTGAATTCAGGTTATAGCAGTTGCATCTTGAGTCAGTGAAGAAATCAGATGCACCCGTATSCGCAGCGAGAGCTTGCAACGCCTTTCCAATCTACATGAAACTCAACGTGAAACACTCACTCGCTGCTTTTCCTGCGGAGTCATCTGAAAGATGCAGCCGAACTTGTAAACAGTGCTGGAGTGGAGCAACGGGGGTTTCAAGGGAGAGAGACGGAAAGCAAGAATCTCTCTAGACATAATGGTGCCATCAATGAATCAAGGCAACCGTGCCCTGAAAAACACAGCGCCTAGACAGACTGTTGCTAAAGAAAGTTCAATATTGCAAAACAGATTAAGTAACGCATTGACTTGACAGCCACGGGCAATATGTCCAGACACCGACTACAGACCTCAAGCAGTGAGAAAAGAGCCGTTTCCAATAACCTAACCCCCGGAGTCCTTCAGTRACCCTGAAAGGAAACAAACACCGGCCCCGTTGGTGTTAGTACCTCGCACGCTGACAGACAGCTACTTCCAGCTACGAGCAAGGAGGAAAGCGATTCAGGACAGAATTAAGCAACATCTACGATCGTGTAATCACCGGGACCCCGAGCACACTGCTAGGCTGAGCTGAAGCGAACAGGCGCATCCTCGGAGCACGCGTGGGGGACCCGAGCACTGCATCGCTGCCTGAGCCCGGTACTGACCAGCAAAGCAGAACWTCACAACATCTGTCCAGCACCGTGCCACAGCTGCAATGCTCCAAGGCTTGAGCTGGATATGTCTGGGTATGTGCCGCACTAAAGACATATCTTTTTTGCTGATACAAACCCAAAATCCTCTGACCCCACCCAGTAATTAGCACCCTGTCRCTAACTAAGCCTCAGAAACCCAAAGTGAGAATCTTTTTCATAAGGCAGGAACGTCATCTACGCTGGGGAAAATGCAGACCCGTAATCCTACACTGGTATTTCTGAAAATCACACCCTATAGCTCGGTGTTAAGCAAAAACTCAAAATCTTAACGACATGCTTCAGAAATAACTAACAGCTCGAGGTATCCTGAAGCTGGGCTGGTGTAACACTTGCTTGTGAGCTGAACCAGGGATGCTTATTCACTGCCAGCTCCTGACTGCAGAAGGGACTCATTTGCATTTGGGGGCCAGCTCCTCCTAATTTCACTAGAAATGTGAGTGACCTTTCGCAGCAGAAACATCACATGAGTGTAAATACTACTGCTTTCYTCATACACCCATAAAACACACTAATAGGAGAGCAGTCCTGTGACTTTCTCTAGTCATCTTGTTTTCATTACCGATGTAGCTGCAGAGGGCAAAAATGATGCTCAGGAGAAACAATAGGTCAGCAGAGCTGGGGGCTCCCCCTCCCTCCTTAAGTCAGCTGCAGGCAAGAAAAACCGAAGAGGCTCGCTTCCAAATGCGGATGAGGACACGGTTTGATCAGCCCGATGACTACTTTTGCACTTGTTTCAACCACCAAACTAACTACCCTGAAAGAAAAGGCCAGTATCTCCATGTGACTGCAGCGTCTGTGCGGCTGTTTTCATGCAAACCCGGGTCTTTTGGTAATACTGATGACTGCAACATCATGTGAGGGTTTGCAACAAGGAGCAACTCCTACATCGGCGCTGGAATCCGCTGGGCAGACAGGGAGAGGAAGCAGAAGGTCGTTTTCTTTTGTCTCTCTTACAGGAAGAGAAGTCACGTTGGGCTGGCAGCGGTTCAGCTCTGAGCTCAGGGCTGGGAACTGCCGGGGAAAGGCTGGGGCTGGAAATAAGGCAGAGAGGCTAAAAAAGGAACTTACACACCGAGTGAAAGGGTTGTACCAGAAAGCACGTGAGGGATCTGCCTTCAGGTAATGGGCAACCTTTGGCTCGCTGACTATTTTCATAGGGCTGGTGCTTATATTTAGAAAATCATCTACTACAGGTTAGAAAAAMCAGAGATATGTAAAACATTCAATCTTCCTTGAAGTCACGGCATTAAGCAATTGCTATTACGCAGGTGCCATCCTTCTCTGCTTACACCGAACATACCTGAGCATCGCTGGCACCCACGCACCTGCACCTCCAAGTCCCAGGGCCTGCAAAGCCAACCCTCTCCCGAAATTCTCAGAATTACCCAGTGGCACTTTTTGCCCCCAGTTTTTATTCACACACTGGAYGAGGAGCACAGCGCTGCAGTTGCTTTAGCCCCCCATTTCTGTATGAACTCACTTGCCAAATGAAAAGAAAAATTACTTATGTGCCTGGCTGCTAACTTGAAACCGAAAGAAAGAGAAGGGCGAAAGCTTTCCTTTCGCACAAGGGCAATGCAAATACCTACCGACATCTGGAGAAGGGTCGGTACCGGCAGCACCTGCTCAGTCACAGAGCTGGGAGATAAAATACAGCGCAGGGCCTGAAACTGCACGTTATCACAGAAATACAGGTATTTCCTTCCAGGTGTGYGTCTAAACAGGAAAACGCAGGCCACTAAGAATATTTTTAATAACTTGTCAAAACGAGTCTCTGGCCCAGGTGGTCTACTTCAAATTACACTGTAAACAGATTTTGAGGCAAAGTATGCCACCGAATAAAAAAATCTCTGGTCCGACAAAAGTCTGATTTAAGAAACGGATGTCGGTGTACGCTTGGSCAGAGCACGACAAGCCTCCTGCCTCTCCTGGGGAGCACGAACCCCTCCAGCCAAGCGTGCCGGGCGCGGGGATGCCGGGGCAGGCACCTGCCCGTGCCTCAGGGACAAGCCAGCGGCCGGAGCGGGTCCCTCGCCGGCCCACGCCAGCGAGCCGGTCGGCAGCGGGGGTCAGCCCCGGGGGGGGAAAGAGCCCGTCTCTGGGGGACCAGCCTTCCGCACAGCCAGCACTCGCCAGCTCCAGAAGCGCTCGCCCTTACCTATACATGGACTCACTGCAAACAGCCCTCACACACATCCACTTTTAATCCCCAGCAAGAACGCTYTGCTCCTGTTTGCTTAACCTGCATTCAAGAAGCATGTTTGGGGGGGAAAGATGGTCAAAATATCTTGCAGACAGAGCAAAAACTGGTTAAAAATTACCTTCTCTAGCTGTTTGGGGCTTCTTGCTTTTATTTCTTTTTAAACTGTTAGACAGTTTAGACAGTAAGGGCTCCTAAAACATTTCCATGTAAAGTTAGACYAGATTAGCCTAACTAATCAGCAAGAGATTTACATTACCCTTATGCTAAAAGCAACTAGCAGATCTCGGTGCTGTCAATCAAGACCTTTCATTTGTGGGAGTGATGACTGACAGTGATGGCAATTAAGAAAAAGGAGCAGTCAGCCCAGTCTTCCCATTTAAATCTGGAGCAAAATGCCCAACTACAACTGGGTTTAGTTAAAACCAGAATAAGGCACTTCTGTTCCAGAGCAGGACTACCTCCAGATGRGGAGCTGTGCTGGTACGGGCATTAGCCTGCAAGTCCACACACTCCTTAACAGCAGCAGCACCGCGAGCAGATGAGACCTCGGGCTTTGCCTGCCCACCCCGAGATGTGCCAGACAATTACATCTCACTCCCTTTAAAGAAAGTTTACATAACAGGGACAGAAGAGCTTTTAAACGTGGTCCAAAAAACCACGTATGCTGAAAAGATATTAAAAGAGGCACCAAATTTAGATCCTGCTTTGCCTAGCAAGCGAAGAGCTTGAACAAACATAATTATCCCACTAAAAGAGAAAAAATTAAGCCGCCTTTACTTTTGGTGCGATCGTTCCAAGTTGAAATAAAACCCAATGCAGTGGCCTGGGCCCCGGCTTACAGCACCACCACCTCCATCTAGCTGGCAACGCTGAGGTTTTGCAGCAGGACCCGCTCCCCCAGGTTCAAAGCAGATTGATTCAAACTGGTACACGATGAACCCGAAGTTCAGTTCAACTCCAGAGAGCAGAGACAGCCTAAGGCTGGAAGAGTGCAAGGGACCAAAGCTGCTCTTTGGGGACAACTGTGTCAAGAAATGAAAAACTTAATCCAATATCACTCACTGATTTTCCCAAGAAAAAACGGCCTCAAATGGCCACAACACGTACATACCGTTTTCCACTACTCCTGGAATATTCCTGGGAAAACAGAAGAAAGAATAAAGCTAAATATTCAACACAAAGTGATCGAAAAAGTCCTATTTAACACGCGCAGCCTCTTCACGATGATGAAACCAAGAAATCTCATAGCCTGGGATATCGGACACGGGCGAGGCTTACAACACCCGGTGATCGCCACCGCCGGGCACGGCACACTCAGCGTGCCGACCGGCAGCACCGGCTCCGGCTGGGGGAACCGGGGACCTCCTGCGAGCACCGGGTTCACCCAAACCCGGTCACGCTGGCACTGACGGGGGGACCTGGCGCAGCTTGGAGACGACGGAGGCGATGATGAACGCCGACGGCAGCGGTGACGCTTCCCMGGACAGGAAGGTATTTGTGCGGCGAGCGGAGCCCGTGCCCACGGCGCGGGCAGCGAGGGACGGGCAGATAAGGGAGAGCAGCAGCGCTGCGGGACGGGGCATTTTTCACATAGCCAGCATTCCTAGGGGAGGCCGTCGCTGCAGAAATCCCTTGTCTCGGTTAATAAAAACACATAAAAGGGAGAAAGAATGAATCAAGCCTATTTAGCCACAACAGCGAATACAATACTTAACTCACTCCACAGCCTTGCGTGCTGTTCAGAGACTCTGGATAGGAYTGTACTGTATTTTTTAAGGTAAAAAAGGCATCACACAAACGTCTGCTCATCAGCACCCTGCCCTCCCCACACCTCAGCACATTCGCTCGTGTCCACATGGTTTATATCATGGTCATATATTTTAAAACGACTTGTTTATAAGCTTCAGCTCTAAATACCCAAAACAGAGTTGAAAGCTAGAGGAAAACTGGAAAACCATAACCTCTGTAGAGGCAAGTTAACCCAAACTGGAACAAATGACAGGCACCGATACAGGAACCAACGTGATTTTCTGGCCGCCCATTTTATTGCATTCAGCAGTAGGGGACAAGCAACAGGAAATTCGTATCCCATGATAAGCTCACTTACAGAGGGATTAGTGGAATTTTACCAGTTTTCTAAGTAATTTACACAAATACAYGAACCACCATGCTGGCATTGCTTGTCAAACATCATGCCGCCCGTGAGCTACGGCACTGCGACAGCACGAGGGAGCTGAAAACTCTGGGCCTTAACCGCAGATGTTTTGTATGGCTTGGCTYTTAACTTGCAGCTGCAGAAACCTTTCCAGCACGCTGCTGTACCTCTGCAGAAAAAATTAAGAGTTGGTGCTAAGACCTAACTTATAACAAACAGAGCAGAGCATGCATACATGGTTGGCATCCCCCACGGAAAGAGGCAATGAATTTTGATGTCTTTAAGAAAGCTCAATGACCACTGATATTAAAAGTCTCAYGGGAAGATCTCTATTGACCTTCACGTTTACAAAAACCCTTTTACCTTTAAAATGACTCAGAAGCCAAGTCCAGCCTAGCTGTGTGCCCTTAAATCCCAGTTTGCATTCCTGCAATTTAAYGCTAATTGCACTGGATAGAAAATGGACAAACAATATTTGCACTCTGCTAGAAAAAGATGTGCCACCTGCCTAAGTGGGCTACTCCTGACAAACTGCAGAAGGCCACTTTTATCACTGAAACACTGCCTTTTAGTGACCAAGCCTGGGTAAAGATCACAGAAGAGACTCACCCAAGGTGTGCATACCTGGCATTGTCATGCATAAAGGACAGTTGTTAATCCCCGGCTAATTAACATCTTCATTCAGCAGCTGAAATTACGAGGAACACATTACCAGCGCACTTAAAAGTTACAGATTACGTACGCACRCCATTAGTGCCACACACTGTCAGCTTCTACAGCTGATCCTATTTCCCCTCCTTCTTGCCTATTCCAGTAATGTTTAGTCCAGTATTTCTTGCTCAGGAACATTAATTTTGAAAATACAACCTTACTCATATTATTATATTTTTCATCTTAAACCTCACTATATTAAGGTTAGCAATAATACACTCAAGCTGCTAAAAACCTCTGGACTTCAGTCCCAAACTTAGAACTCCAGGCTACATGTTCAACTCTTAGCTTGTCGAGAGCTAGACACTGAACAAGACGAGGACAATGTATTGTACAGTGTAGAAAGAAAAACACAAAACCAACCACCTAAATGCAAGTTTTATTTCTGYAAAACTGAATTGCAAGTCCTGTTTGCAGCATGGAAGGCAGGCAGCTATGGGGACGGGTCAGGCTCTGCCAGCAACACGAGATCAAGTCTCCAGAGGACTATTGTCAAGCTTCTGAAAGAAAGGGGTGAAATAAAACAAAAATATTTGTAAAACGTAATGGGATTTTTTCCACCACCACTGGAGAATGTTTTTCAGGCAGTTAGCCAGCACCACTTCAAAGAGCAAAAAAGCATGTGGTTTTTGCACAGCTTTGTACTTTAATATTAAACACAGAAAAAAGCCGGGCTCAGTGAGGCAGCCAGGCAACCGTCACTTTGATGCAGGAGAAAGTACGTCAATCGGCTGCATCACTGCAGCGGCTCCGGGGTCGGGGAACCCTCCTACAGCATCTCCCTGCCCACGCAGCGAGCACCACGTACCGCTCCCCCCCGCCACGCCGCGGGCTCGGCGAGAGGAGGGAGGAAAACAAAAAAAACCCCAAGACATCGCTTTTCACTCCAGCGAAAGGACAAAGCTGAGTCAGACGCTAACTCACAGGCGGCTTCTTGTAAGGTGTGGAGGTAACGCGGCAAAGGCTGGAGCTGTCCCGCGGCGGGTCGGGGGGAGACACGCCGCCGGGCTGCTCCCCACGCCGCTGCCAGCCGCAGGGACGAAGGATGTCCCTGCAAAGAGCTTGAAACGGGGATGCAAACAAGCTCATTCCACCTCTCTCAAAGATCCTTAGGAAGCGGTTGTCCTGACGCAGCAATTTCCCCACTCTCACTCAGGCATCATAAAAATCAGAATAAGCCCGGCAAAAACACATTTATGGCAGTCGTGTTTGTGCTGCAACACACYGGACTTTCATGCAATTTCGTTTTAATACAGGAACATTAACTACACGTTATGGGCTTGTTTTGCAACTGGCTCCTGACTGTCTGCAGAACTTAATTTAGACATATGAAAAAGACAGGTCTTAACTAAGCAACCAGTGCAATTTCTAGCAGCCCTGTTTTGCTATGAAARCTAATTGTCAATTCCTCAAATTCCAAGCAGTTAAAAACTGGACTTYGGTCTCACTTCCCACTAGTTAACCTGTTCAAGCCTGGCACTAACCTAGCTATATCCRAAAGGACCCAGACCTAAAGCTTAGTGCACTACGGCTCTTCAATCCSATTTCTGCTCTTTTCTGAGCAGGTTTTCAAGCCCGTGCAGCCGGTTACCTCGGGGCAGAGCGGGACAGCAAGCTTTCCAAAGCATAAACCGTCAACTAACTCCATCAGCACCTTGCACGCTGGGAAGCCAGCTCGACCCTCCTGCAGATACTACTATCACTGAGAGGTTTGATTCATACCAGGCTCATCTCAGAAAAGCCAAGAGAAAGCCCTGCAGATTTCTCAGTTGTTCTTCCACCGCAGACGGCACCGCACACAACATTCCCGAAGGACTTACAGCAAAAAGCAGGAATTAAGAAACATGACGTGCAGGCCCGCACTGCCTCGTTGGTGGCAGGCAGAGGTTATTCTTAGCAGCTAGCTGAAGCCATACGGTTTWTTTAAAAAAAGGGAAAGTCCTCGTGCTATACAAGGATCTCAAATGACTGCTGCTATTTGCCTAAAGTTTCTCATTCACACTAAGACTAATTAGACAGCGCTGCACCTACCTGGAGTCTCCTACGCTAAAAATAAAGGGAAGAGAGGCAGGATTTAGTATCTTGTGAAAAATGCCTATTTGGGTTTGCCAGGCTGGCCAAAAGCTGCTTTGATACCAGTTGCTACTATTGCTAAAAAAATCCCGCTAGGCAGAACGAGTATAGTCCTTGGCATCACGCATCTCCTCCTCCTCCTCCTCCCGCGGGTGGCCGGGCTCCAGCCCCGGCACGCAGCCGCCCCGCAGCCCTCCCCGGCGCTGGCTGCCGAGCGGTGCCGCGCGTCGCCGCTCGGCATCCGAAACGAGCGAGTCAGGCTGCCACCTCCTCGAGCCCCGAGGAACCCGGACCGCGGGCGCAAGCTCTCCTCCCCACSGCACGCAGGGTCCGTGTAAGGTTTTGGTGCGAAAGGGGCGAGAAAAATCTCCCCCCTCCGACTGCAGCATCGGACGAGTTGACCGAGAAGTACGGTTCATGGGACTTTTGCTTCGAAATCCACAAGGTACTTTAAAAGACACTTAAGGGATAAAATGGTTTTAAATAGGATYGTTCTAGCTGCTGTAAGATATTCCTTCGCTCTTTCCTGGGAATTCAGTATTCTGGAAACTGCCAAAGATACAGCAGAGACTGCTGGGGACACGCTGTGAKAGGGACAAGTGTGACGCCCGGAGCACCCTCAGCTCCCACTGCCGTCGCTACGGAAAGACAGAACATGCCTTGCCACTCAAAACCCTTAAGTTCATCCAAAGGTTTTCAAACAGTTATGAATAAAGTTAAAAACACGAGGAGAAAGTTCACTTTACCCTACACTTATTAATTTTGTAAGARCTGCGCTTACACAGAGCTTTTACCAGACAAGAGCAGAACTGTTCGCAAGGGCGCAACTTTTTGGTGAAATTTCAGTATTACTCAGAAAAGCGTCTTGCACAGCATCTTGACAGAGCGGGAGTTTACTCTATAAGCTCTCGGTGCCAGCGAAGGCAGGAGGATGTTTTCGCAATGGTGTGGGGAAAAAGGAGGAGCTACCGCCCAATTTAGTAACTGAACTACGACCTGCAAGTTGATGAGTGGGTAACTGATGGAGGAAAGGCAACGTGCCTGCCCCAGAGCACCAATACTTCCTACGAAGTAGGAAATGCTCGGAGAAGAAAAGGTAAAAGCAACTGCAGAATATGACAATGAGAAATCAGGTGGATTAGTCACTGAAGACTAATGACACAAATGAATCTAGCGTGTGCATTCATTCATCCCCTCCTCCGAGAGCTTCGCGATGCTGCAGACGTTACACGCAGAGCGGCTCGACATTAAAGTGTGAAATGAGGTAAATCCCATTCTCGCAGGGAGAACGCAATTACTCCGACAGCACGTAAATCCCATGGACCGGAGCTGGAAATGCCAGGGGAAATGACTGGGTCCCTAGAAAGTGAATTCAATGCCGCCGCAGAAGACGGCGACTGACTTTCGGCGAGCTCCTTACCAGGCCGTCGATCTGGGGCAACGGCTAGACTCAGGCAAAGGAAAGATTGGCTTGKTTTTACTTATTAAAGTGGAAGGAAATGCTTCCATAAATAGGAACTACAGGAATCAGTACTGATGACATTTGCTCTGACCTCATTCATCCTCAGGAGATGTAACCACTGAATTTCACTCTTGACCGATGGACAAAACAAGCCCTGAAAATCCCTCTGAGTTGTAAGGGAAGGAAAGTGGTTGTTTTTTTCTTTTTGTAACTAGAATAGAAAGAGGAAAAATGACCACATTCCTGCAAAARTGAACATTCACCTAGAAAAGTCTGGTTTTAAACACTGGTTTGAGCCCAGCCTGCTCTCCAATCGCCCATTCACCTCCCAAACGCCCTCAAGGTCCCCGATACAGGAACTGACTTTGCAGTGACTGCAGGGCACCAGGTCAAGGATCACAGGCAAGAGCAGCCTGTTGCTAACTTTCTCCTACTCTTCAGCGAGTATTTCGCATAGTGTCCCACACACTAGCTCCTGGCTTGCTTCCGAGTGAGCCAAAAAAGGAAAAAAAAAGAAAAAAAAAAGACAGTTTGGAGCAGGCTGGAGACAGAAGTTACTTGTCCTGAAGATCACCAGGGGTTAAAGGCAGCACATCTATGGCTCAAGCACTCTCTATTCAGCAAAACTTTTAAAATAACATGAAGTGGTCTAGCAGTAAAATCCACAATTATCGTTAGCTTGCGTGCCCAAAGCCGGTGTTTTTCTCAGCCATGGCTTAGACCTGACAATTTAACGTGTCTGACAGCAGCAGATCTGCTGCTTGCAAACAATCCTCAGCTTGCGCTCAGAACACTCTGCATTCATTTACAGATTTTAAAAAAGGTACTAATTACGCATGCCTCTGCAGTTAGGAGGACATACGAACTAGCCCAGCTGTAGCATGACCAGCCTGGGCACAGGAGAACAAAGGCAATAACTGCAGAACAACAGGGAGTGCTGGCAGAGGGAGAAGAAAGCAGAGAATACTCATTAAACCACCCGGAGAACCATGACACATCTCATGCTGCCACCCACACTGGAGGCAAACAAAATAAAACAAACTATTAATGAAAAAACCAGCTGATACTATAGTGACCTGACCGCAACTTGCAGGGGACAGGGAAGCTGAGCTGCGTTCAAGGTGCCTGCTGCTGGCCACGGCACCTCCGGCTCCTCCACCTCCACCGGTTTAATCTCCTGAGCTTTGGTGTCTCATGCCTAGACCTGGCAGACTTGGCTCAACTCAATTTGTCCTACAGATTACTCTGCAGCTGAGCCTTGTGAGCACACGCGCGCGCGCGCACACACGTCCTTTGAAGATAAACACTGCTTATACCCAGTGAATCAGCGTAAGTCAGCCCAGCTCTGAGCACTACGGTGGAACAGAGCCTCATTTTCTGAAATGTCAGAGTAGGAGTCTGCAGCTCGTTAGTGCCAGCTCCAGCGCTGAAGGATGCAGTGTGGTAGCGTGCCTTGAGGAATTAAGGAAGGTCAGTCCCAAATTTAGGGATTGGCTGAATATTCTGATAACGTGTCTTAAATGCAGTTTGTTAAAAATAAAGGGTTTATTTTGATATGGCATACGGCACATTGCATCATCTGGAGTGTGCGGCGACACAGATGGTAAGAGTAAGACAGAGCCTTCCCTTTGCAGCATTTGCTACCACGTTAGGAGCCTCTTCAAATGATTCTGTTTAATAAGTTTTCCAGGGGCTGTTTGAGGCAAGAGAAATKGAGAAGCAGAAGATCAGCGCTCCATTAACCAACATTTTAAAGGAGCTGACAGCACTAAGAACAGGCACACCGGAACAAGAAATCTACTACAAGTCTTACAGTATTCTTGAATTATTGTTGTTGATAATAGATAACTTGCCAACCAGCCRCTGACGCTTAGGACGGGACAGCAGGCTGCTGGCTCTGCAAGAATCCTGAAGTCTCCTATTGCCCCCCAATCTCCCACTTCATCAACACCAGCCATAACTGCTCCTCAAAGTCAGCGCATCAAGGGAAACATCATCTTAAAAGCCACTTTGAACCAACGTTGCACGCTTCCAACGTCAAACACTTTGGTCCTCAAAGAACATCACTGAAGAACAGCATGCCACCACCTCACTCCCACCAGTATCACATTMAGATTTGGCTGCCAACCTGAAAGTGTTGGCAATTTTACAGCAGCAACGAGAAGACAAAATGCCTGCTCAAATCCATGAGSGATGGACAAGTATACGGTGACATTTGGCTCAGAAGTACGAGTAGAGAAACTGCAATACATTACGTGGCAACGCCCGCCAGCTTTTAGCTAATACTCTCCTGGAGTAAATAAAGTCAGTAGACTTACAGAAACTGAAGAAACGTATTCAAAGGCAACATCACCCCAAAGTTAAAAGCAATAAGCAGCTAAAGCTCTGTGTGAGCCTCTTGGCTCCTATATAGCCTGGAGGTCCAGATAGAGCRTCTGAGATAATTACAAAAAGCTCCACTTTGCTGCCGGAGCCGCAGAAGCAAGGCAGAGCTCAGCGTGCCGCACAGCTTCCCGCTGGGGCTTTGGCTCGCCRCTGATGACTGCGGTCCGTAAAAGCCAGCGGAGCATCCTGCTGAGCCATCCCCAGCACCCAGGGGAAGGGCCRCCGAGATCCAACCGCCTCTCGCAGCCGCTGTGGCCGCACGTTTGCRGCATTAAGGCAATAAAAGGCCACGCAATGCGCTCTCCTCCTAACAGGTTCCCCTCCAAATTAACAGATGTCTTTCAGTGCCGGGAAAGAAGCGTCATCAGATTGTGGCAGCCAGTTCTGCATGTACAGAATGAAAAAATTRCAGTTCCTTAAGATATCTGGGAAGTGCTGGAGGAGTGCAGAGAGGCTGCTTTAATTGCTTTAACCCACTGCTGCAATATCTCTGTAGCAGATATTACTTTCTAAGGGTTTAAATCTGAGGTACTGTAGCTGTCCAAAGCTATTTGCAGGTTTATTGTAAACAAGTCCTACTTCTCAGGCCCCTGCTTCAAGCAAGATAAACAGTGTGGCAATTAAGCTACAGCTTCTGYGCCAAAACAAGATAAACGAATTTTCTACTGAAGTTCTGCAGAACTATCCCAAGCTCCTGGAAGAGCAGCCTGGGGCACGGGCAGAGAAGCAGGCGGGCYGCAGGATGCGATGCTGCAGCGCTCCGGTGCGACAGCTTTCACCTCTGCTCACTCAACTAACAAAAACTTGCCAGCAAATCCAGCCGTCAGCAGACCGGGGGGAGGGGGGGCTCTTAGGAATTTGGGACCCAGCGCTCGAGCACAAACAGGGACAGTCGCCGAAAAGCGGTCGCTCTCCATCTGTTTGTCCCGCAAYACCCTGGCGCACTCGGGTAAGCCCSGGGACACGTTGCTGGTAGTCCTCTCCAGTGAGGGTTGGCCATAAAAGCTTGGGAGCAGTAGTAAGTGAAGGGCTACCATGAAAGCAGAACTTAAATTAAACCTCTGATGTAGCTTCGCACGGGAAAAGGCAACTAGAGGCTGTATTAATTTACACATGGCACCCAGGCTGCTGGGAGAGTGACTCATCCTCTGCAGAGAGGCCGTCTGTCCAGCGAACGCGTCGGATGTTTGGAGGTCACCAGTGGTTCACGTTCAGCTCCCACCCGCTCTGCAAGGAGCTGGGTTGCAGCTCAGCCGCTATCTCCATCTTCTGCTGGACTTTCAGGTACCCCAGACGACCTGAATTCAAAAGCACYGCTGCACTTGAGCAAACACCTCGTGCCTGAACCCAAAATGAGTTACAGTTCAAGGCATCTCGGACCATTAGGCTGACTGAAGTTATGGATGGGTTAAGACCAGAGGAAATCTTGAGTAATTTAACATGTTCCACAAGTGTCCTGCTGTGTTTACAATTAAAATACCACAGGAAAGAAACACTGTCCACAGAAAGGGGAAGAGATTTGTGATTGTTTCATATGCCTTGAACGCTTTCTGGCCTTGAATCSTTCAGCCAGACACTGCATTCAACAGGTTAATGAGCTGGAGAGCTGATCAAAGGACAGATGTTTACTCCCCCTTTAATTTCTGTTCAAGTCACAAATGCTCACAAATATTTATCTACAGAAGTCACAGGACTAATCCCATCTCCTTCCTAGCTTTTAAGTTTAGTGATCAAAGTTGTACAATTTCTTGAAGACAGTATTTCAATTTCAGTTAGTGGTCTCTTCTAAAGAATAATAAAAAAAGTACTTTTCATAGGGGAAATTAAGAGAAAATGGGTATGTTCTAGTGAAAATTAAAAGAAACATCAAAGTGAAACTAGGCAGCTTAATTTCACACCATCTATTTCTAAAAAGGATGACTGTAGGCAATCCCCTTTCAAAAAATGCCAGAATTAGGATCTCATTTTCCCAGAAAGGCATTTCGGAGGACAGCCTCATCTACCTCCCCACCCACCCCCAGCTTCACATCAGACTATGAGCTTGCAGGGAAACWCCTCTATCTGTCCCCCAATCCTCTTCAAAATCGATCTCAAGAGCGACGAGCAAATCCCACCCGCGTTCCCACCCGTCGGTGGCACAAGGAAAACGGMGACTGTGACAACTGAGGCCCTCGCTCCGAAGGTGGCCCTGGGAAAGGGCTTTGTTTTGCTTTCCCCTGCCCTTCCACCCTTAGCTGGCCGCAGCTGGAAACACACGGCTTTCGAGGTCCGACGATTATCGGAGCTAACTTGCGAAGCTGCATTTCMCTGTTAACTGTGCGAGCCCTATACGGGACAAGTGCACCACTGAAATTTTACCTGATAAATAAATGAGGTTAAAATACGGCGTATGGTGCGGTAAACATTTCCTAACCTCTATTAGCCAAAGGAAAGAGTGTGACTGAGCTCCTTTAACAGTCCACACGGGCTGTTTCCACCCGTCCTGGTGCCAGGGACGTCGTTTGCTGCCAGGGGACATGCGGTACCTTTGCTGGACAGCTGCACCAGGATGACAGCCACTGCTGTAATGGAGTAGATTAAAATTCAGTGCCGTGAGTCAGACAAGCATGTGCAGGATGTCTTCAACAACAAACCGCCCCCGGGTGCTGCAAGCATGCAAAGATGTTTTGAGCACCAAACCCRAAGCACCAGAGGTCCATTGGGGGCACGCCGCTCCTCGAGCTCAGGGGAACCGAGAATCCGCAGGGTCTTCCAATCCATTTGTCAGAGACGCTCGTTTTCCCTCCCCTGCTTCCAAAGAACTCTAAATTACATTTCTTCAGAAGCAAAGGGCCGAACTTCCCCACATGAGGGCAGTAATTAGGACGTTATTAGAAATGCCTTCTGAGATGACCGTTCTCTCCTTCCCCCTCTCGGTGCACGCTGATCCTGGGGAGTTGTTTGTCTCCACTCTCCATTTGTCATCCTCACTCAAAGAGCACATGAGTCAGACTGTGCACCACAGATGCTGCTGATAAAAGCACACTCCATTTGGGAATATTAGCAACCCTGCAGAACAAAGACAGCTAAAAAAAATAAATCCCCATCCACTGACTCCCAATCAATGCCAGTAAGTGCCTGGTAAATGTCACTGGCTTTACACTTTGTATAAACATCAGCCTTTGGATGGTCCAGATTAACTCCTCAACTCCTGCAAGATCAGAGGCACACACCTTACGGAAGGGCAGCAGCCAAGGTGCACCTTCAGCATGGAACAACCAGCGCCTGTCSCAGGGCTGCTCACTGTAGTTCAGTCCCAACAAACACCACAAAGAGGAAGAAGGAGATATGWAACTTATTTTTGCACAGCAATATTACACAGGCTGGATTTTTTGCTATGTATAAGTTTCCAGAGCAGCAAAAGTGATGCAATTAATATTCACATGGACCAGTCATAGCAGAGAGCTCAAGCCCTGGCCAGCTGGAAGCTCGACCCCAGAGACCAGCAGCTTTGCTTTGGAAAAGGGATCCGACGAGCTTAAGTAAAACGGCACCGACTGTAGGTGCTCTCACCACTGGTTTGGAATCAGTTTACCACAACAGAATTAAACTAGATAAAAGGAAACACTTCAGTGCATGCAAATAATCCCACTAAATACAACTATGCATGATTAAAAAGCCGTCGGCTTCGGTGCTGATAAACCTCGGCAGGCCCTGACTGCACTGTCGCCGTCTCACCGCAGCTCTTGGCAGATCTTGATGCTCCTTTCAGGCACATCTGGAGAACTATCCTATTATCTACAAAAGAAAACCCAGAAAAAAAACCACAGTGACCCAGTTCGAAGTGTACAACTTGTCTATGTTCGACAGAGCACAGAGCCAGCTGCAGTGCAGACTGTCCTGACCAGAGGCAGAACAGAAGTCCTCCTCCATCAGCACACAGCTCTGGGCTCCTTCTGCATCAGCCTGTTCTGCTTGTGCCAAATTGTTCTTCATAACGCTCACAAACTGGTTCTGCAGAATCCTACAATTAGAACAGCACCACGTATACAAATGCCACAGATTAAGGATCAAGAGCTCCTCTGCTCACAAGAGGTTTTTTTTAAACCTTCCAGGTTCAGATTAATTTGCACGTAGTGCGTTTTGAAGCCATGAACTTGAAGGAATGGAGGAGTTCCAAGAAAAATGGTTAGCCCCTACAGATACAGCCTCTGTAGTGCTCAGGCTGCATCAGCCTAAAGATCCATTGTGCAAAGCTGCTCATCCTGGACAGCAGCCAGCAGGAGAGGAAGGAGGGTGTGCAAGAAACCGGGCAGTCCAGCTGGGCCATACCTACTGTCTCCACGATTTCTAAAGCTCCAGGACCTAAAACGATTTGAGGCTCTTCCCTTACCACCACCGTATCTCATCTGTTCCTTCCAACGCAGGAAACCAGTTGTACAGCACTCACTGTGCGCCGACAGCTGGACAACACTCATCTGGAATATTAACCSGTATTGGAGGTCTGAGAGTGCCGAGAAGGCCAAGATAACTGAGAAACTTCTGAAAGACTCTAGAGGCAACACCACCACAGAAACGCAGCGAATTGTAGATCTTCGTTTACCCACCCGCACCCCTAGCTACCGCCTTCCTTCCCCGTCTGCTCTCCTACAGCATCTCCTCGGCCTCCGGCTCTGCCAGCAGCGGGAGCTGCTGCTGCTAACGTCAGGCGCCGCAGCTGCATCGGCTGCAGCCGAGACCAGGGCTCGTGCTGCCTCTAGCAGAGCGTCAGGACAGGGGAATGCAGACGGCAGGGTGTCCGCAGACGAGATCTGCTGCTGTTCTCCTGCCCGAGCAGGAAAGGGGCAGGAGAAGAGAGGAAAGATCAATTCTAAAGGAACACTTTGCTAATTAACAAAAACTTGCCAGGAAAYCTCACAAGTTTGACATACAATCTCTTTCCATCAGTATCTAAACAAAATATTTATCCTAATAATACTAATTTAACAGTGTAAAGGACWTGAAATCAACTTGCACTCTCTAAATCTTCTGCAGCTCCAGGCCAGCGGAGGTGGACACCGCGAGCAGCCAGGTGCAAGCCTCGCTAGGTGTGTCAGACACACCGCGCTGCTGTGGAAAGAAAACAGAATCTAGTCTGCTCAAAAGCGGAATGTCAGGTACACGCAGGTAACCRGCAGAAGCATCTGTGCTGCGTCCAGACATCCTTTACGCAGAGAGCAACCTTGGGTCCTGTGCAGCCTCCACGTGAACCTCCGTAACAACCGCTGAAACACAAGCACTGCCCTGGTGAAAGGTATTAAAAGCTTATCTTTTAGACATAACATGATTAATTGTTGTTATTTTTAAGATTTAGGTATACTGGAAAGGGAATGATGGATAAAATAGACATAAACTAGTCTTTACGTGATTTAAGCCTTAAACATACAGAAGAGGATGAAAACATCTTCCTTTACAGATTTACACCAGGGTAGCTCTGGAAAAGGCTGTCATGTTTCAGGAAGCGCCAAACGTTTGATCAGAAACTGAATGTGATTCACCGTGTCGGTGCTGTTCCCTGCACCCTGCCAGACAGGACCGGGGCAGGCAGCAGGATTATCTTACCTGGGCAAACCGCAGCCCCATCAGCTGCACGTAACCCTACGCACGAGGAAGAGCCCTTCTCAAGGTGGGAAAGAGGTGGTGTTACAATGGCTAGGCAGGTGCTGGTGTGTGCAAACAAATCAAAGCACAGGCCAGGCATACTTGGAGGTAGCCTCTTCCGCCCTGCCCCAAAGTACCTGGCGCCAACTTCCATCGCTCAGCACCACTGCTCTCGCAAAAGAGGTATTTGCAAGACGCTGCAGATCCGTGCACTTTCCTAGATGCCTGGAAACGAGGGTTTCAGTTTTGGCGTCTTAGCTGAATATTAGGAACAAGCACAATACCTGGCTATTTACAGTAAAGCGCATTTGTAAGAGACTAAGCACCGCACTTGGACTTCGGCTCATCGTATCAGCGAGAGACACGCAGCCTGTTATTTCCTCTGGGCACAGCCTGACACTGCCACTGAACAGCTACTGCCTGACAAACGGCACCGCGGTCACCCGGATAACAACAGAAGCTCCCGTGGTCGTCGGTGTGTGCTGCTATCGCTGTCAGATCACCGGACTAAGGCTCTACGGCTTTTATTTGGGGAAATACAGCACCACCTGGGAATCGGCATCAGCCATAAGGCAGATTCAATAGCAGTAGGTACAGCAAAAAATTGGATTAGTTTTTTTCAAAGGTGAGTTTGATAGAGTCCAGTGTACTGACAGCTTCCGCAAATAAACATCGAAGGTTAGTACATCGCAGGTCTGCACTGAGAACACGTTTGTCACCTCTTCAGGTCTATTACAGCCCCGGGAAGGTGAGATACACTAAACATGTCCRTGAACTTGAGCAGAATAAACTCACCATCGGCACAGCCATGGGGTTAGTCTTCACTGTGCTGYGACTTTGTCTTGTAGGGACAAAATGCAAGCTGACGGACTCACTTCCTATGTGGAGGATAGCTTGTGTCTACCCTCTGGCTATTTTCACCCTGTATTGATGAATGCAAACAACTCCTAATTAAAAGCACYGGAGTTAAGTCTTTGTCACATTTGAACAGAGGTAAAGCCAGGAATGTAGCACGCTTGAGTCATACAGCAGGTTGTACAGCATCGTACCACCAGAAGTAACCCCACAGTTCTCCTACTTTTCCTTTCCAAATAACTGATATTTACGATAAATGTACCAGCTGCTTTGGGCTTGTTTGGGCAGCTGGACCCTTGGTTCAAGATTAGGCCGAACGCATGGGAGCCTTTGGGTTACTTTCCTTCACCTCAAGTTTGGTGTTACTTCTGYGCCTGCTTATATAGGACACCCTTTCTCGCAGAACAGCTTCGAGCCTTGAGAATTCGAGTTTTGCTGGATGTTTGTGGATCCCACCACCAGCTGTCACCTCTTTAGGAATGCAAAAACAACCCACAACAAATTTGCAGTTAGAGAACAAGTCTTTAAATCAGACACTTGCAAAAGCATGCAGAGCTACGATCCTGCAAAAGTGTCAGAAGTGGGCTCTCAATGGCAAGGTAATTATAAATTTATCTTAATAGCACATTAAACCCAACAACTTCTTTTGCAAAGATGAAGGGCCCCAGGCCTGCTGAACTTACAGCAACACACAAATGCTTTTGTATATTCTGGCAACAAAGTAAGTCTCCTTAAAATACCAGATATTTCTTGACCATGGAAAACAGAGCTCCCCATCTAATTTATGGCCTTGCTAACAATGTGGGAAACTCATTACAAGAAACAAACAACTGAGATGTTGCTTGCCACCTCCCATCTATCCCAACAAGCCCCGTCTTAAACTACTTTCCAACTGCTTCTCTCCTCTGGGAAGGTAAATATCCCGACGGGTTGATCCGAATACACCCGGTGGGTCCTGCCTCGGGATGAGCCAGCTCACACCCGCGCTCACCCRCCTCGCCGTACTGACAGGGAGAAGATCTCCCTTCTCTCTCCCAGGGAGAGCAAAGCTGCTCCCGCACCCCTCATTCCACGGACAGCAGCAGAATATTGTACCGCGTCTCCTTTCAACCGACCCTAAAGCCTGCAACGAGGCACAGGACAGAGCCTGCACACCCAAAACGCAACTTGCAGGTTGTAGCAGCTTGTAGACTAAACACAACACAGATCAGTTTGCACAGGCTCTTTAAATCATTATATTCCTGTTTCTTGTGGAGCGACCYGCAGACATCATGACAGTTTTAAGAGAGCGCATAAGCTGCATCAGTACTGGTTTCTGAAAAGCTACATAAGAACATACTTCTATCAGCTCCAGAAGAGGAAAAAGCTGCCTAAGATGCAACTAATTCATAAGCTTTCCAGCTGAAACCATCCACATAAACAGCCTGCACATGAAAAACATTTGAAGGCAAAACTCAAGTATCAATTTGTCGAATTAAGCCGCTCGCTCACATTCCCCTWCACAGAGTTTGAGCAGGATTAGAGCACTCTGCCCGTGCTGTGTACCTGTCTGCACCCCAGAGAAGCGCGAGCTTAGGGCTCCACGTCACGGCAGCAAGAGCAATGCACAACCACCGTAAAAAGCTATTTCTCAGGCCCTTTCTGGAACTCCATCAAACTGAACTGCCTGTTGATTTAGCCACTGGTGCGAAGTCGAGCGGAGCCAGCCGCCAATACAGACAGCCCTGGCGCTGAACTGAGCTTCAGCAACGGTTGCCGGCCTGAGTTTTTTTTTTGTTTTTTTTTTTGCTCTGCTTGGAACCACGTAAATAGCATTTCTGTTTGCCATTAATCCGTTCACGCTCGCGCTTCCCAGAGTAACCACTGCTGGGAACAGACTTGCGTGTCTTCAGATGCCCAGGGCTTCCCCGCCACGCCGACCTGCCAGCCCTGCAGAATGCAAAAAAGCTGCCGGCACAGAAAAGAGCGGTGGTCACCGGCAGGAGCAGGCAGAGCAACGGCATCGAGGTTACGCTGGGGAACAGAGGAGACTGCTGCAGAAAACAGGAGCGAGATGCCAGTGTCTGGAGGTTGATAATCCTTCCACAAACAGAACTTTGTGACATGCGTTTGTAAGCTAACGACTATAAAGAAATTCAATAGGCTTTTCTGTGAAGTCTCTAAACCAGAGATGCTCCGTGATAGGAGTTTCACTTGGGATTTCAGCCAGAGGAGATAGCACGCTGCAGGCATAACCTAATATATTCATCACTAAAATTCTACAGTAGGCACAGAAATAGCTGAAAACATTACAGAATATTGTTACTCTAACTCAACCTTATGCTTTGCTACTCTCTCTGAACATTTTAATTGCCAGGTGAAGTACTAAGGCAAAGCATGCTCAGAACCATGGCATCTATACCTCCATAATTTCAGTTGAATATTAAGAAGGAGCAGTGGTGTGAAGGAGCCAAATTATTACAGCCCCTGCACACCTGAGACTGGAGCAAGCCCTGATAGCAATAGGAAGAAAGGGGTAAGGATTAACAGAGACCATTAGGGGCACATCACCTACAACCCTCATTAGTTCTACTAATTTGTTAGAGGGAGGAAAAATAAAGCAGTTGGATATTACAAGAGAAATCAAATGGCAGAAATGCAGCCGTGTTTTCTGAAGTGCGAGTTTCATATTTTTCAGTTCTGGAAAAGGATGCGGGCACAGCCTCCAGGCAAAAGCTGCTGAAAGAATCAGGGTGTTTAGACTGGGGTGGAGGGACACTGCATACCTGGAAGGAAACCCGCTATTACCGCTGGGCTCCCTCAAAACCAGGAGCAGCGGGCTGAGGCTCAAAGAGGATAAATTCAGCTTTAAGAAAAACTGACAGCCAAGGGAACTGCTTTCTGGAACAGTTCATACAAACTGTTACGGTGTATTCACAGGCATCCTAAAGACGAGCAGGGTTTGGTCTTCGAAGCGCAGGGTTATCAGAGGCTCCAGGTGGCACAGCCGCAGCAGGGACTGTGGCCCCACCAGGCACTACCCGCCAGCCGGTTTTAGGGTGCTCAGACCAGATCAGCTAGCGACAGATGAGAAGCATTAGTAACACAACYGAGTACTAATTGAGTCACCCAACCAGAGGAAACTCACTGAGCTCACCACGTCTCCCCCTCCCCTCCCGTCGTGGGAATGGCAAGGGAGGAGATGGCGAGGAGAGCCAGGCGAGGCAGACGGATGACCTACCGAGCGGGGTAACTGTGCGAGATGATTCACACAGCCCCAGCCGTGTGAACGGCCTGCAAGCACATCGCTGCTCTTCCCCATCCAACAGTAAATACTGGACCTAAGCCATTTTATTTCTCGTGGGGAGACTCCCAGCGTTGTTTTGGCACAAAACCAACGGAGCAGCCATTCCCATTCTCCAGCTACGGCAGTTTGCTGCAACTCATCTCGAGCTCTCAGCTCATCTACCGTCCTGCTGCCCTTCAGGGTCCCTGAGGGACCATGACTACCCTTTTTGCCCAAGGTCCAAGCTCTCTAAAGCCAACTGGGCTCCTTAAACTGAACTTGTTGGGCCTGTGAACCCTATTTCAAGCTATTCTTACCCAGTAATGCGTTTCCCAGATGCGATGCTCAAATGGCAACCGGCTAGAAACCTGTTCTGGTGAAGACAGCTGTGAAATCCAGCACCTGACTGTGGGAAAGCAGAGGTATTTCCCCAAAGCTAGTGAAAATAAAGAGGTGTCAACTCATTCGAAGAACGAATAGCAACATCCATACCAAGAAAGACAGACCAAAGGAAGCATCAGATCCGAGAGTGACGGGAAGACAAGAGATTCCACCAGCAAAAACAAATACACTGTGCGTACCCCCACGCGATGCAGGCAGCTACTCCTCCACTGCAATTGCAGCATCTCAGTCATATCCATGCCAAGTATTTCACATCAAGCTGTAATCGAGCAGATTTTTGGTGTTGATTGCACTCTCACAGCCCTGCGTGTGGGGTAGAGATGAGGGTAGATAGCCCTTATTGTTGTCTTGGACACTGAACCTGAGCCCCTGAATCAGTTCTCCCCTCTCCTTTTTCCATGATTCAGCCAAACTGGAAGATATCCTTGGACTGACACGCCAGCTCTGAGAAAATGAGAAGGGCGGGTGCTATTAATGGGCATAACGTACTCGGTGCTCCCAGGGCRCGCTCTCTCCATCCCTCTGCTCTCCCAGAGGTCTGCGACCGTCCCACTCGAAGGGCTTCACACATCACTTCAGGGAACCCAAAAATTCGTGGCCCTGTAAAGGCCCCCAGCTCCCCAGGCACGCACTTTCCGTGCAAGCTGAGGGACGGCTTCGCATCACGACGACCCCAGGTACAGGAACAGGCTGGTCTCTGTAAAGCGATGCAGCATGACATGCCTGGAGGGCAGCCAGGAGCAGAGAAGCTGGGAATGCATTCAGGAGACCTACAGCGCAGATACATTCGCTGCAAAAGAATGTTTTAGGGGTGACTCGTGATTGTGAGAAAAGATACCGAATAGTACTTGGGTACTGGTCTATAAAGCGAATCTATTCCGCTGAACCTAAACATCCAACTAAGCAAACCTTTACTCTGAATTTTTGCGGCAAAGGTGTTTAATGTTAGAGTCTCGTAGTCTCTTCTCCCCTGTATACAAAGAAAAATTCACAATCAGGCTGCAGTCCATGGAAAATTGACAGAAGGTGTGTTCATATCGCCAAATTTTAGTCTGATACAAGCTTAATACTGAAGGTGACCAGAGGTACAAGGAAAGGAGAAAACTGGAAAAAAAAATAGGTTACAAAATCACAGCATCTTAAGGTACCTCTTAGGAGACAGAAACCTGAACGAGGCCACTGAAGAGAGAATCGGGACATTGCCCCAGATCTTTTTTTGATATATTAAACTGGGGTTATCTCAATTATACTAAAAAAGTCATATACAGAGACTGCCACAATCTCAAGTTTTCCCTTGACTATCTGCACACTGCTGATTGTGTCTGATTAAAATGCAGAGGACTTTTGCACATGCTGCAGAAATTAAATTCTTAGAAAAACATTTCAAGCACACAGGAGAGAAGGAAAGGTGGTTTTTCAGTTCATGCGTAGAAGAGGTGAAGAGAAGGGACATCAAAGAACGGTCATCACCGACAAATTACAGACTGCGGGGAAAAATGCGGTAGCTCAGCTGTCAGCCAGGGACATGAGAGGGACCTTCTGGAGACTCAGGTGTCATTAAGTGGTGCTGGATGAGCGTCTAACAAAACGCTTTGAGCATCTCACTGAGCTCAAACCGGAGCGGAGAACTGTAAGTCCTGTCCTGTTTCAAATGCAATTCAACTTTGAGCAGAGGCTGTTGCATTTGGAAGTGTTATTTTTAAATACGAGCACTAGAGACAGGGCACAAATTCACCTGTCAGCTTGACTCCGAGAGCAGCAGCCCCGGGAAGGTAGCAGGGCAGCCTGATTTTGTCCAGCCTTCTTCCAAGATTACAGCGTTCCCTAGCACGCTTTCTGAGCAAAGGTGGCTTCAATGCCTGCCTGAGAGAACGGTTAGTCATGTCTGGTTCTGCAGAGGCACACACTATAGTTAAAAAAGTGGGTCCTCTGAGTAAGTCACTCTCACCCTCTGTTTCAGAGCTCCACCGTGAGCAATGAGGAAGGAGAGCCTCGAGGCGAAACCACAGACCCGAAGCCTGCAGCCCCGGTTCCTGCACCAGCTCCGCCACAGCTTCCCTGCACGACCTTGGGAAAACAACTGACCTTCTTTTCCTGCGAGGCCACTGTAAATTTTAACAAAGCACTTAGACACAGACAGAAAACAGCATTTGTCACAGAGGAGACAGGATTCTTGTCGATGCTGATAAAGCTGCAAATGTGCTTGCACAACGACCAGCAGCTAAACGGAAGAAATCCTTTGCACAATGCAGAAGTTAACTATTATTCCTCTATGGATCACCTGTTGCAAGATTTCACATGACACTGCAAAAAGTACTGAGATAATTTCAAACCATTTAAAAAACCCACCAAATATTTTGTAAGACACATTCATTGTTAGCAGGGAGCTCAAAACAACCTGAAGGTTTGAATTACAGCTTATCGCAAAAGCCCGCACAACGTGTTTGCAGAYCGAGTAACCATTTTTTGCTGAACAGAAGGTTTTACTACAAAAGATGAACAACTTTCACCCTACAGCTGCTTCAACACGCAGCCCTGACATAAAAGCCCCCAGCCCTGAATCAGAGCCATCTCCCCTCCAACCAAGGACAGGGGCGGCTCCTTCAGCCCCAGACAATCGAACCCTGGAGGGTACAAGCCCMAAAAGTTCTGAATTTCTGCCTTCTGAGCTAATCTGCTTTGTTTTTGAAAGGAACCAGGCTTCTTCGGGACAGCCCCAAAATACTTCCTGCTATTCCTTGTGCCAAAGCGTGACAAGCTTTGGTCATTCTTGACAGATCTGAGCTTCCCAAAGCTGTGTCCCCAAAGTTAACCCCACCAGCGCCATCACAGCAGCATTAAGAGTACTAAGCTAGGATGCAAACATTTTGTGCTGATTAGTTGTGCAATAGCTCAGAAAAAAGAAAAAGGTTTCCTATAGTGCTTGAAGAAGAGCTTGGATGTTTAGCTGCTGTCCCACAAAAACTAGCAGTTAATTTATTTTTAGCCACTTTCCTTGAAGAGTGAAAGAAAAATTAAGAAGAGCAGGACTGGTTTGCAGAGGCAAAGACTTGTAAAAGCAGTTTACGTGACTCATGCTTTTTTTTCCCCCACACTGAAACCAATGAGAAGGGGCAGAAAGTGTTGTTCAGCACGCTAAGGAATCATTTCCTTTTGTTTCAGGGGCCGGCTGAAATAGGATTAAAATTGGCAGTACGTGCCCTTCACAACTGTTCTGCAGAATTACCCTCTCCTTGCCTCCAGACATTTGTTTTAAAGTCAGGCACGAAAATCCGTATATTGTGGCTCTTCGGCAATCCCCGTGCTTTGCATCGATCACGGTGCAGTGGGTGTGACTTTGGCAGAAGCACGGTCTTTACTGCAACAGGGAAAGGAAAAGGAGAGAAATTACTGGCAGCGCGGGCCACTCCTGTTGGCAGGGCTTTGCAGCCGTAGCAATACTTTATAAGGAAATTTCTTGGATGATGCTGCCTATCCTCATGTTACTGAGGTTTTTTTGTATTCCGTTGCAGATGCTCTACAAAGTTATTCTTAGCAGGTATTCTGTACAGAACCAAAGCTGTCCCCAGGCTAGGGACTATCTGCAGAAACACCAAAACAGATCTGAGATCTGCGGTGGAAATAAAGAGCATCCCTTCAGTTCAGAGCTACCGAAGTCAAGACCAGAAGAAGCAAAGACAAGACAAGTCCCAGGAGATTCAGGTTTAAGAAGCTCTGAGTGCAGATGATGTAACACGGTTAAATCAGGCTYTGTCCAACCTTTGGCTATTAACGGTCAGAGACCTGCTGGTCCACTTCCAAAATGCTGCGAATCGATTACGTTTCGTCAGCAGGCCATGGTAATATTCAAAYGGGAGGCTTCCAAGGAAAGTTCAGGTTCTTCATTTGTTTGTACTGGGGGTGCCTGGTTCTTCCAGATCAATGATTTACTGCACCTGGCACAGTCCTGGCCATGTCCTCATGCTTACAAAGAAAGTCCAGATTAATAAAAACCTACTTATGTCTAGTTTTTAAAAAGATGAAGAATTCCAACACTGCTGTCTTAGTTCAACTCCAGCCCAGGCTGGAGGCACCAAGTTCAGAATTACATCAAAGTCACCGAGGAATAGGATGTATTGTCTGTGTTTTGGGGTGGTTGGGGGTTTTCCCCCCCCCCCGACAAAGGTTGGTCTGACCTGGGGGATGTGGATTGTCCATTTCCATCAAATAGTTACCAATAACAAATCAAGCTGAGGAAAGCAATAGGTAGAAAGCAAAGATGCACTTCAGGCTTAGAAGCATGGCACTCAAACTAATTGCTGACTAATTTGGCTCTTACTAGACACTTTTGCACACACTTTTTCCCCATGGCCTTGTATAGCTGGGAGCGTGTAACAACACTGTGAGTCTTTCTGGGCTGGACTAGCAGAAAAGCTGAATTCTAAGGAAAGAACAGCTCACGTACGAGCTCCTGTGTACACAGAGTGGAGAAGGAGAAACCCAAAACAGAGGAGATTTCTCCAGTCCAAGCTGCCATCAAGACTTAAAAAAAGCAACTTTCCTTTCAGATTTTCAACTGAAATAGCTGAGTGCCTAATAAGCAAACTGCAACTGCCTTTACTCAATCAAATGGCATTTGGGGATTCCAGATTAATTCCAGTGAACTACAGCAACAAGCAACTGAAAGTTGCCAATATCCATTTTACTTTAATAAGTATGAACAAGATTTAAAGTGCCAGTGGGCAGGGGCTGTATGTACAACTAATAAAGGTGTCTGGTAGCTTAAGTGATCTGGAGACAGTTCTGGGATTCAAAATTTAAACAAATACTAAACAAATGAGCTGGTGCAGAGGAGCAGAGGAATGCTGGCCTCAGGGCTGAGGAATGCAAGCCCGTCCAGACGGCAGCAAGAGAGCAGCTGTATGTGCACCCTGCGCTGGGATGGGAAACCAGATGGAARTATGTAAAGTCAGTGCTGTTTAGACACTTTTACATATATCTATACTTAGAAAAACTAGATAAAGAACAAGCAAACCTGTTTAATGACAATATGCCTATGCAACTCTCTTCCRCAAGTTGAAAGCGCAAATTCAATGAGATTCAGATAAGAGATTGAGGGCTTTCACACTAGAAAGTTAGAAATCAATTATAGAAACAATTGACAGTCGGATTATTCACCTAAACCCCCTGCACCCTCTCAGTGATTTGCATTTCAAACAGACCGAATTTCACAGCAGGACAGATCGTTTCCCCATCTTGTCTACAAGTTCACACAGGACTGAACTGTTCTTCCAGTCAGCCGACAACCAGGGCTTCCCTATCTCACCAGAAAATAAAAGGTTTAGTTTAAAAATCCCAGTAAGCATTTTTGCACATCGATAGAAAAGTGCTTAGGCAGCTCTGAACTTCAAAGACTTCATTACAAGCCAGACAAACCTGGTTCAGCACAGGCCAGCTCTGAGGCTCACTGACTGCGCGTGATACCGTGAGCAGCGTTGGATCACCATGGCCTTCTAAAAAACAAACACAAACCTGGTATTTATATGACCCGAACCATAGATGCCACCATACYGTCTCATTAAACAGTGACGGGTAATGTCTTGCACGTCTGTCAGCATCTCGCACACCAAAACAAATGTCAGGTTTGCTCAGTCATGTGTGGCTAACGCAGTCAGCTCCGGGGCCAGCAGGTGACAACACCGAGCACCTCCGCCTTGCACACAATACTGTCAAACAACGAAACCTCAGCTCTGCAGCTGGAAACGGCCATGAGGATATATTCATGTTTACCCAGAGTTTAGGTGTTTCAAAGGAAAGGCTGATTTAATTATCCTGGCCGTTTGCCGGTTTGGCAAAGGCAGGACAGAGCAGCGGCGTGCCCAAATCTCAGGGACCCCTTTTTTCCTTCCCAGATCTCCAACGGTCCTCAGCCACGGCTCTTCCAAAAACACCCAGATTGTTATCTCAGGCCAAGGAGCAGGAGAATAGGAAACCAAGTTCTGTTTACTGCTAGCCGTTCGGAGGAAAGCCCACGGGGGCTGTCGCTGCTGAAGGTTAGCTCGGTGCGCAGGTGGAGCGTGTGGGAGGGCAGGAAGGACAAAAACCAGAGCCAGTAAGAACTGACTCAGCAACGCTCACCCCCTTTCATTATCTCAGATCTTAAAGCAGAAATGTTAAAATACACTTTCAAAATGAGAAGGCGAGCTGGGGATGGTTTATATAACGCTGCTGGAAGCAGGCAGACGCTTTAACTCATGCAAGTTAGCAAGAGCACAGATGTATTGGGAAGCTGCCGACGAAAGGTCGTATTGCGAGTCACTGACAGTAATTGGGGGCTGCAATAAGCCGTTAAGGTGCGGAGCACATTTCGGGGCTTAGTGCAGGGGGCGGCTGAAGGACAGGCTTCCCACACAGGAAGGGATGGGATCGCAGCCCACGTGATGGGAAGGGAGAGTCCCACCCAGCACCGCGAGGGCAGCGCGGGACAAAGTCTTACTCCTGGCTGTCAACACCAGCTTCAACATCCAAACAGCACAGCTTTGCAGACGCCACAGGGTACGGTGGGTTATCACTTCCCCTGAAAATAGCTAAAAAAATTCTTTAAAGAATTAATTATGCCCCAAAACAAGTAATAGTAAAACAGGAGTAACGTTGCAATTTAAAAAATACAGACTTTTTTCCTTTCTTAGATAGGTAAGGAATAGAAGCATCATCAAAGCYGGCAGCTGCTGGTATAAATAGACAGGCCACCAGCACCAGCTGAAGGGCCACCATGAAGAAAACTGACAAAACCCCCACTGTACTTGTTTTTCCATTATCTAATATTAGGCCATGTAGGTATTTATGAACCATTCTGCAGTGCATTCAAGCTAATTCCCAGAAAATCACGTGCCTGCGCAGAGAATTCAAGATTAGGAAGCTTTCCAAAGTTTTCTTGAGAAGAGATGTGATCACCATGCAGTACTAACAGCAATTTGAAAATCTGCCTTGTTGGGTGGCTGCCAGATACTGACCCAACGAGCATCTTATTAAGCCTTCAGTCATTTCTTCCCAGCTATTTGTGTCAAACTGCGTGCTCTGAGGCTTGAAGAGTCTAAAGCAACTTCAGACTGGGGGCAGAAGGACAGATATTAGYTACAGAAGCACATTATAAAACATTTGAAGAAATACTAAGTGCTCAGAAATTAGTGCTCATAGAACAAGTACATGACAAGAGCCTCTCTGGTCTACAGCTGCAAGAATAAGTCAGTAGTCATCAGGCCTGAAAGGCTCATTTAATTTCTCTGTAAACAAAAAAGAAAGAGTAAAAATGCCGCAGACATTTCCAGCCACTTTGGACAATCAGTCGTGATCAATCCCCACCTCCTTCAGCCTCGGACACGAAGGGCATGAGTCACACAAGCCACTGACCAGGGCAACACCTCTGCCCAAATCTGACGGCCCCATGGGGAAAGGCGCTGGGTCGCTGTACCCTCTAACCCTTCTCTTCCCTGGATGTACACTTACAGTGCTCAGAAACCAAAAAATACCTGTTAAGTCTGTGTAATGATGTTATATTTAATAGAATCCACGTAGATGCCTGTATGAGCAGCCCTGCAGTGACGGGGACAAGAGCTGCTGGCCGTTAAATTTCTTATTTGAACAACATTAGCTCTTTCTGCAGCCTGCCCCTTCCTACTGCTCCACTTTTGGACAGCTGCTAAGGGCAAAAAGCACTCAGYCTGCACCGATTAGCTATCTTCACAGAAAAAAATCATGCCTAGAGGGCAAGGCAGCTGAAAGCTACCCAAAAGTCTTGCTACAAATTTTTGTATGAAACAGCACCTTATTTAGACAGTTTGAAAAATGTTACAGAGGGACACTGGCTGGGAATTTGCATAATGGGCGTCTACATCTTGCTTACCTAACAGGAGAAGAATCCTGTCTGTCAGTAAGTCTAGACTGTGGTGTTGAATCCAGGGGACGAAGGAATCTCCCGGCCAGAAATAACACCCGGCGCAGGGCAGGGTGCTGCCATCTGCCGACACCCGCTGCTGGGACGGCGAGGCGACAGAGACCYGGCTTTTTGTGGGCATCTCTAGGTGGGGAGTGCTCCGCGGAGCTAGGCTCAGCGCTAAGAGCAGCAAGAAAAGCCATCCTCCTCTTTGCAAAGCCTAAGCTGACTCTTCCCAGTGCTCCAGGGAGACCTGCAAGGAGTAGTGTCCCCCGTAGTGCCTCCTTCCACTGTGCCGGCTGGACCGCCCTGTTAGCTGTAGCTGCAACTAAAGCAATGGTAGCGTGACAGSCTATTTTATTAAAATGTATATACATTATTTAATGTTAAAAAGGCCACAGCACAACAACAGCTTTCMAATTTAAAATACTCCAAAGGCTTAGGTGGCTTAACAGAGACCTCTGCAGTTCAGACCGGCTCACTGCAGGCAGTTACTCCAGATGCAGTTTTTCCCACTGAGCTGGGTTTTGGAAGSTAAGATACCCAAAAGGCACAAAGGTGTGCGTTTACCCACCATTTCCACCCCCGAAAGCCTTGCTGCCACACACATGGCAACACAGAACCACTGGCTTTGGAGTCACAGGGAGCTCAACTCCTCCGAGTGACTGCGGCAGAACAGCAACTGTTCATCATCTGTCCAACTTTTCCTCCCGCCCCAAACCAGCGGTGGGGATGACAAATGCCTCCCGAAAACGGGGAGGTTTGAAACACACGCTCAGCCTCCTGCCCCTTCAATTCCAATGGGTACACTAATAGAAGCAAGCAACGCTCCTTCTCTTCTTTGAAATACAGCACCCTTGATCTAAAGATAATCCATCTCTAGGACAACAGAAGTATGTGAGTAAGATACTCTATTCTCAGCTATGGGTTTGTCATCTCACCAAGCTTAAGTTCCTTTACCTTGCTGGTATTTCACACATGGGACAGGAAATATAGGATTTCACAAAAGGACTGCTGATGCACGAAGGGACTTTTGAGGCTCCACGGAAAGCACTCATGCCAAGTATTACACTACAAAGATGGAGGTGACCAGAGAAAGGCGACACCAACACTCATACTGCAGCCCGAAATTTTCAGCTATTGAGTGTTCCAAGCAGCAATAGATATCATTTCTTTAAAGCCTACTGAAAAGATTTCTAAGTATTTCATATAGGCAGCTGCACTTAAATGTCAGCATCTGGTGACCAGCAGGGCAACGATAGACAAATGGGATGTGGTTGGACCCGACTGCACGTGTCACACGTGGTGCCACAGACCTGCCATCGTACGGCAGACGAGGTTCGAGACCTCGGAAGAAAAAGGTATGTGAAGACAAGGTTGTGTGAAAAACTGCAGAAACTATTTTGGAAAAGGAAGCAGCGGAAACACGCTGGTGAAATGCTGTTTCTAGAAGTCAGGGCAGACCGAATGCCATGCTGAATCTCACCGCCGTTTCCTTCAAGCACACTAAAGTTGTCCAATGTGGCCCATCTCCWTTACGCAGTGAGGTCAGTGAGGCTTCCTAGAAAGTCAACTACAGCTACAGGCATCATTCCAGYTTAAATCAAATTTAACTATTGCATTTGGGGGCACACAGGGAAAATATCAACAAAATGGACAAACTGGTCTAAAACTTTCAGAACAATGCCACTGATTCATTCTGAGCTCTGAGATCACACARAGTTCTAGGGCAATTTAAAACAGCACAACTGATATTTAGCTTATTTCTTCTATAGAAAAGTCATGAGGCTTTAATCACCATGCTGCTTCATTAGCTGGAGATTACTAATTACAGGATTTGTTAGTCAGCGCTACCAGACAATGTTTTAGTGTTGATTGTTTGTATAGGGAAGATTGGAACAGACGATTTAATAATTTTAATGGAATACAAGGTGATTTGCAAGAGCTGTCCTCAGCAGAACAGACAAAAATCTTTATGGTTTTGCCTTATTGCATACKTCCAGAAAGTAACAGCTTCAGTGGGATCAATGTGAAGCCAAAGATGAGAGAAAACAGCACAGGTCAAGTGAGGCACGCACCGTAAATCACGTGTTGAATCTCCTGCCTCTACCCCGACCGTTCTGCTTAGTGGGCAGGGAGAAGACAGGACATTTGCAGCACCTAATATTCCAGCAGAGAGGACAAATGCTGTCATACAGAATGAAAAAGCCATCATTTGCAGTATCTCCTGTTCGTGTGCTACTGGYTAACACGTACATACGTTCCAGCAAAGGCTAGATAAAAAAGGAAACTGAACTTCATTATCCAGCTACAGCAGCTAAAGCCTGCTGCTTCCCTTGGCTCCCAACAAGAACAAAGGCTCCCACACACCCCTCACGCCTTCTGACTAAGAGGGACATGTCTTCTTTGGAATCTATAGATCTTCTTCCCTAATTAAGGAGGTGCATTACTGTTACATAACGAGCAGAACGTCGCTCCACGTGGGCCGCGAGTAATCACCAGCCTTTGTCTCAGACCAGCAGGAGCACGAAGGGTCAGATCAGAAGAGCACCTCGGAATAGCTAACATAGCTGGGCAAACACCACAACCGTACCATCTGCTGCGGCATTTTCCCACTGTAGCAGGTAAAACGTAACCATCRATGGAAGGCAAATTAATGGTGAAATGATACTGCAAGTTTCACAGGGGTAGAGCTCTTC
Organism: Oceanodroma leucorhoa; assembly: GCA_030449065.1. NCBI lineage: Eukaryota > Metazoa > Chordata > Aves > Procellariiformes > Oceanodroma > Oceanodroma leucorhoa. The sequence goes on along the minus strand of JASVER010000170.1, from coordinate 1,185,024 downwards.
TTGCTCACCTTCTACTGCAGCGGAGCAGTTTCGGCTACTGTCTCGTAGGGCACGCTTGCTGCCGGGGATCCCGGTTATGATTCCTTCTGGAAAGGAAATAGGAATTCAGGAGATCCATCACGGATATACTAAACAGATGGTGCATTATTAATGAAGTTATAATTTGGAATAATGTATTTTACTCCATTGACTGCAATTCTATCATAGCAATATTTACTTCAATAATTAGCGTAATAAGGAAGGCCCTGGGTTCACTGCAGTTGTCTGTTTTTACTGATATCAATTTTCCATACCAAAGAACTCAATGTCCCAGGTATGTTTTGAAATTAACATTGATTCGTTTGAATTTTATAGTGTTTCCAAGCACATCTTTATTTTGTTGCACACAACAGACACATTTTCATTTGTTTTTATAAATAACACACATGACCTGGAGGTCACGCTGTGTATTTCAGACACCGAATCTGAATGTGTGGCATCTGAAACTGGAGATAACTAATGCTGCAACTACTGGATGAGAGTTCACTTAAATATTCTGCTCTAGATTTCACTGCAGTCTAACCACTGGACTACAGTCAACCGATGTTGACCGTAAGTCCCTCATGGTGGGAGAGGGAGAGGTGTTTGCACCTTTGTATTTTTTGTGGGGAATGCTGTAGAGCAGTGTTTTAGCAAAGAAGCCAGCAGAGTCCTCTGGCTAAACACAGACATACTGGCAAGCTTAGTTTTCAAGAAACAAGCACAAAAAAAAAAAAAAAGTCTAGGAATAAGCTGGCCTTAAGAAAGCATTAAAAACACCCTGAGAAAAAGCAAGTCATGTTTAGCTTTCTCACACGTTGGGATGCTCCCCTGCCACACGGCGTTACACGGCTCCGCAGGACGTCCTCCTTCCTGCTTACCAGTAAGACATTGCTCAACCCTCCTCCGGTCAGCCCAGCTTACCACACTGAAGTCAAAGCTGTTGTGAGCGAGAGCTAGGAATTAATTCCAAGAATCCATCTGAGCTGAAATCCAACCCTGCTTGTTTTCTCCACTTACTGTCTGAACACAAACAACTTTTTTTTTTTAAAGGAGTAAAACCCACGTCATTTATTCTCCACTGGGTTTTAGGCCATGTCTTGCCCCTTTCACCTCCATCTTCCTCAGATTTCAGTAAATCAAAGGGTGAGGAATAGCCCTCTTGCCAAAGCAATCATTCTAAAATCAATATTTAATTTTTTTTTTTTTTTTGAGAATAGCAATTCTCACAAATACCATATTGCAAACAAGAGTGGCAAATGCCAGCTATCCACACAAATATGAAGGTGAGAGCAAGAGGAAAAGCCTTACTAAGAAACAGAAGAACTTGTGTTAGGTTAGGAGACCAAGGGACCAAAACAGGGCATGGGGTAAAAGCGTGAACACTTCAGACGCAGAGCAAAGGGCACAAGGTTTGCAAYGGGCTTCTGAACGTCTCCTAGTAATCACCACTGATCCATTCCTCCTCCAGATCAGCAAGCCACTTGCTGCTTTCTCACCTTCCCCCTGCTCGAGGGAAGCTTTCCCCAGCACCGTCCACACGCCTCGAGGCAGCCCCCGGGCCCCGCCGAGGCTTTGGCTGGAGCRGGGGGGGAGCAGGTGGAGAGGAGCCTGCGCCTTCCTCCCGCCCCGAAATAGCAAATGCCAGAGCCGGGGCCTCGCTCATAGCAATCATTCCTGCTAAAGCAGCACAGGCCTGCCTGATCCCCCTTCAGAATTCAGTAATAAACTCAAAGGAACTGAAATTCAGGGGATTTTTTTTTTCCAGTCAAGCGGCATGCCCCTCCCAGAATAAAGTACGGGAGGTAGGCGAGGAGCATGCCCAGGGCTGTGGAACTGAAAACCACGTGCAGCAGCACCTGAAAGGTCCTGCAGGTACGAAAGGCCACCAGGAACATGGGAAAACAAGTCCTCAGGAGCAGCACTTTCCAGGATCCCCTTGCTCTGCCTCCAAGGAGGCATTTCCATCCCAAGGAGATGCAGCTCCTGCCTCTCCCCGCAGTACAGGTTAATAAGCCCCTACAGAAAGGGGTGCGATGAGCAGTCCGGAGGAAGTTCAGCCCTCAGTAAGTCAATATGCTCTTCAGYCCTTTCCATACAGGATGGTGTGCCTCTTATAAGAGAAAGGAATGAAGAYGGCTTTCCCAATATCCTGCTAAATGTTGAAAAAGATGAACTTGCCCCCATCAATCGCAGGCTGCACTGAGCCAGCCTTCAGCTGCAATCGCCACTCCATCGCCTCCCAACACTTCCAACTACATGTGATTTCATAGCATGAAAAAATAATTACGGCTTCTAAATTGCRAACAGATTTAAATAGCAAGTAGCTTGGCCCCATGAAGTATGTGCAGTTGTTTAAGTGCCTCTGGTAAGAGCTGATAAATGCCAAGCTGCTACAGGAATCAGCCACCACCTCCAAGCTGCAGGAGAGCGCTCAGCGCCTCATTCAAAGACAAGCCACCCCAAATCAAATCTACCTTCTGCCTAAATGAAGTCTTGAAGCTGTAACTAAAGTGAAAACCTGAAATGACATTACACACRTTCTTTAATTCGTATTGTTCTTCCTTGAACTCTGTCAATACATCTGTCATCTTGATTGCTCTTTCTTTCCTTTTGTTCTAAAAGCAACACAGGGATTTCTGGACTGCCTTTTTTTTTTTTTTTTTTAAAATCAGTCACCATTTTAAGAGCTGTTTAGGTTTTCCGCAGGCACTACTATTTGCGGAGTACTCCAGAACCAGAGCAGAAGTCTCTGCAGCTGAAGGCAGTCCCCGAGCAGCTCCCATGCAGCAGGTGGGAATACCACCACCCCCCCTGCAACACACCTACAATTTTGACACGGACATTTAACACCTCGCCCTCCCAGCCAGTCCATCTCTGCAGTGCTGGTTTATGGCCTCTGCAAAGTCGGGCAGGAGACGTGCCTGTAGGCAGGCCCCTTACTAGAAAGCTACTTGTTAGGCTGGAGTCAAACTCCGCAGGAGCCAGCGCTGCCGCAGGAGCAGCCTCTTGCCTGGGCTCCTCGCAGCCTCCCCCTCCTCCAGTTTGCAGCCACCCCAAACTATGCCTGACGAACAACATCAGCATTTCTSCTGCACAGGCTTTTGAACTGGAAGTTGATACACAAGGAACAGTTTGCAGCAGGGGAAAAAAACCACCCAACAACTTTCCAGATGAACACAATACCATCTTTGGCTTTCCGCAGAAACAAGCCTTTTGTTTACAGGCTTGCAGCATCTGACTCCAGGGGCTGGTCTGTTCTTGCTCAGAGAGGGAAAACAAGCCTGACCTCAGCGTGCTGGAATAAACTCTGCCCCCTCCTTCCTTCCACGCTTCTCCCAGCGCAAAGGTAAAGAACAYGATATCCAGCAGCGTGACCGAGCTTGCCGAGCAAAGCGTGACCGCACACACTCCTGTTTACTGACATCGAAAACAAGACTGCGAGAGCCAAGGAGGTAAACTGGATGTGCTCCTGCTGCCATTCATCAGGCTACGCCGGCCGGCACTTCCCAGCTGGCGAAAGGTCTGCAGTAAGTCAGCTGGTCCCCGGTACGTTAAGTACAGMACTGACCGTTCAGCACATAGCTCTCCGTGCCCGGACAGCCACGCTCGGAGCAGGCACTCCCCTATCTCCCACTGGTACCATTTCCTACACAGTGGATAAACAGGCTGCAGTTTCCTCCAGGCAGGTATTGCACACCAGCTCTTGCCGGCAACAAAGCCTGAGCAAAGAACCTAAAAGTCGTCGTGCAAGATTCGGAGTGGCTCTACCATTCTCATCAGAAACAGCTACTCGTCATGGGAATTTGTCACACCAACAGGTTTGAGGAAAAAAAAAAAACAAAACCAAAAACTTGTTGCATTTGGACCTTCTTGACCTATGCCCTGTTTACGGTGCAGGCCAGAACCCTTTGCTTAAGCCTGCTCTGCAAACATGCAAGCGGCTAGCAATGCAAGTACCAGCACTTTAAGAGATACCTTGAAGTGAGCGTGGGCAGCAAGGAGGGGAATTCCTTTCCGAACTAACTGGAAGCGGCAACAGTTGGTAATGCAAAGCATCTCCCAGGGCCGGAGCCCGCAGCTGCCAACGTTCCCTCAAAGTCAGGGCAAGGCTCGAAGGAAGCCAGATCATCCATTCCAGCCCACCAGAAAACCTGCGGTGCCAGGAACTCCGTGGGAGGCAGTCTCTGCAGAAGAGCCTTTCCACGAGGATCGTCCAGCTCACCGGCAGGAGGAACTTGCTATACTTCCCTCGGACACTCCAAGATCCGGGAGATCGCGGAGCGGGCAGGGGGCCAATGCTATCAACTATTCCAACTGTGATTAATAAAAAGTGCTATGAAAAGATTAGAGAGAGCTTAGGAATACAAAATTCAAAGACTCATCCTTCTGTAACAAGCGACTGCTGATTGTGCTACGAGTCCTTAAGATTTTTAAAGAATGCTTCAATACGTGAAAAAGCATAAAAATCAAAGATGCTGCATTAATATGGTGAACAAGACACCAACCCTACCACCCTTCCAAATAAAGGTCGATGTGCAATGCTCTTGACAACCTGACTTGGGGTTTTAAAGTGAGAACTAGAAAAAACTGCATTTGCGCAGGCTCTAAAGACTAACTCCAGCCTGCAGTCCGCTCATTTTGCTTTCGAAGATTTCGAGCACTAAAGAGCCCGTGCATTTTAGAAAAAACCAGAGCCAGTCAGCATGCTATTTGTGCAGAACAGCCTCGACATTCCCCTTCCAGAAGGCAGCCCTGCCCTGGCAAGAGCAGCGAGATGCAGTCTGCCGCGGGGCTGGTGCGGAGCTCTGGCCTCCCCGGCCCAGCGGACGACGCGACCTCGTTCAGCGCTGTTAGGGAACGCAGAACAGCTCACGGAAAATGAAGCCGTCAACTAGCAAAAGGCTCCTTTTAAGATGCCTGACGGATCCCTCATCAAGGAACCTGGGAACTGTTACATGCCGTACCACAGGGCTAAATTAAAGCATTGCTGGCAGGTACTGCTGACCGACAGATAACGAACTGACACCGAGATGCATCAGCATGAGACTGTGATTCAGAGCCGCGCTGCAATYATGAGGCAACGACCTGCTGCGCGGCACGGCGCGTCTTCTCACTACAGGCAAGTGGGGCGCAGACCCACACCAGAAGTTCAGGTTCCCCCAGCGCTGACGCGTTAGTGAAGTTAAAGGGAGAGAAACGCGTTACTGAGGGTGAAGTTGCTCAGATCACACTCGAAATGAAATAACCTTAATCGGATAACCAGCTCCGGGTTTAATTCTGCTACTTAGTACTCTAATAATAGGCAAAAGATCTTAGTCCAGAGGTAGACTTTGTCATGTCTCTAAAAATATATASCTATAAATAGTAAATCATTATCAAACAATTGCATCTGGACAACCAATGCAAAATATCCATGGTAAAGAGGAGCTTGTAAAGTTTAACTTTTCCCCATTAATTCCCTCCAAGGGATGAGCAGATTCTTTTTTCCCTGTCCACAGAACTCTCCAGCACACAGCCCAGGATTTTTGCTAAGTAACAGCTGCCACAGCCAGTGCACATTTGCTTTTGGAAGCAAATTGCTAATTGTGAAGTTGCTAGGAAGTCTGTTCTGGCAACTTGCTCTGGAACGTTTTTTTAAGTCCTAAAAAGGGAAGGCKTGGAGGAGAGGCAAGCAAAAAGGGCCTTCCCTATGTCCTGCAGTGCTTCACACCTCAAGGGATCTATGCTTCGAGCTCGAAAGCCGCAGAAACCGTTTGACAGGACCCGTGCTACTACACTTGTAGCTAAAGTCCCTCCAAAGGCAAAGTGTGACCAGCAGCTGCTCCGGTGAAGCTCAGCTCCTTCGGGGTCTCSGAGCAGAGCAAGGGGAAGCATCGCTAGCGGCTGTGCTGCCGGGGGACGGAAAGCAGCCCGGCACCCCCGTTCCATGCACAAAGGCATCTATGCATGAGCGGCTTCACCTGGGGGAAGGTGCAACTCTAGAGCACACAGCCCTGTAAAAAAACGAGTCATTAATAACTGAAGTTTAAGTGTGAAACGCCTTAAACTCTCCTCCATCTAAGGAGAAGGAGCAGAGGTGAACAAGGATGGCTAGCACGGAGCAAGGCAGCGTGGTACACGAGCACCGGATTTACCTACCCAGCCATTTGGGTGCACGCGGAGCGCTCTGCTGAGCACTACGGGGTACTCAGAAGGCCAGTTACTACACAACCATGCATTCCTACTCAGGCTTTGTTTTTCCTCTGAGCAAAAGAGGAAAAAGTTTAAAATAAACCTTGCAGACAGCAGCATTCCATTCGCAAGAGTTCATTCTTTAAAGAAATGGGACAAACTAATTCCTCAGTAAATATTTGGGGTTACAACTCTGCTTAGCAGTATCTCGTTGAACACTTCCAAGGTTTTAGAGAGCCAGTAATRCACTCAGGACAGCAGTCCATGGAAATAACAGGACTTATTTCAGCAGTAACAGAGCTATTTTTAAAAATTTTACTTATGGGATGCCAATTTCCTGAAGCTGTTTGGAAAATTAAATTTAAAAATGTACAAACACTAATGGAACAAAAATGTGCTATAGCAACAGCCTTCTTTTGCTAGGAGATACACTAGATATGTTTTTGGACTTTCCAACTTACTTTCATCCAAAAAATCACCTTTCCCTCCTTTTAGAGGACAAATTAAGAATAGCAACAACAAAAAAAAAAATCTGTATGTCTGCAGCAAAAAATATTTCCTTATAGAGAAAGCTTGTTCCTAAAAAAAAAAATCTTCCAGTTTTAGCAAATGCCTCCAGCTGTTATAAACAGATCAAACCAGTGACAATACACTTCTTTACTCTAGGGATGCCTAGGTTTAACATAATTAGATTAGCTCAATGCCTCTGCCAGGCAAATAAGCAATACAAGAAGTTCTTTTATGTCACTGACAACCTCCTAAAAATCGGAGGAATTTTAAAATGTACACCAACTTAACAACTGCTTGAAACAGGAAGAGGAGGTGAAAGAGTATCCAGCTGAAGCAGCAAGGGAGAATTCATTACACTGTAAATACCAGAGTGAAACACAGATGGGATGCTGAGGTTTATAATTCTTAAAGTGCCATTATAAAAGTGCGCAGGCATTTGCTTTTAAATATTATGACAAGCAGCTGAACGGCATAAAGTATAGCTATTTTCATAGGCTGCACCAACAATTCAGGAACTGTTCCAATAAAACAAATACTAAACATCAACAGGCTGTTGACTTCAAATCACTAAAAACACCACACACACAAAAAAGACAAACTGGCATTGCTTCCAAGCTAGCAATAAAGCACTCTTGAGGGAGGGGATCTCTCCCCCTTTCCTACCAGATGGGTAAAGTTCACCTCATTCTGCCATTACAGAAAGCGAGACGAGAAACAAAAATGTCTGGAGGAAGGATTTAGAAGCAAGGTTAATAGTTTTGTTTTAAATGTGGATGTTTCTCCTGGGATAAGTTTTATCTCAAAGCAACTTCTGAGGTTATTTCAATGTGCTTTCAYGTTATACAAGTGCCCTATCTTCTAGGGGCTATCAAGCAATTTTATATAGTCAATTAGTAAAAAAACKAAACGCCTTAATGAACCCTGGGAAACAGGGTGCTCTCGATATATCAGTGATTACTAGGCCAGGGCAGCAGCATTTCTGCAAGATGTAAGTCAGCAGTAAAGGTGCCTTCATGTAACTTTAAGCTGGGCAAAAATTGACAGCATTAAAAAACGCTTCCTAAATAACCGATAGGTGCTGTGAGAGTCCTGGCCGGCAGCAGAGAACTGCTGGTTATTCACCACGCAGAGCTGAACGAAACAAAAGGGTTCACAAGCGGGTTCTGGAAACAGAAGCCAAACCCAGCAGTGACAACTCATTCACAGGCCCTGCTGCAGGAACAGCTTAAAAAAGAAAAAAAGCACACTGGGCTGGGGAGAGATGCATGCTTCCATACTTCAATAAAAATCTGCCTCTTTAGCGAACAAAGATTTGCTTTGGAGATGGAGACTGGGATAAGCATTTCCTGTTTGGAGCCCTAAGGCAAAATATTACAATATAACAACCTCCATTAGTTTTCCTTTTTTTGTTTTTCTCCCCAATTCCTTATGTTTTGAATTAAGCCTCCCGTTGACTCTGACTCACAGGAAAGCTCTATGCTGATCCCATGAACATCGTTCCCCTCTTGGAGGAGACACCAAGTGCAAAAAGTAGGGCAAACTGACGCAAGTGGGACAGACAGGGGACATTTTTTAGGAAAGTGAGGCAAGAGGAAGCGCTGCCGTATCCCTGCCACAGTCTGGGGAAAGGACCAACAGTCACGTGATGATACACAGCTCCTGATACATTTGCTAATGAGTCTGCCAGTCAATTACTCATTTCAAATGGTTTCAAGGACTTATGCTCTCTCAGCGTTCTGGAGACTAATGCTGTTTCTCAGGTGACGAGCATAAGCGGTGCACGCCCGGCAGCTGATGCTGTGGGGTCCARCTGCCAGGGACACACTGCCCTCTCTTGGAGGCTCCAAAACCAGCCCCACGGAAGGACGCTGAAGACCAACACGCTGTGGGCATCTCTTAAAAAATAATTTCTGCCCAAGAAGCAAGTCCGAGGCAACCAGCAACTCTGCTAACGCTCCCCCGCCTGATACGTTGCTTTGAGGAAGCGTGAATGCCTCTTGGAAGAGCTGCTCTTAAGGTAGGTCAGTTTTAACTAATAACCTTGAAGGTACCTTTATATCATCCTATCAAACCTTTAATCTTTTCACCTGAAATTGCATGGCAGRTAATGCATGGCACGACTGTGTCTACCCCAGAGAATATTATAACATCTAAAGAGCGGTGATACTGTGATATGGTAACGGTCATCACAGAAAAAGAATGTAATTCAGAAAAAACATTCCAGCTTATAGGCAACAGCTACGTGTTAGCTTTCTGTGTGACCTTGGGGCAATTTTAGAGACTTAACACCCTACCTTGGTCAAACTGTCTCTAAGTGGACTCTGAGCGTGCTGCTACCACGTTCACACCACTCACCTCAGAAGATCTCCCTGGTTTGGGGAGYCAAGGATACAAAGATGTGGAAAATTAACTGTGAGGCAGGAGAGGCGGTTTGGATGGCTTTGTGGTGTTGTGCTGCATAAACRTACCTGGTCAGAGAGGGTTCACACCACCTTCTTCAGCACAAAGGCAGATGTGCTCTCTGGCTTGAAAAAAGGGCAGCTCTCCTAAAAAAGGAAATGGAGAGAGTTTTCAGCAATCAAAACCTTCCTGCAGGGAATGCCTGCTACTCTGAACATCGGGCTTTGATCCAACCAGCTGAAGCACCTCACACCTTTTTTTTTTTTCCTCATTTAATGCAGGCAGGCATAGTAGCCATATGGCTACAAAGACCTTTTTACACTGACAGACACAGGCGCTATTTTCTCCCTGCCTGAAACCAGGCTAGGCTTGGCTATTACAGAACTATTTAAAGTCACCCAATAAGTATGAGGGRCATGTCACATGGGTTCAATGATTAGCAGCTTCGCAGCTATGATGGTCGGCCAGCTTCAAGGCTGACTCCTGCCACRGAGGAGAGCACCTGTGTGAGCTCACTGCAATTTCATATCTGAGTCTGAAGATGGCTCCATCGGCACAAGAGATGCCATCCACTCATGCCTCCCTATGCACAAGAAAAAAATATCGTTAGGCACACAAAGAATGAAGAAATATTCAGAATGCTTAGTCAGCCATCAATCACATGTTATTTGTCATACGCTGACAACAACGATGCGGTGAAGGCAAGGAAGCAGTCACACACATGCATTATRTATTTCTAAAGATGTAAGACTGCGATATAGAAGCTACAACAAAAGAAACTAGAGAAAAATAGCTTGAGCAACTCATGGAAGTCAAAGAGAAAAAGAATGACAAAGACAGGTTTAACTAAAGAAAGGGAAGAGGAAGGCATATCTGCAGCATTTCATTTTTTGTTCCTCCCCACAACGATCAAATTAAAAAGCCCACACACTTAAATTAAGTACAAGTTAAAAGGGAGCTGGAAATACAGTCATTCAGAATCACTGTTTAGGTTAGGAAAATTGCTGCATTATATTCCTTTGTCAAGCAGCAGATAATGAAATCTGCAAAAGAAAATGAGGAATTTGGACCCATCGCACAAGAACCAGAAGGAAACCGAGGAAATCTGTGGTATGGGTTTACCACGCAGGGCCTAGGGAGCTCTGGCCCCATAAACACCACCCCGCAGGGCAAGAGTGACGATGACAGGACGCAAAAGTGGCTGTGCAAAGATCCCAAGCTCCTTCCCCCATGTCTTCATCACAGCTACAGCCATAATGCTACCCTCACACACACAGCCCAACAAGTTTTAGACCCCAACAGTTTGTTTCGGTTTGGTTCTTTTTAAACACAACATAAAAAACAGAACTTGGGGAGGGCATGTGCCCAGGACCCAATTAGAGAGCTGTGATTTACTAATAAACCTTTCTTCAGGAACCTTCACAATRTTTAATTTATACCTTCGAAAACCCCTCTGAAAACACCTGGCTCCACCAACGTCAGGCAAGGTTTGTCATTGACTTAAGGGTAAATATCCTCATCGCATTTATGTTTACATTGCATTGTGCCCAAAGCTCCAGATATGACTTTAATATTTAATTCATGGTGACAGGCAGTCACCGCAGCATTTCCAACAGCCAGCCAACCCCTGCAAACAGAAGGCTACCGAGACCCCGCCGAGGCTTGACCCCAGATGAAACCCTCTCTAGCTATTAGAAGAGAAACATCCAATTCACGCTWGAACATTTAACGGGAGAGAGCACAAAGGGAATAGAGAATATGAACATTACTATTTTAGGTAAAGCTTCTGCAAGCTTGGGTTTCCTTTAAGGTGTGATAAAAACAATCGGGTAACTATGGCTGGTGCTGCAARGGGCCACAGGGCAGTAACAGGGCTGCTGCTGGTGCTCGGCCAGTTTTCATGGCAACAGCACTAAAACAGATGCTGCAAGCTTTGGGAGGGCAAGTAGCTGCAGAGCTTGTTTCTAGAGGGAACTGTTTAATGTCTAATCATTAACAGTAAAAAACACCCTAGATAAAAGTCAGCTAGCAATAGACTAAAGCAATGATGCATTTCAAGTCAGCAGAGTCATTACAGTCACCAGGAAGCGCGGGATGTTTGCTTGTTCCTGTTATGGCTCTACCGTGTTTCCCCTGCAGAGGGGACAGCTTCACAGGAAACAATATAAATTAGAATTAGAAGGAGTCATCTATTTGTTCTTCAAAACTCTCTCATCCAAACAGCAGGAGCATTCACTCCAGCSGGCTGAAGGCAGCAAGATCAGACGTGCTTACACACCTCAGGGCGGTTTAAGCTGCTGCTGCCATTAAAGATGAGAAGCGGCGGYGTTGTGAGCTTCCTTGCCACAAGGACTGCAGGGTTACGTGGTCTGAAAGGTGCAAACTTAAAACGTGTCAACCCCATTACTCGCCTGGTAAGGTTGTGAGGGCAAACCAACCCCGACGTGCACCTGCAGGACCCTATTCTGTGATACAGCAGCACACGTGGGAGTCCCCTAAGAGCCTGAGATAGAAACGGAGATACATTAACCGTCCGCTGCCTGTGCGGCACATCTGCCCTGTGGAAGAGATGCCAGCCATCCCGTGCTACACGCCTGGACCGGGACGGGCAGGCTCTAGGCACAGTGACGGCCCGGCCGTGCATCAGCACCGGTCTCCGACCTGCAGCACCGTCAGCTGCTCCGGCTCTGACCTGGCTGCCAGACAAACACGGGCACCGCTAAGGCGACAGGCAAAACGTCGAGTCCTCTCACCCTTCCAAGAAATCTGCTGCATTAAGACACCCGCTAGACTCGCTCCAGTCCAGCCCACGAGGCATCAGTATCTACCAGCCCGTGTACTRGAACAGAGAGTCATTTGTTCCCTTTCGTATCAACCCTACTCTCTGGGCTAAAATCCAGAGACAACTGCTGAGAGCAAAACCCCTCAGCTGCCGAACAGGCAGGAGGTTCCCAGACCCTCCTCCAATGCCTCCGTCCAGGAGGGGTGTCCGCCCCGAGCCCCCTCCCAAGAGAGCCCCCGAAGCTGCAGCTGTAAGCGAGCACAGGGGAGGCTGCTGCAGCTGGAGCCTGATGAGAGAACACGTGAAATAAAACAGAACTAAGCCAGATCATTTTAAATTGATATAAAGTGTTCTTTTTCTTCGCTACCAGAGGTACATAGACTCCRTGGATGAGCATGGAGAAAGCCTGCATCATCCTCTCTAAACCTTTCCTTTTGAGTACCTTTATCACCTCACACCCCCCCAAAAAAAACCCTGTTAAAACAGACCTAGTGTTCAAAGACAGGTTCTAAACAAATTTAAGTGTAAAAAAGTCTAAAAGGCTCTATGAAGAAGGCAGCAGCACATCAGCARCCGTATCTGCCTTCGCTTCCTGAAGCTAAAACATCGCTCTGTCCATCACGCAGTAACCCCAGGCCCCGGCCCCGGCCCCAGACGTGCTGCTCTGCCCCCGCAGACCCAGGCATCTCCCGCCGGCCACGCAGCACTCGCCGTCTTTCCACGAATGCAAGGACAAAAGCCCACGCGACACGGCACCGCACCAGCCCTGCCCAGCTGATCCGCAGCAGCGGACAACAAAATGGCAATGCTTTCAACAGGAAGCTTCACGCTCTGAATTATTAAGAAAAATTACTTACGATTACGAGATGGCACCACAAAACAAAATGTATGTTCACTGGTTTTTAACAGAGCCGTTTACCATTTGTTCTTAATCTCCAGCCCCTGTATTTATAGCAACACTACTCACATAACAAAGCTTTGCTGTGCTTGAGAGCGTTACAGAAACAGGCTTTTTTTAAAAAACATATTTAGAAAGGGGTATCCGAATAATACTTTGCCCTTTTTTTGGTATCTTTTATCGAAAGCTTCTTAAGCAGCAATAGTTTGCTTCCCTACTAATGTGGTGTTGGAAAAAAAAAAAAAAAGTCTCAACTGCCTCATTACAATCAACGTTGACGCTCCTAAAAATCTGCAATCGGAGGCTGGGGAAGTTCTTGAAACCTGTCGTCCCAGAGACGGAGCGTCACTGCTGCTCTGCCTTCGTACCCAGCAGGAACATCGCTCCTTCACCCRCAGCCACGATGCAAAGCCAGAACCATACAGATAGCCAGGGTCCCGATGAGCTGCTGAGCGTGCTGCAAAGCAAGTTGCTGCCCGGTCACTGGGATTCAATAAAACCATCTGAACCCGCGTCCCCCACGATGGGCCAACTTTGGCAGGAGCTCAGAGTGAAGCTCCTTCCACCGCTGAAACACCAAGTGTGGTTCACGTCATACAGAAGACGACAGCAGGAGCCCACAGCGTCCCGAGAGCCAAGCTGGCTTGCGGCAATGTAATTTCAACTCTCCTCTTAGCACGGCTGTCCTCACTCAGACCAGCTAATGAAGTCGGAATTGCAAGAACAAACCTCGTAAGATCAGAGCGGCAACCGCTATTGGTAGAAAACTGAAAAAGCCTTCAAATACTACAGAAAGCCCACTCCTAATGAGATCTGTTTCAGTGTCACATAAGCCAAGAAAACAAACAAATATTATTATATTCATAGAAATGGATTAGAGCTCAATCTTCTGTAAATCCCGTCATGCAAAGAAACAAGCAAATTCACATTCACAGAGAGGTACTTGCCAGCTCTTGGTGCGAGGCTGAAAGAGGTCACGAATTTATGAGCTCTCACTTATGAATCCATTCTTTTCTAGCACATTTATACAGCTCGCAAAACCTTGAAAAGAGCACTTGGCGACAAGTCTGCCAGCCAGCTCTCTGCTCCCTGAATTCTTTATCATCCTCATTTCCTATGGTCTAAGGGAAATGCACGCAGCCAGTAGGGACAAGTATTAGATCTTGTAACAGATTCACCTGCTCCTTAACTTTCTACTCCAACAACTAGTTCCACAACAACCCTTTAAATGAGGATGATAATAAGAATAACCCCATTATCCTGGAAGGAGGGTATAAGAATCAAGAGCAAGAGCACTGTCAACTTTTGTCCTCCTCTATTTTTCTTAGACAAAAATGTTTTTTTGCTTTGATAATCTCACTTAAGTTTGGTCTACATAAGTATGCAGGCCGCAGGGTGAAGTACCTAGTATTTTAAAATGTTTTAAAAAAAAAAAAAGTTTTAAGAATTCTACAGTTTATGATTGCTCAGTGCTACCAGCACTTGGGAGAGGAAATACTCCCCGTCGAAGGCAACCTGCAAGCAAACTCAAATATCAGCCAACACTAAGCAGAAGAAATACAGAAGATGTGGACAAAAGCCTCTCAAATACTGTTACAGGATTAAGTGGAAAGTGTCCAAGACCATCCTTCTTCCCACCCAGACCTTATATTTTATTTTTAATCAGCATAACAGGTTAAGCCAGCAGATCCCTCATTTCTTGGGTTTGAAGGAATGGAAATTTACAGTGCAGATCATTCACAATAAGCAAGCAGCCACAAGAGAAAGATGGAGAAACACAGAGCCAAGACAGAGCCCTTTTGCGGTAATTAAAAAAAATACTGCATTTGATTAATTTTAACTTGTATGCACTTAAAAAAAATTCAAGTAGCATTTGGACAACTTCTCAACAGAAGCATCCACATCGCTCTGCCTGGCCGTCCAAAACCCGATCCACGGGCACCGGCACGCGGGTTAGCTTGATACAATCGGTCCCCGCAGGAATTTGAACCCATAATTACAGCATATCACAGCAGTTCTGCACCTGGGAAATATGAAGGAGGAAGGCTTTATTTATGCAGGGGACAACAGTTTCAAGGATGACAYGATTAAATCAAGGAAAAATGGTTAAATGCAGAAAGCTGGCAGATTCAGGAAGCTCTTAAAAGAAAAACAGCTGCACCAGAGGCCCTTCGGCTTCTCAAACTACAGGAAAAACGCCTGCGCACGGGAGAACTTTGAACCTGAAATGCCTCAGGAGCACTCACCAGTATCCTCACGATTAAAAATTCAGAAAGGCGCTGAACTTTATTACCTCCAGCAGCGGCAACCCTCCTGCCAGCCTGCGGCCCCTCCCTCGGCTCGGGGTGGTAACGAATTTCCTACCCCACTAGCAGTTAGCTTTGTTAAAGCCTCAAACAAGATTTCCTGCCCCTCCACCAGCCTTCCCCCAGTGCTTTTCCTGGAGAYGTTCGCATCTTCCCCAGGCTAGCAGAACTTCCCTCCGAAAATTAGGGAGCAGCATACTTTTGAATCAGGGTGGTTCGCCTACAGAGAGATTGTGTTTCACCTACAAAGTAACGGCRTACACAGTTATTAGCCAAACAACCTCTCCCAGCTGTTATTTACTGAAGAGAGTAGGAAGTGGTTACTCTCTCCAGCTACAGCTAAACCACAGCAACTTTTAATTTTTTTTTTTTCCTTAACGCAGTACAAAGGGAGTGCAGTAACAGTGCACCAAAGAGATGCACACAATACATCTCCTCTGTTAGTTGACAACCTCCTTCTATTTCGGGAATGCTCATCTGCAGGTGGAATTGGATTTATGTTCCCATGACTGACAACACAACTCACTCGACTCCGCTCCATCCCGGCCTATGGCAGCTGCTGCTATTTTGAGCGCTATGCCTCTCCAGCGCTGCCGAACAATATTATTCCAAAGGTGAGAACTATTTCCAGATAACACGAGAACAGCATTTTTCACACTTAAAAAAAAAAAAAATCATGGATTTTTAAGAAGTTTTGCAAGAGGGTGAAGAACCCTCTCCCACCAAGCCAGGGTCTACTTGCATTAACGGGCTTTTCTTATACATAACCCATGGAGTCGCTGAGACTATWAAAACGCAGTTAAAGTCACTGCCCTGGAGCCCACTCGCTGCCCTCCTGGAATGGGCAAAATAGTCTTACCTGGGCTATCACAAAGATATTCTTCACCAGCAAGTAGGAAAGCATCTGCTTCCTCTATCCTGACAAGAACCTTGCCTTCTGGCAACAGATTGGCAATGTAGTCCTTCAGAAGTCACAGCTACAGCCCATCTATGCTGGAATTGTCCCCAGAAATATCCATAAACCAGAAAGAAATAGAAAAATGTGACGTAACATTGAGTCAATATCATATGTCCTAACAAAAATGTTAAACCCAAGGCATATAATTTTGTTTTTCACACATAGGCACCACAAATACTTTTCACAAACATGCACCAAAAAAGCAGGTTGTTTTTAGACTACTTAAGACATGTAAGAGTTAACTGCTCCTTAAGAGCCTCTAGAAGTGTCAACCTAGATCCCCAGAAAGAAAAGCTGAGGGTGGGATAATAAGGCAAAGAATGTTAACCATCTAATTAGCAACCAGAGAAGGAAGAATTTTGTGATCAGTCAGAAGCGCTGACTTCTTTAAGCTTCATATTGACCCCTGCAAGCACTGCAGTTCAGCTAGAGCTGTTCTCGGTCGCTCACCCTAAGGTCCCTGACACAGAGAGCCTCTAATTGCTACAAGCAGCCAGCTCTGCAAGATGAAGGGCTAAGCTGGACGATCGACCAGAAGGTCTGAAATCAGAGCAGTTCAGCTTCTTCCCTGCAGCAGTTGAAAGGCTGCCCACCGCAGCTCTCGTGATCCGACTTCCATTGCAATTAGCCACAAAAGCTGTATCGGGTCAGCAATTGTTTCAGCCTTCAGAAGCTTGTGTCTTCCACGATGCCTGTAATGAACAATGCCTGGACAAATTAAATTCTAGTCAAGTCGTCACCAGCTGCAGCTCATATGCACACAATTTTTTAACTAACATTCTGGAGCAAGCCCTTCCTTGTCCTCCATGAGCTGAATTGCTTGTGCCCCACAGGGCTGTTAGAAAATAATTACTTCTCTAAACCCACAGGCTACTCTTCCAAAGTAGGTGTGCCCCATGACTAATATCTGGCAACCAACCAGTTCCATCTGCATTGGTATGCTGCGAGCACAGAGCTACTGCTGTCACTTGCAACAGCTCCTGTTATAGCTATACTAACAAATGTGAAATCCTTTTTTTCACCCCAGTGTCCTATGTTAAAAATGCTGCATATATTTCTGCTGACGTCTTTACAAAGTGTAGCTGCTATTTATCATGCGCACTAATAGATCAGTCCTTAAAGCAAATGCTGTAAGCTCGACAAGTTTCTACAAGGGACCATAACGCCATGTATTTGAGCACTGACAAATGAGTTTGGCATTGCACCTCTGCAGTGTAAATCAGCAGAAAACATGGGATTTTGTTGCCTTTCCCAGAAAGATATTTGCAGCAACCCCCTTCAGAGGGCAGGGCGGGATTTACGCTTTAACACGCACAGAACAGTCTGYGGACTCACCAAAATGGAATTAAAGAAACCCACCCGTTGCTCCTGCAGCTCCTCCTGGGGACACGCTTTCTATAGCTCGCTTCCTGACACAACCAGCATCACAGCACCAGGAAACACAAATTCATTCAAACGAGCAGGGAACGCACAGCACAGCCTGAAGCAGCTCTTTCAGATGGATACTGGAGTGCTAGGAGCCAAACTCAACTTAGTAAAGCAGGCTGCAGGAGAAACGAGAGAGAGATAAAGATACCCGTGTTCACACTGCTGACTGTGCCTGAATGTCTACTGGGTATGTTTGAATCATCAGTTTGTTTCCCAAAAAACGGGCATGCTGCACAGACCCACCTCAAATTAAACACACCTGATCCACAGCGACAGCACTTACAGGTCTACTGATGGACAGACGCCCGTACTCTGAGAACCAAACAGTTCTGGAAACCGTTTGTAGGCAAAGCAGCACGGGGTTTTAAATCGGAAGAGAAAGACATGATGAGAGGTTAGTTTATTTCCAACTCCTTTTACATTCCTCTTTGAGAGCTTTTCTTACAGCCACATTCACCTGAAAACGATTTCCAGGTCCCATYTGTAACAAAACAAACAGTAAATCATTGTGCTGACCGGCATCTAATCCCATCCTGCCRGCAGTTATCTTCACCTGACTCAAGACAGCGACCAGAGCACAAGGTGAAGGGTTCTCTTCATTTATACATTTCCTGTGTTCCTTCTTTACCAACAAACACTCAAGAAACCAACAAAACAAACCAACAAAATTAGGCTTAGTGATTCCCTGACCACATGAAAAAATACCAGTTTAAAGACCATCAACACTTGAATTTCCAGTCTTGCACAGTTTCGTCTCCAAACTTCACTCCATTCTTAGTCTTACAGGACACCAACCCGCTCTCAACTGCTAGATAATATTTCTTTATTTTAGGACATTCTTCTCACCCTTCCTTGCTTTTTAAAACCGATACTTCAAAAATCTCATATAAAGAATATGACTTACCGAATGTTTATTTCCCCATTTCTAAGCTACAGTTCCGGTACTTAAGCAGAAAACATGCTGGTTCCAGGAAGCGTGTTCCACTTCCATTTACGAGCTTTAACACATACTTTGCAAAAACTCATTTTATATCCTTCCAGATGATCAGCACCACTTTTGATCCAAGATTTACCGGTCAGTATCTTACCAGGATGGAAGCCAATGGGTCAAGATCAACAGCGTAACTCCACACGCGATTCAACAACGGGAATGACGACAATGTTTAATCAGGATTAGCTGCAATTAAACCTGCCTGACACTAGCGTAACACAAGCTTTCCGTCGGAGCCACCGCAAGCCCTCACGACACTCGTGGGTTACAAGAAAAATGGTTTCCCAACATTTTGCCCGAGACACAATGAGTGTGATGCTCCTTGAAATCGATGCCAGTTCCTTTTAATCACTGGAAAGGCGTTACCTGGAGCGATCTGCTCAGACACCCGGCACCGCCGACCGCGCGCACTTCAATCCCACACCGGCCAGGAGAGGATCCACTGCTAAGATTACACTTATGGGCATAATCCCAAAGTTAGAAGCAAAAAGGTCATATTTCTTGGCCTTAACTAAGGATCTTTGACTAAAAGMAGAAAAAGAGCCTCTCAAGACTTTTTTTCCTTCCAATAGAAAAGTTGCATAGTAACATCAAATTCACATCTGTGTTTGGGAGTTGTACCATAATTCATAGTGAGTAACTGAAAAGAGAAGCCATGATACGTCATGATTTATTGAGCATAAACACTGATCCTTTGCCAGCAAAAAAAAAAGAAGTTACCCTTAGACYGGAGGAAATGAGAATAACCATGACTACAGCAGGAATAACCTCCTGAAAGCAGTTTCTGCAGTATGTCTACAGAGAAACTCTTCTGTAGTTTCAGAACTGCAGCAGAAAAGTCTGAGGACAAGCTGCAAAGGGTTAAAACACACAAGAAACATTTAGACATTGTGCATTTTTCTAAGAGGCAGAAATGGACAAAAAGCCTTCAGGGCTCCAAAAAACCCAAACTATTCTATATATTTAAAAATAGATTTATTTCTTCTGAAGGGGATAAGTTGAGGGGAAAAAAAAAAAAAAAAGCTTTTGGAGAACATTCGCAGAACATCAATCTCACTTGCTGGCTGCTCCCCGGAGCCATGCGAGGGGGCTGCCATCTCCTCGCTGCCACCTGAGCGGGCCGGGGAGGTGTGGGGAGGAGGAACATCCTTCCACCATCCCCGAGACCACAGTCCTAACGCTGGCTTCAGGCCAGATCCCATTTTGCTACTCGTACGTTTGCATTAGGAGCGAGGTATTTTTAAAATTACTCTTATGTGGTCCGTTTCCTAGCTTTTTTCCCCCCTCTTTCTGTAGAATGAAAATAAAACAGAGCAGGAGTTACTGAGGTTTCTCAGCTTTTACAGCTTCTTAAAAGTCCATTAAAAAAAATATATCTTTAACTGCAAATTTGGAAACGTTTTCAGTTATACAGAACCAACACAGGCTGGAGTAYTTCAAAACTTTTTCTTGTCTGTTAGAAGGAAGGGGGGGAAAACATAAAATAAATTACGAAAAAGCATAATCCTTAACTAAATTTCCTGTTTTGTGTCTCAGCATTAACGGTGTGACTGAATTTCCTCCTTTTTTTTTTTTTTTAAACGTCACAGCCAATCCCTACCCACCCATTTAACAAAAACCTAATCCAAAACTACTGGAGATTTCAGGCATGTTCGAGTTTGAAATATCAGCTGAATTCATAACTCATTCTCAGGAAAAAAACAGCTCCTACGCCCCTTAAAACAAAGATTAAACACACTCCAGCTGAAGAACTGCTCCTCTCGCACAACAGCCGCTTGCGCTGAACACCACCAGCATCAAGAATTAACTGCGGATCGCTATAGCCAGCCTTTTCAAACAAATTTGTTGTCATGACCACTTTTAGTTGCTTTTTAAATTAGTTGGTGGCTTTTCAGGTATGTTGGAGGAGCAGCAGGAAGGACGAAAGCAGTCRGCACGATTGCGCAATACAAAGAACATTTTAAAGTGTTTATCGAAGTGATGGGTTCGCTGGAGAGACAATTTACATCCGAGAAACCTGAGATTCTCGTGAGCAACTTTCACTTTCACAAAGAGTATTTAAAATGAAAACATGGTTGTATTGCACAATGGCCTGTTTGTTCCGGTATTTTAATAAAGGGCCTTTTAGCAGAACGAAGCAGAAGCGAGCAGATGATAACAGGGGGCTCTTATACGTGACGGCAGTAAAATCTGTACGGCTGGAGCTAACGCCGAGGGACGGAGCCGAGTTGTCCAAAGCAAACTGCCCATCGCTTACACACCCCCAAGGCCACCAAAACCAGATGCTTCCAGCTGGTACCCAAAAGCAAGGTCTGGCTCTTCCAGTTCTCTGCAAGTTCCAGCAATTTATTTTTAAATACAAACTAAGCAGGTAAATCTAAGACAAATTAATTTTTAAAAAAAAAAAGCTCTCTCCAGCTTTGCTGGTTTGCCCTTATTGCGACGATGGTCAGACCACACAGCAGGAGGGAACTGGATTTACATTTTCTTTTAGTTTTGTTCCYTTCCCAATTTAATTTCTTCTGACATTCTGCACATCAAGCTAGGAAATCCGTAAGAGAGAAGGATAATACATTACATTATCTGGCAACAGGTGAGAGGAACTAACCGACACACACACYGGCCAAAGAAGTCAGAGATGCTACAACTGGGAAATTTGGAAACTCGCTATGTACGCACAGGACCCACTGAAAGATTTCTGGTCTGTGGCTAAACTGATTAAATAATTTGAGTGATATTTGAGCAATTATAGAGAGCTTTCCACCTCAAAGCTCAACTACTAGACCTTCACAGCTCAATCCCTTTGACTCCTCGTAAAGATGGGGAAGCCAACACTGGACCTAGCAGCCACCCGAGCAAGCCAGCGCCGCAGCCACAGCGGGTACCTTACTTCAAACCGTACCCACTATCACGTTGATAGAGATACAGCATTTTACAAAGCCCTTTTTCCTCTTGCTCTACCCTCCCCGTGCAAGCATGCCCAAACAATTACAAACCTTTACCCTGCTTTTTATGCAGCCGTCATTTTTGGGTCATCCACCCACGGCCTTCCTCCAGCGCAGCAGGATCGCCATCCCTCCCGCCAGCTTCGCCGCTACCCGCAGCGTTTGGAAGAGCGGTTTGGAAACTCGTGTAAGTTCAGAGCTGCGTTGGGCTCCACAAACCCAAGACGACCAAACTATCCAACCCGAGCTAATCTTCACAGCTGAAAGGCCAAGAAGGTGCTTTTTTAAGCGACACCTCGAATTCTGCCGTTCGCCACCTCCTCGCGAGGACGTCAGCGAAAACTTCCCCCAGCCGCCGGCGAATGGACAAGCGGCTATTTCAAGCCCTACACAAAACAGACCATTCTAAGGGCAATTAGTTAGGCGCTGGCGCTCGGCCAGGCCCCCCGGCTCCGAAGACTAATGGCTGCGCTAACGGGATGACTTCTGGCAGGGAGAGCCACGATTCCCCGTCACTGATGGCGACAACTTCTACTGCCTTACTCACACGCGAGGAAGCGGAGAACGGCAGTTACCGGCAATAAAGATCGGTGTTTTCCAAAGGGCAGAGTGTCCAGTTCCTCTGGAGCCAAGTCCAGGGACAAGCAGCAGGACCGCAGGTCCAGGAGCCGGGCACTCGCCTCGTTACGCTAACAAACTTCAGGGCATAACAACCTCCCGGCGCACGAGGTAGGGCAGAGCAGTTATCTCCATTTCGCAGATAAGGAAATAAGGCAGGAAGGCAGAAGTTGGGCCGGCCGCAGGGGAAGTGTGATGAGCAAAGGACAAACCTACGTCTCCCRAGTCACACGCTCCTCTCCCGGCCACTGAATTATTCTTCTTGCCTGTTTGAACCAAGAGAAGTCAGTCTCCCGGTGTGCCTCCATTCCCCTACCTTCAAAGAGGGATAATGCCTTCCTAAGATAACTCTCGATGTCAAAAATCATTCATTACCTTAAGTAATACCAGTTAAGTACTACATCCAGGGATAAGATGGATAGAGAAGAAAAACTGGTAGGTACGTTGAGATGTGCCTCCTATGTAAATCATTAAAATCCACAACAATACTCCAGCCACACAAAAGAGCTATTTCCATTTGTTTCACAGCTACAGATGGCAGAAGAAAACCTCTCAGACAATAAGCTTTATTTAAACATATTGATCCAGCTTTTTTGGTGCATTTTCCCCCATACTGGTTACAACCAGAATATGATAAATGGTGCTACGTAGTCACAGAGCTCCTGTGCGTTTGCTTTGCGATCATGCAGCTGACGTGGAACCCAAACCAGCAGCCACCAACTCATCTGCCTGCACGCAACGGGATGTCCCACACAGCAGAAAGCTAAAGACAAGCAAAACCTCCAAAGGATGAAGGTCTGACTTCAGCATTACGTGCYTGAAAAGCAAGTAGTCTCTGAAAAGCAGTACGTTAAGAAAACCAAGCGATTACCTAAAAGGCCTCAAGTTTACTTACAGACTCAGGCTAAATATCAAGTTACTGACTTCTGTGGTCTACCACAAGTCAGCTTTTCTCCTGGTAGTAATCACCGCAGTTGTACTTGTCCGGGTCAGTTTTACAAGAAGCCCAGAGCTATAAACAAACCTGAAGGTTGCCAGTTTTCCCCCCMAAAAAACCAAAACCCATTAAAGATAATTCAACACCTTAAAAGCCACAGTAACTTCTTGCCTCATTTACAAGCAGTAACAGAGAACATATCTTAGCACAGAATGCGGCCCTGTCACAGTCCATTTGGCTTTTATTTAAGGCCACACCTGATGGCAATGGCCCAGTACAGAGGTAAATTCCATTCACCTGCTCTAGCACTGCTGAAGAAAATGAGCTGCAGAGGAGATCAGGTACCCAGCTCCAGCACCCTGACACCTTCCAGTCCCTGCTCACCTACACCTCCCTTCCTTCCTTCACCTCCTAAAGGACACCCGCCAGTATCCGGCTTTTCATTCCACACACTTCTCTTTAGAAATGAGGAGAAGAAGGAGACAGATTTCTCTCTCTGTCTGCGGCACYCACTTATCTCCTCTACTTTGCTCTACCTCAATAATACAGAAAATTCAGATACTGCAGCTACCCCTCCTTTATATAACCCATGCGCTACAATTCACTAGTGCCTCCAAAGCACTGCCCGGAACAGGCAGGCTACCATGACTATCCTTCACCAGCCATCAGCTCCTCCAGCTATTTTCCCCCTCCTCTCCACAACCTCTCTATACCAACCCACCGTTAACTCACGCACCCCAAAAACAAGCAGATTATGTGATATTAGACTTTCTGAGAAGCTTCCCAACCTCCTTTTATACCCCAAAAGGGGGTCTAGACCCATTCCCTGTTAAGTCACCCAACTTCCAAAGCGAGCTGGTGCTGAACTGTGTCTCTCATCAATTACGATTGCCCCCCCCATCTCATCCACCCAAAACCCCAAGACRCCCCTCGCCATCCCATCTCCGATCACACGCCCCCCACCTCCATCACAACAGCCCCTTCCACCCAACACCCACCCAAAGACCTCGGGGCCCCCCACCACAATAGAGCACAGCCCCTCTCTGCGTCCACCCCCAAACACACCCCCAGATCGCCTCCTCGCGCTGATCCTCCTGCAGAAATTATACCCCCCAGCCCACCAGCGCTTTGTGATCCCCTCCCAGCTGCTCACCCCCATCCTTCACCCCTCTACCACAAGCTCCAGCACCCCCAGGGCCCCCCTTGCCCACCAAGGAGCCCCTTAACCCCGCACCCCAGCCCACCCCCCAGCCCCTCTCTGGGGCTCCCCTGCTCCCAGCCCCGTACCCCAGGACCCCAGCACCCTCCTAACC
>JASVER010000170.1:1119632-1142447 GCA_030449065.1 Oceanodroma leucorhoa | reverse complement strand
ACTCACGCGCCGGCTCCCGCACGCGCCCCGTCCAGGCAGCCCCCCGCAACGGCGCCCGCCCACGACGCCCTCCTATTGGCCGCAGCGGGAAGCCCGGCTGCCCATTGGCCGCGAGGGCCGCCCGTCAGCCCGCCCACGCCCTGCGGGGGCCGCTCCTAACGCCCGCCTCGGCCTTGCGGCGCGCCACCGAGTAGGGCCCGTGGGGAAACGCAAACCGCGGCGGCGGGTTCCGGGGTAGCGCCGGCCCCGCAGAGCTGTCCGGGGCGGCCGGTGCTGACCGGGAAAAGCGGCGGGCCCGGGGCCACCCCGGAGCTGGCCACGGCGSGGCGGAGACCCACAGCCGAGGAGGAGCATCCTCCACCACTACATTCCCTAGTCCTGCAGCTTTGTGTTCAAGAAAAGTGTAAATTCGGCTAAAATAGCACAAACTGCTAGCTGAAGGCCCCAGGGAGAGCTGAAATGAACCTAAAAAAAAAATCAGGTTTTTTTTCCCCCCTCGAGGAGTTAAGAAATGTGGGAGTCTGGAAGGAAAGTTCCTTTTGCTAGGTTACAGAAAACAGCTGGAGAGAACTTAAAGGGAGCAGGGGAGGCAGCCACAGCAAGAAAGAGTTCCCATTTCTGTGCTGCAGAAACACACAGGAGCATTTCAGCAGAAAAGAACAGAACAAACAAAAAACCAGCTGGAAGAGGCCGATAAAACCCAGCTGTAGGTTGTGCCTCACRGAGCTCTGACCCCGCACAAGCCCGAGCCGACCCCCGGGTCTTGCTYCAGTCATCCGGGCGAGAGGGATAACAAAGAAAGTGTCCAAATAGTTTATTCTTCACAAGTTACATTAACCACATATTACTTTATGGAGCATTTACAAATCTTTTTTTTTCTTGATATTAATCTTCAGCTATAACCTGCTCACTCACACCGCCAGGCCTGCTGGAAGGGCGCTGTCCACCCCGCACCCACCCAGGGCCCAGCAGCCAGGCCGCGAACACGCCTTCCCCACCACGGATCGAGCGACCACTTTAAAAACAATTCTGAGGTCGATATAAAAGTCTCTGGCCTCAACTAGTGACTTCTGGGGGAAGCGGCCAGAGCTTTCTGCTCGCCCGAGGAAGGACACGGGTAACTCCAGAGGGGCGGAAAGCCGCGGGGCGCTGGCGTTGGCTGCAGGAGCCTTTTCCACACGCGGAGGCACAASGGCTCCTCGCCACTGCCCCGCGCGGAACCAGCAGCCGCTTCACTTCACTATCCAAGCGGCGTTTTTAATCCTTCTGCCCAGGCGCCCTCTGTTCCCACCATTAGCACAGTCAACCAGGTTGCTTACTTACATGCATAAAAGACAGATTAAAAAAGCAGAAGAAAAAAAAAACCTTTTAAACACCAAAAACATCATATCTTTCTCACTGTCCACCTGACTAGTTCACAGATCGGATCATTCCGACGACATAGCCATAACTACTAAACACTAGACAAATTTTGTCAGGACTGGGCGAGAAGCCCAAGCAGCGTACCTGGAAACGCTCACTGAAGGAGCGGTCGCCTGCTCTTCCTGGCCAGTCCCACCCCCCAACACATTTACACTAACCTTCRAGAGGCGACCACCAAACTCCCGTGTACTAACAACGCTGGCAATGTGGCTACAGACCTGAACGAGAAACACCGTGAATCTAACCAACAGCAACCCTGTTCCCGGAGACAAGAAGATCCTGCGGTCTCCAGTGTTGGAACACTGCCGCCTCGTAACCGGCAGGAAGATTAAACGGGGCAGGACGGGGGTTAGGTAGGACTTGAACACTTCTCTGAAGTGGCACGCGGGCAGGAAAGTGAAGACGTCCTGAAGTGAAGAGTGCATCGTTCTTCAAAAACGGGTTAAAAAAATCCCCATGTAGCAAATGACATAGAAAYGTAACAGTGTAGTTAATTTTCTGAGTTTCTTTAGAAAGACTGTTGATGCTGGTTTGTGTTCAGCTTGCTGGATCTTCCAGAAGAAAAAGAGACTAATGGAAAGGCTGAGGGGGAGGAGCAGGGACGAAGACTAAGGAAAGAAAGCGTGAATCTGTCTTTAACATGCAGGTCATATAAAGTATTTTGTTTTTCCATTATTTTTTTTCCCCCTCTTGGACACTTCCAACTCAAGAAATGGCAACACGCACATGGCTTCCAGTTTTTAAAGCAAAGAACATAGTTCCCACGGACTGCGCTGCAGAGACAGGAAGACAAGACATTTGCAAATTCAATCTTTAAGAAAATAAAGTGTCCCTTTAACCACCGTGAACACTAGATAATGAAACTCGTCACACAATGTGTGAGGGAAGTTCTCATTCACCACTCCCCAGGGCTGAGCCTCGCACCTGAGGCACAGCACTAGCAGTACTGATGCAGAGAACCCCGTCTGTATGGAGGGGAGACGCACCGAGTCGCTAAAATTAAGGCACAAGACAGATATTGCAGCCAAATACTTAACTTCCCACTCCGCTGGCCACAGTACAGCAGCACTCCCGGCTACAGCCTCACCTGGAGTGCTCATTCCTGCTGATCTTCGTTACTGGCACTTGGAGTTCGACTCCTAATCTGGCTTCGTAGCTGCTCTATTAGTTCAGGATTCTGCTGCTGCATCTGCTGAGCGAACTGCTGGCCCCTGAAGGAGAACAAGCAACAGCCCCGTTAGWGCTCTCACACACACACACAGGCTGGTGCTCGGAAATTCTTTACAGCGGATTGTCAAAACTCTAACAAGTAGTTCACACCACCAAAAGAGGCAGTACTTCACCCAACATTTAAGCCTTCCTCAGCTGTTAAATTAAGGTTCCACTTCYGGTCAGAAAAACCCCAAATCCATTTACTGACCAAGGCAACGGGTAACGCCCAGCTCTCTACTCACGCTTGTATGAGGCTGGCAAGATCATTCGTGGAGGGGCTGGTGCCTGCTGCTCCCATGGTGTTGTGGCCACCAGAAATCATCCCAGACATGCTGTGGGAATAACAGTCATTGCTCAGAGGAGGGAAAAAAATCCACAGAAATTGTTTGGTTTACACTGGGAGGGGAGTGTCAGCGTAACGGGAGCACCTTCCCACACAGATTATGAAGTTATCTGCAAGGGAATCTTCTGCAACAACTTTCTGTACATTAACTGCAGMAGAGTAACTGTAACCTTAAACTGCACAATACGTAGAAATATTTACAAAAGTGTCAGTTACTGTAGTCCCAGAACCCCCCCCTTCCGTGTGCAAGCCCTGCGTTATGTTTATTTAATTAAAACACTGCCCTTCCTCACACAAACTATTTGCTTGCGTCAAACGAGATCTACTGACAGGGCAGCCTACACACCGATCCCCTCACGGGGAACAGCCCAGAACACACGGGGTCGACACAGCCCCCTCCCCTGGAAGGCCTCAGGCTGCATCTGGCACAGAACCTCAGCTGGCAGCAGSAGCAGGAGCAGGCAGAAGCAAATGGAAGTGGCGGCTGGCGTTCAGCCCTTTAGCCAAGTTACCGCATGTGGTAATCAAAGGATGAGCTCCAGGGGCCTCTGACTCGCTGCCTAGCTGTGCTCTGAGAGGTGGTCAGGAGAGGTACGTGCCTGATTAATTTTGACTTTACACTACCTAAGCATCCCACAAACATTGTAAATTGATCCTCATAACCCTGTAGCACAAAGAATGGAAATATTCTCATTCTATCCAAGACAGAGCTGTGAAATCCTGTCTCCAGGTCACACAAATACCGTGCGGCAGAGCCAAACTGACCCCAAGCTTCCCAGACCCAATTCCAGTGCCACGATCCATGCTGCCTCCCTCCTGCAAACGTTTACACTAAGATCCCTCTTCAGCACAGTCCAGAGCACTCAAAATACGCACTAGCTCAGGCAGCTGGACTGGTTTAGACACTGCCCTCCATACTTCTGGCCCAAGCACCCTCCCCCTCCCACCAGTTCAGACCTACTGCAAATGCCAAACACACACAGAGCCCCAAATGAGCCATTCAAAGAGGAAATACAAGCTGGGATCAAACTTACAGCTGTTGTACTTGTGGATTGTTCATTAGATTAGATGCCTATTTAAAGAGGGGGAGAAAAAAACAACACTCTATTTAGTCAGAAATGACTGGGTAGATATGCAGATGTTGTGCCATTCAACTACAAAGTGAAGGCAGAAATACTTGGAAACAGATCAATAGGACAAAAATAGYTAAGAGGAGCTCAGTGCAACACGCAAGACCAGGCTGGTAATGCAGAACAGGCACCCCTTCCACATCCAGCACATTGCAAGGAGAAGCCTGTGAGTAAGCCACCGGCTCTTCATTTGACCTTAATGAAACACAAGCACAGTTTCCTCACAGCAGCACCGAAACCAAGAAATTAAATGAAAACAAATCTGCTAAAGAGAGACAGGGTGTCCCCACGCCACGGGCTGACACATTCCATCCCGAACAGACCGACGCACAGACCGTACAGCCTGGCTGTGATCTGTCTCCAAGATTACCATACTCATGAAGCCGGGGTTGTTCAGCAAGCCAGCTAAATCGAATCCTCCTGGACCTCCGGTCTGTAAGAGTAAAGAAACCACACGCAGATGATGGCATCCTCTCACTTCCCGATGCACGTTACAATCAACATGACTTTAACACTTTACTGCCAGTGTTATCAGAATCTGCCTTTAAACCGCGACAAAGGGAAGAGGGTCCGTCCATACCCCTTCTGTGAAGTCAGACAGCCTCGGGGGATTAGGCTCGCTAAGGCAGTCAAAGGGCAGACGCCTGCATTACGTGACTTACTGATCCCCTCTCACCAGCTGAGCCACGTTAGCGACGTACAGCTGTAACCCATTACGATTGCCAAGTTAAACACATCCACTTGGTCACTTTTGCACTGGAGAAGTCTTTAGAAAATTAAAATCCCCTTCAAAATGATAAAAGTAACATGTTCCTGCATGGAGCACGTCAGCAGTGCAGTCACCAGCTTTCTGGCTAGGAAACCTCCAGGTTTCTTAAGAAAAAAAATCTTTATACAAAAAAAAAAAAGCCATGTAAAACATGGTCCTTATTGTTAACAGGTCACTAGAAAAAAAAAGCTGGATTCTAGGAGTAGTGATTTTAATTAAGAAAGGTGCTTAAGGCAAAATTACTGTTTCAAAACACTCCTTTCTCATCAGACTCATTTTCCAGCTCTTTCAAATAAGCCCAAGGTGACTGGGCTGAAGCAGTGGAGTTACCCTCCCTGGATTTTAGTGGAAATGTTCACAGCAGGACTCATTAACTATCTCCCCTCCATCTGCATACAAGATTTGTATTCTAAACACAACCCAGCTCATCAAGGCTCTGCCAGACAGCGCCTGTTAGCACTTACAGTGAAGAAGCCCCCTTTTAATCTTACCCACATATAACAAGCATTAGTTTCAGAACTCACTGGACTAGGAGTCTCCTTCATTTTCTGTTCAGCTATTTTAAGGTTTGATTTGTATGTGTCATTGTCTGGATCCAGCTCCAGGGCTTTTTTGTAGTAAACAACAGCTTCTGTGTGTTTATTTAAACTGGAGAGGGCCAAGCTATTAAAATGGAAATAAAATAAAAAGTCACAGAGTTAGATAAGCACTTGCAGACTTCCTCCATCCCCAGCAGAGGTGAAGCACGAGGTATTTTTGCATGGCATTCCAAGGCAGAGCACCACCGATAGTATCACCGCCACAAGGCATTCTGAGATTAAAATTCCGACACAAAAAAMCTGCTTTTACTTACCCCATTCTGCCATAAGCCTTGCTGTAGTTTGGATCAATGCCTATAGCCCTTTCACAGTCTCTCACTGCTCCAGCATAATTTCCTAGTTTACTGTATGCAGCAGCTCTGGAGGGAACAGATAAAGATGTGCAGAAAAGTCTTTATCAGCTTGAATATGCGATCAAGGTCACCCCTGTTCCCTCTCTGCGGTCTCCTGTTGTACAAGGCAAAGTCAAGTGTGAACTTGACAGAAGTCCAGGCCGTATCTAGGTAAGCAGGCTGCTATTCAAACACCCTGCTCCGCGTTCTGCTCCTACTGCAAATAAATCTAGGTTCTTACTCCTCCTTATGGACTTTCCAAGAGGAGCCTGGGCTCCGGAGAGGCACACGAGTATCACACTTGCTAGCTCAATCTCTCTCAGCTTCCCTTATGCCTTGATTTCTTAGTCGTAACGACCGTTTCATCCATTTCCCACACACTCCACATAAGAGGGAAAACTGGTTTTGAAGCCGTAACATGCTCATTCAAGCCTCAATCTCACAGCTCTTACAAACATCAGGGCACCTGCCCAGAACCTCACGGGCCTGACCCTCACGCAGCTAAAGCAAAGCTAAAAGCACCAGTTGCAGCTCCTTGCCCCCAGTACCCCCTCACCAGGTCAGCAGCGTGTCTGCAGACGTGTTATTCATGTAGCCAGCTGCACGTATGAACTCACGATAGGCACACAACTAAAACAAATCCTGATTCCAAGTCYGTTTTATTCAACAATTGTCTTCCCTCCAACTTTCAAAGACTTTTGCTTAGAACTGTAAAATAGGAAATTCACTTGCATACCCAATTCTGCACACACATCAACTTAGATAATTCTCAGTAACGAGCCTTCAACTCGTCTCATTTCACTCCTTTGTTTTTATTATCAACACAGCCTCTCAAACCTGGGCTCTCTAWCCCACTTAGAGTCAATTGCATGAAAGCAGACAGTATTTCTTGGCATCCTTATATCTCCTCAAATGCCTAATAGAGTTTGTTTCCACACCCACATCCTATCTAGAGATGCCAGGGCACAGAGCTGGCAGGAGGCACAGGAATGTGTCACTATGAGCTTAAAAAAACCACACAAAGAGCAAGCAACTGAACAAGCAGCCTACAGAATCATAAAAAAGGGATTTTGACCATTCAAGAGTCTTAGATATAACTAGTARGAACAAAAACACAGGTGTCCAAGGGAAAGATAATCAATCAGTACCTGTTGCAAAAATACACAGCATTGGATGGATTTAATTCAATTGCTTTTCCATAGAAAGACACAGCAGCTTCAAAGTTTTCTGCCTTCATTTGTTCATTTCCTAAAAAGATGGCAGAAAGGCTCATTAACGAGTGAAAAATGAGGACAAACAAAAGCAACACGCCTGGATCTATGCTCTACTTAAGAAAATAGAACAAGAGAGAAACCAACTGCTTGCAAAKCGAACTGCTCGCAAGCGTGAGGCATGTCCAGCGGGGAGGTGGGGGACCTGCGTCTTGGCAGCTCCAGGCTGCCCGATCCTGCAAGCCCCCTTCGCACCCTCAGCTCTCCTCCCACCTCGGGCGCACCCAAGGCCCACCCAAAGCAGCGCCGCGTCCCCAAAAGCACTGCAGCGCGTTGGCTCAGAGAAGGCTCCGTCGTACTTCGGCGCTGATCGCACTCTGCTGTGGGGCAGAGAAGAGGCACGGAGGAGAGCTCAACAGGAAAGACGCCCTGTTCTACACAGCGCGGGCTCCTTGGGATGCAAAGGGAAACGCTGACCCAGGTGTCTATCTAGGCCCGGTGGCAGCTAAATTATGCCAACCTACACACGCTCCTGGAGCGCCAGCAGAGAAACAAGCAGAAATGGAAAGGTTGATCCCATTTGCTTCCCCCCCTCCCCGTTCCAAGCATTCCCCAGGTGCTGAGTGCATTAAGCCTTCCTCCCCATTATCATCTAAACCTCATTATACACCAGCTCCAGGGGAGGTTACCTTCAGTCTTGAGTCTTTCAGCTTCAGCTAYGTCATCTTCAGAGGGGGTGATGGGCTCCGAATTTGTTCTGATGTGTTCAGGCTCCTTACAAGGAAAGGGAGAACGSTGCGATAAGGACTCCCATTGAGACACACTACACCTCCCCCTTCCAAAGCGCTGGCTTGTCAAGGCCAGAACATTTCCCTCCCACACACCTCCGAGAGGGCAGCGTCGCCACGGAAATCAAGCAGAGCTCATTGCTTTGGCTGCTTAAACGGAAACTCAGCACATATTTTARGGCACTCGCTCACCTTTCCTGCAACAGCTTCAAATATTTCAGGAAGAGTCTGGGACACAGCTAGGCCTTGGTCTTCCATCGAGACCCCAAATGCTGTCTCCAGGCATTGGATGGCCACTGGAAAGGAAGAGTCAGGTAATTAGCTTTCCCCGCTCCATCTAAATACTTACCCTCCTCCCATAGCACCGGAATTCCTTACTGTTGAACATACCAGGGGGAAAAAAAAAAAACCCACCCTAAACCACACAATTCCACACACCAGATTTGCTATTTGGGCCATATCCTCAAATTTTGCCAAAACCTCAGAGCTGGGCAAACCTTAGCTCTGGAGATCCAGTCAGYCACAACTCCCGACCCCTCAGGTGACTCCAGAGCAGGTGCTGGGGGTAGAACCGAACCAACCTGGACCTTTACGAGCCTTCCCACAGCTGTGGGTGGCAGAGAGCGAGGAGAGATCTGCAGAAAGTGGTCACTTGCCAGAGGGTGGCTGCTCTGCGAAGCGCTGTGGCCATGCCGAGGTGCACGGACACCAAACAAGGGGTCCTGCAGGGGCTGCGGCYGCCCCCACCTCCTGGGGAAGCTGTTCCCGGCACAGAGGGGAAGCCCAGCCACGTTAACAGAGCTCYGTTTTACAAAACACTCTCGTGCCGTATTTTAGGGTCCAAAAGCACCACGAATAAACAGCTCCTCCCRCCCTCTTCTCCTGCCTCACCCAGGAATGTACCCGCCACTCCGCAGACGTGCCTGTGCTCTCTTTCAGTGGGACAAACGCACAGACCAAACACTAAAGCGTAAGCTCCTTAAGTGGATCTTTTAAGATCAGCGTGCTCTCGTTACCAGTGAAGCCCTCTGAAAAAGCCTGTATAAATACTCCAGGGAAAAGCACTTTGATAGCAGAACGGGAAAAGCACTCTGCAAGTATAAAACACTTCCATACAGCCACAAAATTCTCATTTTACACTACGAGCCTCCTGACTCCACCTCATTTAAGATAAAACTTTTAAGTCGCAAACCCAGGGTCAGGGAGGCTTTTGATCCCAGGTATATCCCTTCCTCAAGCTAATCTGCTTTTGAAAGAGATAACAAGCAATCAGATAAGCAATCAGCATCCCTAATGCCCTGGATACCTCCCCAAGAAGACAAATTCATCTCAAATCTTAAGCAAGGTTTGATGTCAGGAACAGCCCAGCCAAGTAAGGGGCAGAGGAGAGTAACAGCGTCCAAATTTCCCCAAGCGTCGGGCTGACAGACCTAAACTCGTGACCAGGGAAGCGCGTACAGCCATCTACCTTCCAAACTCTCCTGAGCATCTGGAGACAGACCCCCGTTCTGCAGCTGGTCRTGTAGAAACTGGATGATGGAGTAGGCAAGGCGCTTCTGGTCTGCCATTCTGGGAGGCCGCRAGCAGTTTGTTTCAACTTCTTGTAACTTTAAAAAAAAGTATCTGTAGAGAGAGAAGTTATATGACTTGATGGACAAGAAGACAAAGAGCTTTTCTGCTGCTCTCCCCTGGTATGAAAGGAGAGGATAAGAGAGTTGTTCAGGACTGGCCAAGGCCTCCAGAGYCTTCATTAAACTCTGCTGTAACCACGGCCCCTCTGCATGAACCCTCCAGGCCTCAATTCACCATCTTCAGCGTGAGCTGCACGGCACAGTCCCGCCCCGCCAGGCTCCTGCCAAGGGACATACACTGACCGTGTTGCGGGCATGTGGGTTACCAAAACGTCTCTGACTGACCAGGACTAGATAAACCGAGCACTGAGGAGTTCGCCACTAAGAAACCACAGACTTCTGCTTCCACAGCACAATTTGATTCTAAAACAAAAACAAKGGTTGAAGCAATTTGCCGCTATTAGCGGAGCTGGGGTTCAGGGCTGCCCATCCTCTGCGCTGCTCACCAGCCTCCCCTGCCAGAATGCCAACGGGAAAGGAGAGCGAGGACCCAAAGGAAAGCGACCCCCTTAAACACACCCCAAGGCTGGAGCTTCACAGAGATCCCAGGRCAGGTCCTGTAAGCAGGACAGACGCAGCTGCTTGCGTGGCACTGCTGCTGAGCTGAAGCGCTCTGCCCCTCCAGAGTGGTTTCTAGCACAGAAAACCATTTAGGGTCATTTAATAGAGAAACTAAATTGCCTAAACACAACCACTGTAAAAGAGAGTCCAACAGAGCTGAGCTGGCCCCAACMCACTGAAAGACACCAGAGATACCGCCGGTCCCAGGAGGAGGGAGGCACCTGTCCCCATCCACAGCGCCGGGTCCCTGACTGCAGCCCAGGCCGCAGCTCCCGCCGGTGCCCCAAGGGAGGCAGGCCCGAGGGGCACGGCGGGCCCCGGGCCACCGCCCCGCTGCCGGCAGGGCAGCCCCGTTCACACACCGCTTCGTGGGGAGGCGGGAGCGCCGGCACGGCTCTGCCTCCCGGAGAGGGGAACGYGCCCGCGGCCTGCGCAGGGGGGACACCCCGCCACAGCCCCGGCCCACAGCGGACCCCGGGCGAGGGAAGCACCAGGCCCCGCCGCGAACCCGGGCCCGGCCATTGCTCCCGCCAGGACCGGAGGCAGAGGGCTCCCGGCGGGGAGCGCGGCCCGGCCCGGCCCGGCCCGGCCCGGCCGCCCCCCTCCTCCGCCGCCGCCACCCCCCGCCCCGCTCACCGGGCGCCCCGACACTCGCCTCAGCCGGGGCGGGCTCAGCACTGCGCATGCGCCCCGCCCACCGCGCCTGCGCACTGCCTCCGCCCAGAACGCGCGTGCGCTGTTGCCAGGCTCCACCCGCACCCGCCCCTCCCTCATATGGCCGGGAGGAGGCGACGACGCAGGCGCGGAGCGCTCGGCGCATGCGCGGTCTGCGCCGCTCGCGGGCGGGGCCAGAGGCCGGAAGCGCAGCTGTCGCCCCGCCCTGATTTTTACCATAGAGAGGGGGCGTTGCCATGGGAACGGTGGGGGGGGACGGGAGCTCCGGGCCGCGGTGCTGCTCCCGGCGGGGGCTCCGCTCCCGCTCCCGGGCCCGTRGCGGCGCCCCGCAGCCGCCGAGGCCGAGGGCCGGGGCAGGGATGGGGGTCTACGTGTGCGGGCGGTTGGGCCGCCCTCCCTCGGCCCGGATGGGCTGGAGGAAAGAGGAGAGCGGCCTAGTCCTCCACGCTCCCAGAATCCCTCGGCACGGCCGCTCTCTCTGCCCGCCTCTATGGTTGGGGCACATGCTCCGTGCGTGGGGCCGGCGCGGTCTCGTCCCGGCCTCGTCAGCAGAGCGGGGCCTCCCGGCACCCCCGGCACCCCCGGCATGGCCCCCCCCACAGGTACCGCCCGGCGGGGGCGGGAGGAGATGGGGCCGGCGCGGCGAGGCAAGGGGGAGATGGAGGAGGGAGGGACGGGGGCAGGAGGAGGGAGGCGGGGGCAGCCCCCCCAGGGGCTGTGCGGGGAGCCCGTGGGCTCCTGCTGCCCCCCCCCGCTGTCACCTTTGGGCCCCCGCTGTCACCTTTGGGCCCCCGCTGTCACCTCTCTGCCCCCGCTGTCACCTCTGGGCCCCAGCTGTCACCTCTGGGCCCCCGCTGTCACCTCTGGGCCTCACAGCTCCCGGCCCGGGTAGGGGACAGCCGCCCCCCCCTCGCCTCCCGTGGGCAGGGGCACGGCGGGGAGGGAGTCGGGTTTCTGTGAAGGGCTTGTCGCGACTGAGAGGGGGGAACAGTGCCAGGAAAATCATGCGGCCGCTGATTGCCGCCAGCCCCCCCGGTTCCTTAGGAGCCCGGCTGCCCGTCAGCGCGGTTTGTTTGCTGGGCCTCTCCTTTTAAGAGCTTTTATCGAGTTTTAGCGATGCGGCTGAATTTTCTTCCCGGCCCCTGTAAGACTGCAGCTCACGGAGCGGTTCCTCCCCAGGTAACGTCGTGGATAGCCAGTCCCCCAGGCTGTTGGCAAATCAGCTGAGATGGGACCTGACTGCCGAACAGATAGAAAACATGGCTGCAGAGCTGACGGAGAGGACCAAGCTTGTGTACGACCGGGTGGGCTCCCAGGAGCAGGGCGAGGTGTCCTACGAAAACACTCTCAAGGCACTGGCTGATGTGGAAGTGGAATATACGGGTACGTACACCCACGGGGAGTGCTGGCTTTCTGGAAGTCGACGTGTTATTAAGATTTTTCTGGTGGTTTTTTTTTGCTCTGTACTGTCATCTCCCTTTTTCTTCCCTTGGCTCCCTCAGCAGTATGGGTTTTTTTTTTCCAGTTAATGTTTATACAGCTAGGTATAAGTACAAAGAATAGAGTAATTTGGAACGGAAGAGCGAGTCTAAAATGAGGTCGGCGCTTTGGCAGCAGGATGGTCTGCGGGAGGAGTAGCCAGGTTTTCAAGGTTGTCTCCTGCTTTTATGTGTCAAGGTGCATTAGTGGGAACAAATTGTGCGTTGGCAGAAATGGTTTGGATGATCTAAGAAATCTGCAGCTCTTTTCTAACTTTTTCCCTAAGGCAGCGGATAAATGTCTCTCCGTGTGCCTTGTTTAAGCACTGCTGTCGTTTTAGGGATTATGTGTAAGGTAACATGACGTGATGGCATCGTGCTGGCAAACGATGCAGGCTTCGGTATATCTCTGGCTAATTATTTACAGCAGTAGAGTGCCAAAGTCACGCAGCCCCCCTCCTGCCTCTCGGCATCTGTTCGCTGGCCTGACCGCCCGCGTTGCGAGGTGCCACGGCCGTAGGAAGCAGAAGCCAGCCTGCGAGCCTCTTCTCGCTGATTTCTTTTTCCTAAAATGAGAGGAAAAGCCCTTACTAAGCAGGGGTAATGTTAACTTCAGCAGAACTGTCAGCACGTTCCCTGGGCACCAGAGAGTAGCTGCCTGCTCACCTTCTGCTGGGTGGAGAGTTCTCGTGCCTGGAGGGCAGCGCCTTCCCGCTGGAGTGGTGGTATTTGAGGTTTTGCAGAGATGGTGGCAGGGAACGTTCTCCCTGTTTTCACTTCTAAAATGGAAACACGTCAGGACAGAGCACGCCTGGGACATGGTGGCTTTTGAGGAGCGCCTGCAGTAAAGGTGTCACTTTTAGCCTGGTCCTCTAAGGAAAGGAGTCACGCAACGATGCTGCCCGGGTGTCTGCAGCATGGCAGTCCTGTGATTCTTGAAACTGTTGATACCAGCTGTAGCTGGGGCAAAGGCGTTGGGATCTCACAGGCGTGAAATTCCTGTGAGTTTTGTGAGAAGGGTGGATTGTAGTGGGAAATCGGTGGGCAGACGTGCTCGGCAGCGAGGAAGGGACGGATGGGTGCTGCTCAGGGAGGGCAGCTCTGGGTTTGTCTGAGGCAGCAGCTTGCCTTGCTCTTCCTTTGTGCGGGCAGGCAGGTCGGGCTCCAGGGCCGTCAAACTGGCTCCCAGTTAACACAGGCTCTCTCCGTACGCTCCCACTCACGAGCAGTTCTGGGACACGAAGCCGTCGCCTTCGCCGTAATCCCTCTTCTGTCTTTTCAGTCCGTCGGAACATGCTGGACTTCCCCCAGCACGTCTCTCCTTGCAAGGACATCCGTGCGGCGAGCACTGAGGCTGACAAGAAGCTCTCGGAGTTCGACGTGGAGATGAGCATGAGGCAGGACGTGTACCAGAGGATTGTCTGGCTGCAGGTGCGCGCTTGGGAGGATGCTCTGTCAGTGATGCACCTGAGCAGGGCACTGAAACCTCCTGGAATKACAACAAACCCTTTTCCCTTGTCCCAGAACTTAGACGTGAATGATATCGAGTCAGGTCTGGAACTGGATCGCTGTGTGATCACGGCAGAATGATCTGTTAGCTGTTAGCTAACAGATCACAGCTGTTAGCGAGAACTGGGGAGTTGGGGTTTGAGGGCTCTGCCCCCCCTCAGGGCTTCGATTACCTCTTTGGTAAAATGGCTTTAGTAAACCCAGCCTGCCTCACTCGGGGAAGGGGCTGGCTGACGCCCTCAAAAGTGCTGTGATACGGCGTAAAGGTGAGATGTTTAAAGCAATCCGATAGGAACTAGCGCACCAAACCAAAGCCCTCCTGTGGGGTGTTCCCGCTGCTTCTGCGTCGCTGGTGTTACAATAACCCACAACTCCCACCGGGAACCAGCTCTCTGCAACACCTGATCCTGCGCTTCCCTGTGCTCGTGGGTTTTGTTTTGCAGGAGAAAGCAGAGAGCGCTTCACTGAAGCCTGAAGCAAAGAGATATCTAGAGAGGCTGA
This sequence comes from Oceanodroma leucorhoa, assembly GCA_030449065.1. Lineage (NCBI taxonomy): Eukaryota > Metazoa > Chordata > Aves > Procellariiformes > Oceanodroma > Oceanodroma leucorhoa. The sequence goes on along the minus strand of JASVER010000170.1, from coordinate 1,128,286 downwards.
TCAAATTGGGTAAAAGRAATGGTCTCCATCTCCCTGAGGAAACGCAGGAGGTGAGATCACAGAGCTTAAGTAAGCGCACGCAGAGGAGGCCTTGCCGGGCTAACGGGCGGTGTAGCATTAGAGCAGAGGACTGAGGCTCAGACTCCTGAATTTTGCCCCTGATTCGTGTGACTTTGGGCGCGTCGGGTGCTGTCTCTGTGCCCCTCTTTTTCCTTCCCCTTGGATGGGGATGGCATGTACAAAGTGGGGTTGACGCTGGGGGTCGGGGGGCTTGCGAGAAGCGGAGATTGCAGATGGTGCTTGGGCCCGTCAGGAGGGGAGGTGGCACCAGGGGCGGTCGGGGAGGGTCCCCCCCTGGGGCTGGGGTGGGCGGGCTGCGGGGGGCTGAGCTGCTCAGCCGCTCCCCCTCTTCTCTTGTGCCAGTGCACGGAGCTCGAAGCTGGGTTAAAAACAGAAGCGAAGGTGAAATGAAATAAGGGTAGACGAGGTTGTGGCGTAAACACCTGCAGCTCCTGAGCTGGCAGGAGCGCGTCGGGGCCCTGCTGAGGTGGCTGCTTTCCTACCAGGTGTGATCAAAGGGAGCCTGTTCTAGGCCGAGAGCTCAGCRCCCGCACGCAATTAATTCTGCAGCGTTGCGTTTGGATAAAAGCCAAGTGCCGACCGCTGGGCGCCTCGGCAGGCAGGCTGCTGGCTGGAGACGGGGAGCGGTGCTGTTTGACGTCCGCCTTTGGACTGACTTTTCTCTGTTCATCTGTATTTTAAAGAAAATCAAAGCTATTAAGAAAAAGCTGAGCGTCCTTTGCATAGACTTCAACAAGAACCTCAACGAAGACACCACCTACTTGCCCTTCTCAAAGGAGGAACTAGGTATGGAGCGCACCGGCTTATTTCTCTGCTGGTGTGGCCCTGAGTGCCTGGATTCCCTCTGGCCRAAGAGCCAGGGCCTGTTCCTGTGCTCAGTCCCAGAGCTGGTGTTTCTGGAGGGGCCTGGGCTCTCCATCAGTCCTGTCTGCTCTTTTCTCAGGGGGGCTCCCTGAGGATTTCCTGAACTCCCTGGAGAAGACAGAGGATGGCAAACTGAAAGTCACCTTGAAATACCCGCACTATTTCCCTCTCCTGAAGAAGTGCTACGTGCCCGAGACGAGGAGGAAGGTGGAGGAAATGTTCAATTCCAGGTGCAAAGAGGTAGGTGGGCCTTGCTGCTGCGTGCCAGCAGGGCCAGGCGGATGCCAGGTCAGGTCCAGGCACTGAAGRGGTCTCAGCTGAGATTTGTGCTTCTTTCCACACCGGGGCTCCTGCTTCCTTTCTCGCCTGCCTTCCCCACTGCACTCTTTGTCTGACTCTACCTTGCAGGAAAATTGCTTGATCCTCAAGGAGCTGGTGGACTTGCGTGCTCAGAAAGCCAGTCTCCTGGGCTTCAACACGCACGCGGACTTTGTGCTGGAGATGAACATGGCTAAAAGCAGCAGGACGGTGGCTACGTTCCTGGGTACGGATTTGGCTGCGGAGGGGAAGAGCAGGGGCGTGCGCCGGGCCGGGCGTGCTGCTCTCCGCCCCGGGCGCTGACCCTGCCTGCCGTGGTTTTCCTAGATGAGCTGGCCCAGAAGCTGAAACCCCTCGGGGAGAAGGAACGRGCTGTGATCCTGGACCTGAAAAAGAAAGAATGCGAGAAGCGTGGCCTGGAGTTTGACAACCGCATCAACGCCTGGGACATGCGCTATTACATGAACCAGGTGGAGGAGACCAAGTACAGCGTGGACCAGAACCTGCTGAAGGAGTACTTCCCCATGCAGGTGGTCACCACGGGCCTGCTGGCCATTTACCAGGAGCTGCTGGGGCTCACCTTCCATCTGGAAGAGAAGGCTCAGGTCTGGCACGAGGACGTCCAGCTCTACACGGTGAAGGACACTTCCTCCGGGGAAACCATCGGCAAATTCTACCTGGACCTGTACCCGCGGTGAGGCCTTGGGTGAGGTGAAGCGAGGGAAGGGGGTGAGGGGCAGGGGGAGCGGAGCCTGCCGTGCCCCTGGGGAAGAGGAGGGGCCGTCCCGCTGCCGGACGCGCGGCTGCGCGGGGGGAGCGGCGTGTCACGGGGCAGGGCTGTCCCAGGAGCACGGGCTTGGTGCGAATCGCGGCGTCACCGGGAGCTTCTGCTCCGAGCGGGACCACGCTGCCCTGCGCGGCGGCTCCTGGCTGGCCGTGGGGGGGGGTCCATCTAACAGCCTCCCCTCCCCGGCCTAGGGAAGGGAAGTACGGGCACGCAGCCTGCTTCGGCCTGCAGCCGGGCTGCCTCTTGCCGGACTCCAGCCGGCAGATCTCGGTGGCCGCCATGGTGGCCAACTTCACCAAGCCCACGCCGGATGCGCCTTCCCTGCTGCAGCACGACGAGGTGGAGACCTACTTCCACGAATTTGGGCATGTCATGCACCAGCTGTGCTCTCAGGTGAGGCCCGGCTGGGCTGGCAGAGGGTTGATTCCTTACCTTCCCCCTCTCGTGCTCCCCTGTGGGGTTAAATGACGCCCCGCTCTGAGCTGGCCGTGTCTCCCAGGCGGAGTTTGCCATGTTCAGTGGGACGCACGTGGAGCGGGATTTTGTCGAGGCGCCGTCTCAGATGCTAGAGAACTGGGTGTGGGAGAAGGAGCCGCTGCTGCGCATGTCCAGGCACTACAAAACTGGAAGCCCCATCCCTGATGAGCTGCTGGAGAAGCTCATTAAATCCCGGCAGGCGAACACGGGTGGGTCCCTGCGGAGGGAAGTGGGAGCCGGCGGAGAGGGGCAGGAGGGGAGTGAGGGCTGTGTGCTGTCCCCAGCGAGGGCAGAGCCTTGCCGTGGTGTCCCCTGTGCGTGGGGAGGGGAAGGGGACCCTCAGTGACCTGGCCGTGTGGAGGAAAGGCTTTGTCTTACTCCCTRAGGGGACTGGGGGGAAGGAACCACATCTGCCTGCTGTTAACGTGGGAAGAGCGAGGGTGGCGTGGCGGGAGGTGCAGCAGGGTGGGAGGGGGCACAGTGGGATGTGCGGGGGGAGGCAGGGGTTATCTGCAGGCAGGGGACGCGGCTTGGGGCTGAGTGGGCGCTGCCGAACTGGGCTGGGCTGGAGAAACGGGTCAGAAATTGGGTGTGGGGAGAACTACGGGAGCCCCCCCAGCCTGCCCGGCTGCAGCCCGGCCTCGGAGACGTCCCTGCCTGCGGGCAGGAGCTCAGTTTGCCCCCTCTTCCTGGGAACAGGGCTCTTCAACCTGCGCCAGATCGTCCTGGCCAAGGTGGACCAGGCRCTGCACACCCAGACGAAGGCCGACCCTGTGGAGGTGTTTGCCCGGCTGTGCGAAGAGATTCTGGGCGTCCCTGCCACCCCAGGTACCGGGGGCTTGGGGGTCTCGCTCTCGCTGTCTAGGCCCGGCCTGCAAGCTTGGCTCAGCAGGTTCTTTTCAAGGCTGAGGCTTCAGCCTGCCTCGATGAGGACAGTTTCTGCTGGCTCCAGGAAAAACAGGGCTGAAAACATACAAAAATAACTGGAAAGTTCTTCCCTGTTTCCCCTGGGATCGCAAACAAGCTGACCCAGTGCCTGCTCTGGCACATTTACAGCACGGAGGGGTTTTTCCGTGCTGCGAGCCGTTCCAGCAGCCTTTCCCGTTGACGCCCCTTCCCTTCCTTTGCCGCAAAGGTACAAACATGCCCGCCACGTTTGGCCACTTGGCCGGAGGCTACGACGCCCAGTACTACGGCTACCTCTGGAGCGAAGTGTACTCCATGGATATGTTCCACACGCGCTTCAAGCAGGAGGGGATCATGAACTGTAAGGTAGGGAGGGGGTCCCGGGCTCTCGCCTCCCCTGCCAGAGGTGGGAGGAGGCGGCGGGGGGGCGGCCTCCGTGGGAGGGCGGGTGTCCTACGCCCCGTCTCTCTCTCCTTGCAGGTGGGCATGGATTACAGGAATTGCATCCTGCATCCCGGCGGTTCCCTGGATGCTTCTGACATGTTGAGGAAGTTCCTGGGCCGTGAGCCCAAGCAGGACGCCTTCCTGGCCAGCAAAGGACTGAAGGTGGAGAGCAACTCGCTGCCTTCGGCCTGCTGAGAAACTGCTCCGGTCCCTTCGAGTCACGCCAGCTCCTTTGCCTACGCACCAGTCCTCTGGGCCGAGCGGTACCCGGTCCTTCTGTCACCAAACGCGTCCTGGGCCGACCCCCGCCTGGAGCAACCCCTCCGGGATCCTGCTCCGAGCTCACCCTGGGCTTCGGGAGCCGGGTTCAGCCCTGGTCCGGGGCTCTGCGGTGACAGCTCTGCAAAGGGAGTTGAATTGCCTTTGTCACCCCCCCGGGGGGATGGGGCTGTCGGTGGCCCACACAAATTGGCTGAACTTTGAACSTGATTTCTGCACGAGGGTGAGTTTCGGCCTCATTTATAGCCGGGGAGGAGCGTGAGAGGAGTTATCAAACTCGAATCATTGTTTTAAAATCCCTTCTTTTTAAGAAATGAGACTTCCCACCAGGCTTGGCTTCTTTTGTGCCCGGGGGCAGACCGAGCACAAAACGAGCGGCCTGAGAAGCTGCGCTGGCGGTCGAGCCCTCCCCGTCTTTGGGCAGCTGGCGGCTGYGGGACAAAGATGGGGAGATCCCCGAGCTTAAAACCCATTGCATTTACTGTCGGGTCCTGCCCTGAGCCCCTCGGCCGTTCCTGCCGGGGCAGCAGGCCTGGCAGGGCGGCAGAGGTGGCCGGTACGGCTCTGCCCAGAACAGGGGGTCCCCCGGGACCCCGCACCCGGGGCTGTCTGTAGGGCAGCCGATGCCCTTTGGGCTCAGGTCGTGGCAGCGGAGGGTGTTTTGCTGTCACCTCTAAGCCAGGGTGGGACAGGGGAGGGCCGTGGATAAAAAAAAAAAAAAGCGGACAGCTTCAAACAACGCGGATGCCGGGGATAAAAATACCAAGCGGGCTTTGTGCCAGGCCCCGGGCGGCCGGGCTCTGGGTGCGGCGCCGAGCCGGGGAACGGCCGCCAGCCCTTTGCCCAGCCTTGGGAGCAGCCGGGCTGTGCCACCTGACCCCCAGCTGTTCCCCTGTCCCCGGGAACCCGAAAACCCGCGTGGCGTGGCACGGCACGGCGTGCTTCCCTCCGCCGTGCCGTTCCTCCCGGTGCCGCTGTGCCTGGGCGGCTCTGCCGACGGGGGCAGGGCTGTGGGTCGGGGCTGCCGGAGGGGAGCTCTGACCCCAAGGGCAAAGGCCGATTTCGGGTTTTGCTCACGTAGGAATCGCGCGGGCTGGGGTGTGGGGCAGGCAGAAGGGGGGCTGCTTCCTCGGCAGCAGAGGGGAGCCAAGGACCTCGGAGCGGAGCCGTGAGCTCCCGCCGGCGCGAGGGATTTGTGGCGAGGGGGTGCTGAGGGCAGATCTCATTTTCTGGCGTCCCACCTCCAGCCTCGCGTCGCTCTGCGGGATCAGTCCCTGCGGCTCTTCCCTGCTTTGAGCACCCGGAGGGTGCCGGCGAGAGGCCGAGTGCCCGCGCTCGCACCCCCCATCCCGGCCCTGCGGGTGGGAGCTGCCCCCCCTCCCCGGCTGGGCTGTTCCCTCTGCTTCTCCTCTCGCCTGGGCTGCGGCACGGGGCGGCTCTGGCCTCCTTCCCCGCAGCCGCGGGTGAGAGCGTCGGAAGAAAGCTCGCCCCAAGTGCAGACAAAGTCGTTGCTGTCCCCTCCCTCCCCCAGGCCCCCCTGGTGACACGGGAAGGCCGGTGACACCCTCCCTCGCCGGTCCCCTCTTGCGCTGACGTGTTGGACGGGTCCGTAAGCAGCAAAGCGGCTCCTCGGTGCTTGCTGGGGCCACGTTGAGCATCTTGTCTTTGTCCCCCCCCCTCCGTTTTAGGCATAAGCAAGTGTCTGTCCCGGGTGCCGGGCGCTCTCGAGTTGACGCTGTGGGTGTTTTAAGTGTCATGTTTTACTGAGCTTTCAGGGTTTTCTTTCAGACCTCTCCTCCTGAGGGAGAGAACTGAAGCTGAACAGGGAAACCGCGCACTTTCCTCCCTCCTTCCCGGGCCACAGATAACTCTGTCCCCCCCTCCCGCGACCCCCGCTGCTGGCGGTGCCCTGCGAGGCGCTGCCCAGGGCTGTGGCCAGGCAGAGCGGGGGGGACCCGACGCCCCCCCGAGTGCTGCTGATCCCCCGGCGCGAGGCCGGGCACCGGCCTCCTCGGACCTGCACCTTCTCCCCCCCAGCTCCTCGTCCCCATCCCGTCCCAGGCTGGCGGGGAGGAGAGGTCCCTTTCGGGTTTGGGTTGTGGTTTTTTTTGTTTTTGGTTTTTTTTTTTTCTCTGTTAACCTTTTCTAAGGGCAAACTGGTGTGTGTGTGCCGTTCGTAATGGTCACGTCCCACCCTGCTTGTTTCAATGACTGGATTTTAGACGGTTCCTAGCACTAATAAAGGTTTTCCTAAGCGGATGTTTGCGTGGCTCAGGTCCTGCCGAGGAAGCTGCTCCTTCGCGGCGGGGAGATGGTTGTCTCCMGGTCCCTGCCGGGCCGGGGCAGCGGGGGGGCGAGTCCCGGCGCTCCCGGCACGGCCACCCCCTCACCAGCACCGCGGCAGCCCCCCGCACCAGTCTGCACACTGGATCCTGTCCCACGAAGACGGGCACCGAGYGGCAGGCGCGGGGCGGCAGCGTGTCCGGCGTGAAGCCCTGGGGAGCGAGAGGCAGTGACCCCCTGCCCCGGCCCCGTGGGCCGTGCCCCCCCCGGCCCCCCACCTGGGTGAAGAAGCCGTGGTCCAGCACGTCCCGCAGGCTGGGCCGCGCCGCGGGCTCGGGGGTCAGCAGGCGGGCGATGAGGGCCCGGGCGCGGGGCGAGAGGTGGGGGGGCAGSGGGTACCGCGCCGCCCGGATGCGCCGGTACAGCTCCTGCCGCTGAGCCGCCTCGAACGGGGGGCTGCCCGTCAGCGCCGCGTACCTGGGGGGGGGGTCCGGCTGCTCAGCGGGGCCGGGAGCACCCCCCCGCCTGCCCCCCCAGGTCCCCGCTTACACGGCGCAGCCCAGGGCCCAGACGTCCGAGGGCACCCCGTGTCCCTTGCGGTCCAGCACCTCYGGGGCCAGGTGGCTGGGCGTCCCGCAGAGCGCCCTGGGGAGACGGGCAGGGTGAGCCCCGGCCTGGCAGCACCCCCCCGGCACCCGCAGCCCCGCTCACCCCCACCGCCGGCCGGCCGGTGCCTCCCGCCGCGCCAGCCCCAGGTCCCCGATCTTCACCTGCATCTTCTCCGTCACCAAGAAGTTACCTGCGGAGGGAGATGAGCCCGAGCGGGGCCGGGGTGGCCCCCCGCCCCCTCCCACCGCCCCGGCTCTGCCCCACGCACTCAGCTTGAGGTCCCGGTGGACGATGCCCCGGCCGTGGAGGTAGCGCAGCCCTGAGATGATCTGCCGCAGGTAGTACCGCACCTCCGGCTCCGTCAGCCTCCCCCGGGCCCGCAGGATGTCGGCGAGGGACTGGGGACGGAGCGAGGTGCCAGYTCGGGGCCTGGCAAAGCCCCGGCGYGAGGATGCTCCGTTTTGGGGTGCCGGCGCTCGCTCACCCTCCGGCTGCAGTACTCCAGCAGCAGGTAAACGTGGCTGCGGTCGGCGAAGTGCCCGTGGAGGTGGACGATGTGCCGGTGGCGCAGGCGGCCGTGCAGCTCCCGCTCCCGCTCCACCTGCATCGGCGCGAGCCCGGCAGCCCCCCGGGGAACCCTCTGGATCCCCAGCAGGCACCCTCGGGGAGATGGGGGTGGGAACCCACCCAGCGCCCCGGGAAGGCGRCAGAAGGAGCAAGGGCAGGGCTGTGGGGCTGTGCGGGGTCCCCGTGGACATCACCCCCCACCACCACCTCCCTGGGGACTTTCTGTGTGTCCCCCAGACTCACCCTCTCCCCGATGCCCACCGCGGCGAGCCGGGCTCGTGGGATGACCTTCGCCGCGTAGACCCTGCCGCTGGCCACCTCCGTCAGCCGGTAGCAGCGCCCAAAGGCCCCCTGCGAGGAGAGTCCCGCAGGATTGAGCAGCCCGGCACCCCGGGGTGAGCTGAGGGGCGAGAAGGGGGTCCCGGGTGTTGGGGTGCCCAGTTACGTGCCCTTCCCTGGGGCCGAGGAGCCCCGGGCACCCGGCTGGCGCTGGCCCCGGGCACCGGCTCTGCTCTGGCTCGGTCCCAGCGTCTCCCTGCTGCCTCAGTTTCCCCTTCTCCAGAGGGGACGTGGTGGGTGCCCCTCGGAGCGGGACACCTCGGGGACCCCCTGCAGCCCCGTGGGGTGCTGGCGTGTGACACCSCCGGAGTGCCCAGCGGGGAGGGGGTGCTGGTTGGGGTGAGGGTTTGGGGGTGCAGGGACGGGGCCGGCGCGGGGGCGATGGGGGATTTACCTCCCCCAGGAGCTGTCCCCGCTTGTAGAGCATCCCGCTGCCCGCGTCCTCGATGTACCACCCGGGGAGCTCATCCCCTGCGCACCCCCGGACCATCCTGCCCGCTCCGCTGTGCCCTGCAGCGGGAACACCCCAAGCGACACCCGCACCCCGGCACCGTAACCCCTTCGGCGCCGGGTTGGGGGTACCTGGGGCAGCCCAATGGTGCTGGGTGCGAGGGGGGGGGGGCACCCCAAGTCCCCCCCTCCCAGCAGATCCCGCTGCATCTGCCAAGCGCTAAATGGGGACCCTCGGTGGGACCAAACC